>CM074723.1:3016087-3349985 GCA_037306005.1 Rhinophrynus dorsalis | reverse complement strand
GACACACACACATATATATATATATTTATAATGGGTGTATCAATACATTATACACATACACATATATATACTAGCAATGTGGGACGGCGTTGCCCGTCATGTTATGACCATTGGGCGCACGTGTGTGAAATGCAGACACACTGATAAACACAGATATATGCAACACACAGGCAGACACGTACCATACATCCCAAGTGTCCCTCTTTGAGGGCCAAATCCCTGTGTCCCTCTTTCCCACCCTGTTGTCCCTCTTTTTAGGAGGTCAGACTGTGTGCAGGGGCCGGCTCCACCTATAGGCGAGGTAGGCGCCGGCCTAGGGCGCACATGTACTGGGGGCGCGGGCATGCAGCGGAGAAGAGCTGCGCCCGCACACACCACGCCGGGAACCACAACACAGTCAGGTCTGTGTTGCTACAGCGCTCCCTTATTGGGTCGGATCTTTAGTAATGCAGAGCGCGCTGGGAGTTATGATCTCCCGCCGCGCTCTGCATTACTGAAGAGAAGACTGCGCGGGAGCTACAGGTATGTGATGGGGGGCAAGTTGGAGCTGAGGGGGCATAGTGGAGCTGAGGGGGCAAGTTGGAGCGGATGTGGGGCAAAGTGGAGATGATGGGGGCAAGTTATGACCGTTGGGCGCACGTGTGTGAAATGCAGACACACTGATAAACACAGACATATGCAACATACAGGCAGACACATACCATACATCCCAAGTGGCCCTCTTTAGGAGGGACAGTCCCTCTTTGAGGGCCAAATCCCTCTGTCCCTCTTTCCCACCCCTGTTGTCCCTCTTTTTAGGAGGTCAGACTGTGTGCAGGGCGGCTCCACCTATAGGCGAGGTAGGCGCCGGCGTAGGGCGCACACATGCTGGGGGCGCGGGCATGCAGCGGAGAAAAGCTGCGCCCGCACACACCACGCTGGGAACCACAACACAATCAGGTCTGTGTTGCTACAGCGCTCCCTCCTTGGGTCGGATCTTTAGTAATACAGAGCGTGCTGGAAGTCATGATCTCCCGCCATGCTCTGCATTACTGAAGAGAAGACTGCGCGGGAGCTACAGGTATGTGATGGGGGGCAAGTTGGAGCTGAGGGGGCATAGTGGAGCTGAGGGGGCAAGTTGGAGCGGATGTGGGGCAAAGTGGAGATGATGGGGGCAAGTTGGAGCTGATGGGGGCAAAGTGGAGTGGATGAGGGTCAAAGTGGAGCTGAGGGGGGGCAAGTTGGAGCTGAGGGGGGCAAAGTGGAGCTGAAGGGGGGGCAAAGTGGAGCTGAAGGGGGGGCAAAGTGGAGCGGATGGTGGGCAAGTTGGAGCGGATGGGGGGCATAGTGCAGCTGGTGGGGGGCAAGTTGGAGCTGGTGGGGGCAAGTTGGAGCGGATGGGGGCAAAGTGGAGCTGATGGGGGTAAGTTGGAGAGGATGGGGTCAAAGTGGAGCTGATGGGGGCAAGTTGGAGCTGATGGGGGCAAAGTGGAGCTGGTGGGGGCACGTTAGAGCAGATGGGGGGCAAAGTGGAGCTGGTGGGGGCAAGTTGGAGCTGGTGGGGGGCATCTCTTACAGGCATCTCCAGACCAGGGGCAGACTGGCCCAGGGGGCAGCGAGAGGACAATCATGAAAAGAGGTTGGGTATAAGTAGGCAGGGTATAAAGGGGTGGGACACAAGGGGCGGAGCGAAATGGGCGGCAAAATTAGGTTTTGCCTAGGGTGGCAAAAATCCTTGCACCAGCCCTGACTGTGTGGTGTGTATTACTTTGCTCTACAGCAATAAAGCAATAAACTTCAGTATATGTGTTTATACATTAGTCTGTGCAAATAAAACACTTTGGTCTTGCACTAAATCATTTATTCAGTTACATAAATAACCAGTAATAGGTCATGAAATAACCTAAAAATTCTTACAAATGCCCCGCCCACCAGCCACACCCCCAACAATATCACCTAAAACTACAGTGTCCCTCTTTGGCCATGTGAAATGTTGGGAGGTATGCACATACACACAGTGAGCGGCAGAAACATGCAAAAGACACGCACACACACAGATACACTGGAGATGGACACACATGGACACACATATGTAACAGAGATGTACACAAACACACACGCAACATATATGAGCAGAAACACATGCACTCATGAGTTGTGCACCCCTCTGGCAGTCAAAGGGTTAAGATATAGAGAGGCATGTGAGAGTTAAATAGCAGTGGGAAGTGTATTCATACCTGGGAACATTGACTTGTGTAGTCCCTAGAAGGGAGTCATGTGGTGGTGATGTGGAGAGACAAATGGGGCAATCTGGGTTAAAAGGGGTCGGGGCTTAACATAAATGTGGAAAAGTGTTAGTAATAGGCTGGGGAAGGAGGAGAAGTGGGAGGGAAATGCAAGTTTACAGTGTGAGGGGTTTGAACACACTCCTTGAGGGGTAAAACTTGATACACAACCCTGTGGCAGTCAGTGGGTTAAGTGTGAATGTGATGGCTGTCTGTCCTGTGTCTTACATGGCAAATGATGACAGTGAAGAAATAATTGAGCAATGAGGACCTACCTTAACCCATTGAGTGCCATTTTGTTCCTCTGGTGCTGCACTACAGGTCCTGCTGAGGCCACTGGGAGTCAGGGTGAGTGACTGTGTGTGTGTGTGTCAGCCATATTTAATTCTGGCGTTGTGTGTGTATGTGGTGTTGTGTGTGTGAGTGGGGGCATGTGTGTGTGTGGTGGTCTGTGTGTGTGAGTGGGGCAAGTGTGTGTGAGTGGGGCATGTGTTTTGTGTGGTGCTGTGTGAGTGGGGCATGTGTGTTTGTTTGTGTGGTGCTGTGTGAGTGGGGCATGTGTGTGTTTGTGTGGTGCTGTGTGAGTGGGGCATGTGTGTTTGTCTGTGGTGTAGAAGCAAGTGACGGCCATATTGTTTTTTTCTGACTTTGATAGTGGTGGGCGGGCTGCATAGTGGGGGCGGGCCAACTCCCTGCATGACTGAATCACCCAATAGGAGTAGTAACTCCTGCTTTATGCCTCCCCTGGGTGTGTTTTGGCAGGCACAAAGTCTTCTTTTATATATATAGATAATGGGTGTATCAATACATTATACACACACATATATATCTTCTTCTATATATATAAACTAGCAATGTGGGACGGCGTTGCCCGTCATGTTATGACCGTTGGGCGCACGTGTGTGAAATGCAGACACACTGATAAACACAGACATATGCAACATACAGGCAGACACATACCATACATCCCAAGTGGCCCTCTTTAGGAGGGACAGTCCCTCTTTGAGGGCCAAATCCCTCTGTCCCTCTTTCCCACCCTGTTGTCCCTCTTTTTAGGAGGTCAGACTGTGTGCAGGGCCGGCTCCACCTATAGGCGAGGTAGGCGCCGGCCTAGGGCGCACACATGCTGGGGGCGCGGGCATGCAGCGGAGAAAAGCTGCGCCCGCACACACCACGCTGGAACCACAACACAATCAGGTCTGTGTTGCTACAGCGCTCCCTCCTTGGGTCGGATCTTTAGTAATACAGAGCGTGCTGGAAGTCATGATCTCCCGCCATGCTCTGCATTACTGAAGAGAAGACTGCGCGGGAGCTACAGGTATGTGATGGGGGGCAAGTTGGAGCTGAGGGGGCATAGTGGAGCTGCTGGGGGCAAGTTGGAGCTGAGGGGGGGCAAAGTGGAGATGATGGGGGCAAGTTGGAGTGGATGGGGGGCAAAGTGGAGATGATGGGGGCAAGCTGGAGCTGAGGGGGCATAGTGGAGCTGAGGGGGGGGCAAGTTGGAGCTGAGGGGGGGCAAAGTGGAGCTGAAGGGGGGGGCAAGTTGGAGCGGATGGGGGGGCAAGTTGGAGCGGATGGGGGGCATAGTGGAGCTGGTGGGGGCAAGTTGGAGCAGATGTGGGGCAAAGTGGAGCTGATGGGGGTAAGTTGAAGAGGATGGGGGGCAAAGTGGAGCTGGTGGGGGCACGTTAGAGCAGATGGGGGGCAAAGTGGAGCTGGTGGGGGCACGTTGGAGCGGATGGGGGGCAAAGCGGAGCTGATGGGGGCAAAGTGGAGCTGATGGGGGCAAGTCACACGGATAAACACAGACATATGCAACACACAGGCAGACACATACCATACATCCCAAGTGTCCCTCTTTAGGAGGGACAGCCCCTCTTTGAGGGCCAAATCCCTCTATCCCTCTTTCCCACCCTGTTGACCCTCTTTTTAGGAGGTCAGACTGTGTGCAGGGGCAGCTCCACCTATAGGCGAGGTAGGCGCCGGCCTAGGGCGCACACGTACTGGGGGCGCGGGCATGCAGCGGAGAAGAGCTGCGCCCGCACACACCATGCCGGGAACCACAACACAGTCAGGTCTGTGTCGCTACAGCGCTCCCTCATTGGGTCGGATCTTTAGTAATGCAGAGCTCGCTGGGAGTCATGATCTCCCACCGCGCTCTGCATTACTGAAGAGAAGACTGCACGGGAGCTACAGGTATGTGATGGGGGGCAAGTTGGAGCTGAGAGGGCATAGTGGAGCTGCTGGGGGCAAGTTGGAGCGGATGTGGGGCATAGTGGAGATGATGGGGGCAAGTTGGAGCTGTTAGGGGAAAGCTGGAGCTGAGGGGGCATAGTGGAGCTGGTGGGGGCAAGTTGGAGCTGATGGGGGGCAGGTTGGAGCTGAGGGGGGGCAAAGTGGAGCTGGAGGGGGGGCAAGTTGGAGCGGATGGGGGGCAAGTTGGAACGGATGGGGGGCATACTGGAGCTGTTGGGGGCAAGTTGGAGCTGTTGGGGGCAAGTTGGAGCGGATGGGGGGGCAAGTTGGAGCGGATGGGGGGCAAAGTGGAGCTGATGGGGGTAAGTTGGAGAGGATGGTGGTCAAAGTGGAGCTGATGGGGGCAAAGTGGAGCTGAGGGGGGCAAAGTGGAGCTGGTGGGGGCACGTTAGAGCAGATGGGGGCAAAGTGGAGCTGGTGGGGGCACGTTGGAGCGGATGGGGGGCAAAGTGGAGCTGATGGGGGCAAGTTGGAGTGGATTGGGGGCAAAGTGGAGCTGATGGTGGCAAGTTGGAGCTGATGGTAGCAAAGTGGAGCTGATGGTGGCAAAGTGGAGCTGGTGGGGGCACGTTAGAGCTGAGGCGGCAAGTTGGAGCTGATGGTGGCAAAGTGGAGCTGATAGGGGCAAAGTGGAGCTGGTGGGCCAAAGTGAAGCTGATAAGGGGCAAGTTGGAGCTGGTGGGGGGCATCTCTTACAGGCATCTCCAGACCAGGGGCAGACTGGCCCAGGGGGCAGAGAGAGGACAATCATGAAAGGGGTGGGGTATAAGTAGGCGGGGTATAAAGGGGTGGGACACAAGGGGCGGGGCGAAATGGGCAGCAAAATTAGGTTTTGCCTAGGGTGGAAAAAATCCTTGCACCAGCCCTGACTGTGTGGTGTGTATTACTTTGCTCTACAGCAATAAAGCAATAAACTTCAGTATATGTGTTTATACATTAGTCAGTGCAAATAAAATACTTTGGTCTTGCACTAAATCATTTATTCAGTTACATAAATAGTCAGTAATAGGTCATGAAATAACCTAAAAATTATTACTAATGCCCTGCCCACCAGCCACGCCCCCAACAATATCACCTAAAACTACAGTGTCCCTCTTTGGCCATGTGAAATGATGGGAGCACATACACACAGTGAGCGGCAGAACCATGCAAAAGACATGTACACACAGACACACTGGAGATGGACACACATATGTAACAGAGATGTACACACGCAACATATATGAGCAGAAACACATGCGTGCATGAGTTGTGTACCCCTCTGGCACTCAAATGGTTAATGTATACAGAGGGCATGTGAGAGTTAAATAGCAGTGGGAAGTGTGTTCATACCTGGAAACTTTGATTTGTGTAGTCCCTAGAGGGGACTGATGTGGTGCTGATGTGGAGAGACAAATGGGGCAATCTGGGTAAAAGTGGGCGGGGCTTAACATAAATATGGAAAAGTGTTAGTAATAGGCTGGGGAAGGAGGAGAAGTGGGAGGGAAATGCAAGTTTACAGTGTGAGGGGTTTGAACACACTCCCTGAGGGGTAAAACTTGATACACAACCCTGTGGCAGTCAGTGGGTTAAGTGTGAATCTGATGGCTGTCTGTCCTGTGTCTTGCATGGCAAATGATGACAGTGAAGAAATAATTGAGCAATGAGGGCCTACCTTAACCTTTGAGTTCCATTTTGTTCCTCTGGTGCTGCACTACAGGTCCTGCTGAGGCTACTGGGAGTCAGGGTGAGTCTGTGTGTGTGTGTGTGTGTGTCAGCCATATTTATTTCTGGCTTTGTGTGTGTATGTGGTGCTGTGTGTGTGAGTGGGGGCATGTGTGTTTGGTGCTGTGTGAGTGGGGGCATGTGTGTGTGTTTGTGTGGTGCTGTGTGAGTGGGGCATGTGTGTGAGTTTGGTGCTGTGTGAGTGGGGCATGTGTGTGTGTGGTGGTCTGTGTGTGTGAGTGGGGCAAGTATGTGTGAGTGGGGCATGTGTTTGTGTGGTGCTGTGTGAGTGGGGCATGTGTGTGAGTTTGGTGCTGTGTGAGTTTGGTGCTGTATGAGTGAGGCATGTGTGTGTGTGGTGGTCTGTGTGTGTGTTTGTGTGGTGCTGTGTGTGTGGTGGTCTGTGTGTGTTTGTGTGGTGCTGTATGAGTGGGGCATGTGTGTTTGTCTGTGGTGTAGGAGCAAGTGGCGGCCATATTGTTTTTTTCTGACTTTGATAGTGGTGGGCGGGCTGCATAGTGGGGGCGGGCCAACTCCCTGCATGACTGAATCACCCAATAGGAGTAGTAACTCCTGCTTTATGCCTCCCCTGGGTGTGTTTTGGCAGGCACAAAGTCTTCTTTTATATATATAGATATATATATAGATATATATATATATATATATATATATATATATATATAAAATGGATGTAATACCCTTTCCAGAGTATTTGCTATTGATCTTTTACTCACGTGGACTACGATTTCAGTCTTTTACCGATACAGACCAGACCTCACCTGGGACATTTATACTGTCTGTTCTACTCACGTGGACTACGATTTCAGTCTTTTACCGATACAGACCAGACCTCACCCTGGGACATTTATACCGTCCGTTCTACTCACGTGGACTACGATTTCAGTCTTTTACCGATACATACCAGACCTCACCCTGGAACATTTATACCGTCTGTTCTACTCACGTGGGCTAAGATTTCAGTCTTTTACCGATACAGACCAGACCTCACCCTGGGACATTTATACCGTCTGTTCTACTCACGTGGACTACGATTTCAGTCTTTTACCGATACAGACCAGATTTCACCCCTGGAACATTTATACCGTCTGTTCTACTCACGTGGGCTAAGATTTCAGTCTTTTACCGATACAGACCAGATCTCACCCTGGAACATTTATACTGTCTGTTCTACTCATGTGGACTACGATTCTACTCACGTGGACTACGATTTCAGTCTTTTACCGATACAGACCAGACCTCACCCTGGAACATTTATACCGTCTGTTCTACTCACGTGGACTACGATTTCAGTCTTTTACCGATACAGACCAGACCCTCACCCTGGAACATTTATACCGTCTGTTCTACTCACGTGGACTACGATTTCAGTCTTTTACCGATACAGACCAGACCTCACCCTGGAACATTTATACCGTCTGTTCTACTCACGTGGACTACGATTTCAGTCTTTTACCGATACAGACCAGACCTCACCCTGGGACATTTATACCGTCTGTTCTACTCACGTGGACTACGATTTCAGTCTTTTACCGATACAGACCAGACCTCACCCTGGAACATTTATACCGTCTGTTCTACTCACATGGACTACGATTTCAGTCTTTTACCGATACAGACCAGACCTCACCCTGGGACATTTATACCGTCTGTTCTACTCACATGGGCTAAGATTTCAGTCTTTTACCGATACAGACCAGACCTCACCCTGGGACATTTATACCGTCTGTTTTATTCACGTGGACTACGATTTCAGTCTTTTACCGATACAGACCAGACCTCACCCTGGAACATTTATACCGTCTGTTTTATTCACGTGGACTACGATTTCAGTCTTTTACCGATACAGACCAGACCTCACCCTGGGACATTTATACCGTCTGTTCTACTCACGTGGACTACGATTTCAGTCTTTTACCGATACAGACCAGATCTCACCCTGGGACATTTATACCGTTTGTTCTACTCACGTGGGATAAGATTTCAGTCTTTTACCGATACAGACCAGACCTCACCCTGGAACATTTATACCGTCTGTTCTACTCACGTGGACTATGATTTCAGTCTTTTACCGATACAGACCAGACCTCACCCTGGGACATTTATACCGTCTGTTCTACTCACGTGGACTACGATTTCAGTCTTTTACCGATACAAACCAGATCTCACCCTGGGACATTTATACGTTTGTTCTACTCACGTGGGATAAGATTTCAGTCTTTTATCCACTGATACAGACCAGATCTCACCCTGGGACATTTATACCGTTTGTTCTACTCACATGGGATAAGATTTCAGTCTTTTATCCACTGATACAGACCAGACCTCACCCTGGGACATTTATACTGTCTGTTCTACTCACATGGACTAAGATTTAATTCTTTTATCCACTGACACAGACCAGAACTCACCCTGGGTCATTTATACGGTTTCTTCTTTACCCACAGACTAAGATTTCAGTCTTTAATTCACTGATACAGATCAAACCTCACATTGGGACCGCTTTACCGTTTCTTCTTCTAAGATGGACCAAGATTTCTGTCTTTTATCCACGGATACAGACCAGACCTCACCCTGGGACATTTATACCGTCCGTTCTACTCACGTGGACTACGATTTCAGTCTTTTACCGATACAGACCAGACCTCACCCTGGAACATTTATACCGTCTGTTCTACTCACGTGGGCTAAGATTTCAGTCTTTTACAGATACAGACCAGACCTCACCCTGGAACATTTATACCGTCTGTTCTACTCACGTGGACTACGATTTCAGTCTTTTACCGATACAGACCAGATCTCACCCTGGGACATTTATACCGTTTGTTCTACTCACGTGGGATAAGATTTCAGTCTTTTGTCCACTGATACAGACCAGACCTCACCCTGGGACATTTATACCGTTTGTTCTACTCACATGGGATAAGATTTCAGTCTTTTATCCACTGATACAGACCAGACCTCACCCTGGGACATTTATACTGTCTGTTCTACTCACATGGACTAAGATTTAATTCTTTTATCCACTGACACAGACCAGAACTCACCCTGGGTCATTTATACGGTTTCTTCTTTACCCATAGACTAAGATTTCAGTCTTTAATTCACTGATACAGATCAAACCTCACATTGGGACCGCTTTACCGTTTCTTCTTCTAAGATGGACCAAGATTTCTGTCTTTTATCCACGGATACAGACCAGACCTCACCCTGGGACATTTATACTGTCTGTTCTACTCATGTGGACTAAGATTTCAGTATTTTATCCTCTGACACAGACAAGACTCCGCACCCTTTGACCTTTATGCTTTTTGTTCTCTACCCGTGGACTAAGACTTCAGTCTTTTATCCACGGATACAGACCAGACCTCACACTTGGATATTTATACTGTTTGTTCTACTCAAGTGGACTAAGATTTCAGAATTGTATCCACTGATAGAGACAAGATTGCACCCTGGGACATTCATACAGTTTGTTCTTCTCAAGTGGAATACGATTCAGTCTTGTATCCACTATAACAGACCAGACCTCACCCTGGGACATTTATACAGTCTGTTCTAGTCACATGGACTGATTTCAGTCTTTTATACACCGATACAGACCTCACCCTGGGACAGTTAGTTATACTGTTTGTTCTACTCACATGGAATACGATTCAGTATTTTATCCCCTGATACAGACCAGACATCACCCTGGGACATTTATATGGTCTATTCTTCTCATGTGGAATACAATTCAGTCTGTTATCCACTGATGCAGACCAGATCTCACCCTGGGATGTATATATGGTTCGTTCTACTTTAGTGGAATGATTTCAGTGTTTTATCCACTGATACAGAGCACCCTG
Organism: Rhinophrynus dorsalis; assembly: GCA_037306005.1. Taxonomy (NCBI): domain Eukaryota; kingdom Metazoa; phylum Chordata; class Amphibia; order Anura; family Rhinophrynidae; genus Rhinophrynus; species Rhinophrynus dorsalis. The sequence continues at coordinate 3,339,895 of CM074723.1, read as the reverse complement.
TGACGTTTATACTGTTTGTTCTCTGCCCATGGACTAAGATTTTAGTCTTTTACCCACTGATAACAGACCAGATTTCATTTTGGTACATTTATACTGTGTGTATAAATCCCCTCCTCAAATCCTCCAGATTGTAAGCTCCGGTGATCAGGGTCTCATTTGGTGTGTATTTTGTGCCTCGTTGTGCACTATTGTCTCCTTCATGTACACACAGAGGACAGTGGAACCACTTTATACACAACGATGAAACTATTTAAATCCACTCATGAAGGGTTTGTTTTCACGTCACCTGAACATAGAGACCAGTGAAAACGGATACCAAATAAAGGATAAAACTATAAGGATAACTATAACAGAGTACCACCACCACCACCAAGATAATTATTTTAATTTATTCAAGTTTCTGCTCTTTACATTAAAAAAAAAAAAAATATTTTCCATGAATACGAGGAAGCAATGGGGTCATGTACAACAGTCTAACTGAACAGCCAGCACATTCCCATTGAATTAAACTGTGCTTTTAACCCTTTGGGTATAACAATCTCCAATAACTTGCTAGGCAATGCACTGCAGAGCTCTCTAGCAATCAAGTGGTTAACACCCGCATTTAGATCATTGGGGATTTTAGGAAATTGTACTTGTCCCCGTTGTGCATTAGATTTTCCCAGAATTGTTCCTTCCTTCTATTCATACTCATGTCCCCAGTGACCTTTAGACACTTCTTTCTATGCTGAAACGCTTTATGGCATCCGAAGGGTTAAACGTCTGCCTCAGTCCGGACTCCTTGTTCTTATAAATAAAATAAACGATGAGCCGCTCGCTCTGTGATGTACCAGAACGGACCACAGGGAATTCGGGGAAATGGAATAATCCCTCGCTGTGATGTAGTGCACATCCATGTGGCCTTTAATCTGCGCTATGACATCACTAGTGCACATGCACACTCCTCACTCTGAAGATGATGCCCTGTGATGTCACAGCTCTGCATGTGAGGTCACTTCTCAGCTTGGATTTAGGGAAATGTTCTGGACAGGGGAGGACGTCACTTCTTACTCATCCACCGAATCTGTAACACAATGTAAAGCAAGTCAGGGGACAGGAGGGGAATTAACCCAGGGGACACCCCCCCGGCCGTGCTAGAACACAGAGCTCCACCCTCTACACAGGATAAGATAAAGATATCACAGGGCACTATGCATACAGAGAGTTACCAATACAACACAGGGGACACACACCAGGCCGTGCTAGAACACAGAGCTCCACCCTCTGTACAGGATAAGATAAAGATATCACAGGGCACTATGCATACAGAGAGTTACCAATACAACACAGGGGACACACACCAGGCCGTGCTAGAACACAGAGCTCCACCCTCTGCACAGGATAAGATAAAGATATCACAGGGCACTATGCATACAGAGAGTTACCAATACAAACACAGGGGACACACCCCCGGCCGTGCTAGAACACAGAGCTCCACCCTCTACACAGGATAAGATAAAGATATCACAGGGCACTATGTATACAGAGAGTTACCAATACAACACAGGGGACACACACCAGGCCGTGCTAGAACACAGAGCTCCGCCCTCTGCACAGGATAAGATAGAGATATCACAGGGCAATATGTATACAGAGAGTTACCAATACAACACAGGGGACACACACCCAGGCCGTGCTAGAACACAGAGCTCCACCCTCTGTACAGGATAAGATAGAGATATCACAGGGCACTATACATACAGAGAGTTACCAATAACAACACAGGGGACACACCCCCGGCCGTGCTAGAACACAGAGCTCCACCCTCTGCACAGGATAAGATAGAGATATCACAGGGCACTATGTATACAGAGAGTTACCAATACAACACAGGGGACACACACCCGGCCGTGCTAGAACACAGAGCTCCACCCTCTACACAGGACAAGATAAAGATATCACAGGGCACTATGCATACAGAGAGTTACCAATACAACACAGGGGACACACACCAGGCCGTGCTAGAACACAGAGCTCCACCCTCTGTACAGGATAAGATAGAGATATCACAGGGCACTATGCATACAGAGAGTTACCAATACAACACAGGGGACACACACCAGGCCGTGCTAGAACACAGAGCTCCACCCTCTGTACAGGATCAAGATAGAGATATCACAGGGCACTATGTATACAGAGAGTTACCAATACAATACAGGGGACACACCCCCGGCCGTGCTAGAACACAGAGCTCCGCCCTCTGTACAGGATAAGATAGAGATATCACAGGGCAATATGTATACAGACGAGAGTTACCAATACAACACAGGGGACACACACCAGGCCGTGCTAGAACACAGAGCTCCACCCTCTACACAGGATAAGATAGAGATATCACAGGGCACTATGCATACAGAGAGTTACCAATACAACACAGGGGACACACACCAGGCCGTGCTAGAACACAGAGCTCCACCCTCTGCACAGGATAAGATAGAGATATCACAGGGCACTATGTATACAGAGAGTTACCAATACAACACAGGGGACACACACCAGGCCGTGCTAGAACACAGAGCTCCACCCTCTACACAGGATAAGATAGAGATATCACAGGACACTATGTATACAGAGAGTTACCAATACAACACAGGGGACACACCCCCAGCCGTGCTAGAACACAGAGCTCCACCCTCTGTACAGGACAAGATAGAGATATCACAGGGCACTATGTATACAGAGAGTTACCAATACAACACAGGGGACACACACCAGGCCGTGCTAGAACACAGAGCTCCACCCTCTGTACAGGACAAGATAGAGATATCACAGGGCACTATGCATACAGAGAGTTACCAATACAACACAGGGGACACACACCAGGCCGTGCTAGAACACAGAGCTCCACCCTCTACACAGGATAAGATAGAGATATCACAGGGCACTATGTATACAGAGAGTTACCAATACAACACAGGGAACACACCAGGCCGTGCTAGAACACAGAGCTCCACCCTCTGTACAGGATAAGATAGAGATATCACAGGGCACTATGCATACAGAGAGTTACCAATACAACACAGGGGACACACACCCCGGCCGTGCTAGAACACAGAGCTCCACCCTCTGTACAGGATAAGATAGAGATATCACAGGGCACTATGCATACAGAGAGTTACCAGTACAACACAGGGGACACACCCCCGGCCGTGCTAGAACACAGAGCTCCACCCTCTGTACAGGATAAGATAGAGATATCACAGGGCACTATGTATACAGAGAGTTACCAATACAACACAGGGGACACACACCAGGCCGTGCTAGAACACAGAGCTCCACCCTCTACACAGGATAAGATAGAGATATCACAGGGCACTATGCATACAGAGAGTTACCAATACAACACAGGGAACACACCAGGCCGTGCTAGAACACAGAGCTCCACCCTCTACACAGGATAAGATAGAGATATCACAGGGCACTATGCATACAGAGAGTTACCAGTACAACACAGGGGACACACCCCCGGCCGTGCTAGAACACAGAGCTCCACCCTCTGTACAGGATAAGATAGAGATATCACAGGGCACTATGCATACAGAGAGTTACCAGTACAACACAGGGGACACACCCCCGGCCGTGCTAGAACACAGAGCTCCACCCTCTGTACAGGATAAGATAGAGATATCACAGGGCACTATGTATACAGAGAGTTACCAATACAACACAGGGGACACACACCAGGCCGTGCTAGAACACAGAGCTCCACCCTCTACACAGGATAAGATAGAGATATCACAGGGCACTATGCATACAGAGAGTTACCAATACAACACAGGGAACACACCAGGCCGTGCTAGAACACAGAGCTCCACCTCTACACAGGATAAGATAGAGATATCACAGGGCACTATGCATACAGAGAGTTACCAATACAACACAGGGGTCACACACCAGGCCGTGCTAGAACACAGAGCTCCACCCTCTGTACAGGATAAGATAGAGATATCACAGGGCACTATGTATACAGAGAGTTACCAATACAACACAGGGGGACACACACCAGGCCGTGCTAGAACACAGAGCTCCACCCTCTACACAGGATAAGATAGAGATATCACAGGGCACTATGCATACAGAGAGTTACCAATACAACACAGGGGACACACACCAGGCCGTGCTAGAACACACAGCTCCACCCTCTACACAGGATAAGATAGAGATATCACAGGGCACTATGCATACAGAGAGTTACCAATACAACACAGGGGACACACACCAGGCCGTGCTAGAACACAGAGCTCCACCCTCTGCACAGGATAAGATAAAGATATCACAGGGCACTATGTATACAGAGAGTTACCAATACAACACAGGGGACACACACCAGGCCGTGCTAGAACACAGAGCTCCGCCCTCTGCACAGGATAAGATAGAGATATCACAGGGCACTATGCATACAGAGAGTTACCAATACAACACAGGGGACACACACCAGGCCGTGCTAGAACACAGAGCTCCACCCTCTACACAGGATAGATAGAGATATCACAGGGCACTATGTATACAGAGAGTTACCAATACAACACAGGGGGACACACACCAGGCCGTGCTAGAACACAGAGCTCCACCCTCTGTACAGGATAAGATAGAGATATCACAGGGCACTATGCATACAGAGAGTTACCAATACAACACAGGGGACACACACCAGGCCGTGCTAGAACACAGAGCTCCACCCTCTACACAGGATGAGATAAAGATATCACAGGGCAGTATGTATACAGAGAGTTACCAATACAACACAGGGGACACACCCCCGGCCGTGCTAGAACACAGAGCTCCACCCTCTACACAGGACAAGATAAAGATATCACAGGGCACTATGTATACAGAGAGTTACCAATACAACACAGGGGACACACCCCCGGCCGTGCTAGAACACAGAGCTCCACCCTCTGCACAGGATAAGATAAAGATATCACAGGGCACTATGTATACAGAGAGTTGCCAAATACAACACACAGGGGACACACACCAGGCCCGTGCTAGAACACAGAGCTCCACCCTCTGCACAGGATAAGATAGAGATATCACAGAGGCACTATGTATACAGAGAGTTGCCAATACAACACAGGGGACACACACCAGGCCGTGCTAGAACACAGAGCTCCACCCTCTGCACAGGACAAGATAGAGATATCACAGGGCACTATGTATACAGAGAGTTACCAATACAACACAGGGGACACACTCCCGGCCGTGCTAGAACACAGAGCTCCACCCTCTGTACAGGATAAGATAGAGATATCACAGGGCACTATGTATACAGAGAGTTACCAATACAACACAGGGGTCACACACCAGGCCGTGCTAGAACACAGAGCTCCACCCTCTACACAGGATAAGATAAAGATATCACAGGGCACTATGCATACAGAGAGTTACCAATACAACACAGGGGTCACACACCCCGGCCGTGCTAGAACACAGAGCTCCACCCTCTGCACAGGATAAGATAAAGATATCACAGGGCACTATGCATACAGAGAGTTACCAATACAACACAGGGGACACACACCAGGCCGTGCTAGAACACAGAGCTCCACCCTCTACACAGGATAAGATAAAGATATCACAGGGCACTATGCATACAGAGAGTTACCAATACAACACAGGGGTCACACACCCGGCCGTGCTAGAACACAGAGCTCCACCCTCTGCACAGGATAAGATAAAGATATCACAGGGCACTATGCATACAGAGAGTTACCAATACAACACAGGGGACACACACCAGGCCGTGCTAGAACACAGAGCTCCACCATCTACACAGGATAAGATAGAGATATCACAGGGCACTATGCATACAGAGAGTTACCAATACAACACAGGGGACACACCCCCGGCCGTGCTAGAACACAGAGCTCCACCCTCTACACAGGATAAGATAGAGATATCACAGGGCACTATGCATACAGAGAGTTACCAATACAACACAGGGGACACACCAGGCCGTGCTAGAACACAGAGCTCCACCCTCTGCACAGGATAAGATAGAGATATCACAGGGCACTATGTATACAGAGAGTTACCAATACAACACAGGGGACACACACCAGCCGTGCTAGAACACAGAGCTCCACCCTCTACACAGAATAAGATAGAGATATCACAGGGCACTATGTATACAGAGAGTTACCAATACAACACAGGGGACACACCCCAGGCCGTGCTAGAACACAGAGCTCCACCCTCTACACAGAATAAGATAGAGATATCACAGGGCACTATGTATACAGAGAGTTACCAATACAACACAGGAGACACACCCCAGGCCGTGCTAGAACACAGAGCTCCACCCTCTGTACAGGATAAGATAGAGATATCACAGGGCACTATACATACAGAGAGTTACCAATACAATACAGGGGACACACACCAGGCCGTGCTAGAACACAGAGCTCCACCCTCTGCACAGGATAAGATAGAGATATCACAGGGCACTGTGCATACAGAGAGTTACCAATACAACACAGGGGACACACCCCCGGCCGTGCTAGAACACAGAGCTCCACCCTCTACACAGAATAAGATAGAGATATCACAGGGCACTATGTATACAGAGAGTTACCAATACAACACAGGAGACACACACCAGGCCGTGCTAGAACACAGAGCTCCACCCTCTACACAGGATACGATAGAGATATCACAGGGCGCTATGTATACAGAGAGTTACCAATACAACACAGGGGTCACACACCAGGCCGTGCTAGAACACAGAGCTCCACCCTCTACACAGGATAAGATAGAGATATCACAGGGCACTATGTATACAGAGAGTTACCAATACAATACAGGGGACACACACCAGGCCGTGCTAGAACACAGAGCTCCACCCTCTGCACAGGATAAGATAGAGATATCACAGGGCACTATGTATACAGAGAGTTACCAATACAACACAGGGGTCACACACCAGGCCGTGCTAGAACACAGAGCTCCACCCTCTGCACAGGATAAGATAGAGATATCACAGGGCAATATGTATACAGAGAGTTACCAATACAACACAGGGGACACACACCAGGCCGTGCTAGAACACAGAGCTCCACCCTCTACACAGGATACGATAGAGATATCACAGGGCACTATGTATACAGAGAGTTACCAATACAACACAGGGGTCACACACCCGGCCGTGCTAGAACACAGAGCTCCACCCTCTGCACAGGATAAGATAGAGATATCACAGGGCAATATGTATACAGAGAGTTACCAATACAACACAGGGGACACACACCAGGCCGTGCTAGAACACAGAGCTCCACCCTCTACACAGGATAAGATAGAGATATCACAGGGCACTATGTATACAGAGAGTTACCAATACAACACAGGGGACACACCCCCGGCCGTGCTAGAACACAGAGCTCCACCCTCTGTACAGGATAAGATAGAGATATCACAGGGCACTATGTATACAGAGAGTTACCAATACAACACAGGGGTCACACACCAGGCCGTGCTAGAACACAGAGCTCCACCCTCTACACAGGATAAGATAGAGATATCACAGGGCACTATGTATACAGAGAGTTACCAATACAACACAGGGGACACACACCAGGCCGTGCTAGAACACAGAGCTCCACCCTCTACACAGGATAAGATAGAGATATCACAGGGCACTATGCATACAGAGAGTTACCAATACAACACAGGGGACACACACCCGGCCGTGCTAGAACACAGAGCTCCACCCTCTACACAGGATAAGATAGAGATATCACAGGGCACTATGTATACAGAGAGTTACCAATACAACACAGGGGACACACCCCCGGCCGTGCTAGAACACAGAGCTCCACCCTCTACACAGGATAAGATAGAGATATCACAGGGCACTATGCATACAGAGAGTTACCAATACAACACAGGGGCCACACACCCGGCCGTGCTAGAACACAGAGCTCCACCCTCTACACAGGATAAGATAGAGATATCACAGGGCACTATGTATACAGAGAGTTACCAATACAACACAGGGGACACACACCCGGCCGTGCTAGAACACAGAGCTCCACCCTCTACACAGGATAAGATAGAGATATCACAGGGCACTATGCATACAGAGAGTTACCAATACAACACAGGGGCCACACACCAGGCCGTGCTAGAACACAGAGCTCCGCCCTCTACACAGGATAAGATAGAGATATCACAGGGCACTATGTATACAGAGAGTTACCAATACAACACAGGGGACACACCCCCGGCCGTGCTAGAACACAGAGCTCCACCCTCTACACAGGATAAGATAGAGATATCACAGGGCACTATGTATACAGAGAGTTACCAATACAACACAGGGGACACACACCCGGCCGTGCTAGAACACAGAGCTCCACCCTCTACACAGGATAAGATAGAGATATCACAGGGCACTATGCATACAGAGAGTTACCAATACAACACAGGGGTCACACACCAGGCCGTGCTAGAACACAGAGCTCCACCCTCTGCACAGGATAAGATAGAGATATCACAGGGCACTATGTATACAGAGAGTTACCAATACAACACAGGGGACACACCCCCGGCCGTGCTAGAACACAGAGCTCCGCCCTCTGTACAGGACAAGATAGAGATATCACAGGGCACTATGTATACAGAGAGTTACCAATACAACACAGGGGACACACCCCCGGCCGTGCTAGAACACAGAGCTCCACCCTCTACACAGGACAAGATAGAGATATCACAGGGCACTATGTATACAGAGAGTTACCAATACAACACAGGGGTCACACCAGGCCGTGCTAGAACACAGAGCTCCACCCTCTGCACAGGATAAGATAGAGATATCACAGGGCACTATGTATACAGAGAGTTACCAATACAACACAGGGGACACACCCGGCCGTGCTAGAACACAGAGCTCCACCCTCTACACAGGATAAGATAAAGATATCACAGGGCACTATGTATACAGAGAGTTACCAATACAACACAGGGGACACACACCAGGCCGTGCTAGAACACAGAGCTCCACCCTCTGCACAGGATAAGATAGAGATGTCACAGGGCACTATGTATACAGAGAGTTACCAATACAACACAGGGGACACACCCCCGGCCGTGCTAGAACACAGAGCTCCACCCTCTACACAGGATAAGATAAAGATATCACAGGGCACTATGCATACAGAGAGTTACCAATACAACACAGGGGACACACACCAGGCCGTGCTAGAACACAGAGCTCCACCCTCTACACAGGATAAGATAGAGATATCACAGGGCACTATGCATACAGAGAGTTACCAATACAACACAGGGGACACACACCCGGCCGTGCTAGAACACAGAGCTCCACCCTCTGCACAGGATAAGATAGAGATATCACAGGGCACTATGCATACAGAGAGTTACCAATACAACACAGGGGACACACACCAGGCCGTGCTAGAACACAGAGCTCCACCCTCTGTACAGGATAAGATAGAGATATCACAGGGCACTATGCATACAGAGAGTTACCAATACAACACAGGGGACACACCCGGCCGTGCTAGAACACAGAGCTCCACCCTCTACACAGGATAAGATAGATATATCACAGGGCACTATGCATACAGAGAGTTACCAATACAACACAGGGGACACCCCCCCGGCCGTGCTAGAACACAGAGCTCCACCCTCTACACAGGATAAGATAGAGATATCACAGGGCACTATGCATACAGAGAGTTACCAATACAACACAGGGGACACACACCAGGCCGTGCTAGAACACAGAGCTCCACCCTCTGTACAGGATAAGATAGAGATATCACAGGGCACTATGTATACAGAGAGTTACCAATACAACACAGGGGACACACCCCCGGCCGTGCTAGAACACAGAGCTCCACCCTCTACACAGGATAAGATAAAGATATCACAGGGCACTATGCATACAGAGAGTTACCAATACAACACAGGGGACACACACCAGGCCGTGCTAGAACACAGAGCTCCACCCTCTGTACAGGATAAGATAGAGATATCACAGGGCACTATGTATACAGAGAGTTACCAATACAACACAGGGGACACACCCCCGGCCATGCTAGAACACAGAGCTCCACCCTCTACACAGGACAAGATAGAGATATCACAGGGCACTATGTATACAGAGAGTTACCAATACAACACAGGGGACACACACCAGGCCGTGCTAGAACACAGAGCTCCACCCTCTACACAGGACAAGATAAAGATATCACAGGGCACTATGTATACAGAGAGTTACCAATACAACACAGGGGACACACACCCGGCCGTGCTAGAACACAGAGCTCCACCCTCTGCACAGGATAAGATAGAGATATCACAGGGCACTATACATACAGAGAGTTACCAATACAACACAGGGGACACACACCAGGCCGTGCTAGAACACAGAGCTCCACCCTCTACACAGGACAAGATAAAGATATCACAGGGCACTATGCATACAGAGAGTTACCAATACAACACAGGGGACACACACCAGGCCGTGCTAGAACACAGAGCTCCACCCTCTGCACAGGATAAGATAGAGATATCACAGGGCACTATGCATACAGAGAGTTACCAATACAACACAGGGGACACACACCCGGCCGTGCTAGAACACAGAGCTCCACCCTCTGCACAGGATAAGATAGAGATATCACAGGGCACTATACATACAGAGAGTTACCAATACAACACAGGGGACACACACCCGGCCGTGCTAGAACACAGAGCTCCACCCTCTACACAGGATAAGATAGAGATATCACAGGGCACTATGTATACAGAGAGTTACCAATACAACACAGGGGACACACACCCGGCCGTGCTAGAACACAGAGCTCCACCCTCTGTACAGGATAAGATAGAGATATCACAGGGCACTATGTATACAGAGAGTTACCAATACAACACAGGGGACACACACCAGGCCGTGCTAGAACACAGAGCTCCACCCTCTACACAGGACAAGATAAAGATATCACAGGGCACTATGTATACAGAGAGTTACCAAATACAACACAGGGGTCACACACCCGGCCGTGCTAGAACACAGAGCTCCACCCTCTACACAGGACAAGATAGAGATATCACAGGGCACTATGCATACAGAGAGTTACCAATGCAACACAGGGGACACACCCCCGGCCGTGCTAGAACACAGAGCTCCACCCTCTACACAGGACAAGATAGAGATATCACAGGGCACTATGTATACAGAGAGTTACCAATACAACACAGGGGACACACACCAGGCCGTGCTAGAACACAGAGCTCCGCCCTCTACACAGGATAAGATAGAGATATCACAGGGCACTATGCATACAGAGAGTTACCAATACAACACAGGGGTCACACACCCGGCTGTGCTAGAACACAGAGCTCCACCCTCTGTACAGGATAAGATAGAGATATCACAGGGCACTATGTATACAGAGAGTTACCAATACAACACAGGGGCCACACACCAGGCCGTGCTAGAACACAGAGCTCCACCCTCTGCACAGGATAAGATAGAGATATCACAGGGCACTATGTATACAGAGAGTTACCAATACAACACAGGGGACACACACCCGGCCGTGCTAGAACACAGAGCTCCACCCTCTACACAGGATAAGATAGAGATATCACAGGGCACTATGTATACAGAGAGTTACCAATACAACACAGGGGACACACCCCCGGCCGTGCTAGAACACAGAGCTCCACCCTCTACACAGGATAAGATAGAGATATCACAGGGCACTATGAATACAGAGAGTTACCAATACAACACAGGGGACACACCCCCGGCCGTGCTAGAACACAGAGCTCCACCCTCTGCACAGGATAAGATAGAGATATCACAGGGCACTATGCATACAGAGAGTTACCAATACAACACAGGGAACACACACCAGGCCGTGCTAGAACACAGAGCTCCACCCTCTACACAGGATAAGATAGAGATATCACAGGGCACTATGTATACAGAGAGTTACCAATACAACACAGGGGACACACACCCGGCCGTGCTAGAACACAGAGCTCCACCCTCTGCACAGGATAAGATAGAGATATCACAGGGCACTATGTATACAGAGAGTTACCAATACAACACAGGGGACACACACCAGGCCGTGCTAGAACACAGAGCTCCACCCTCTGCACAGGATAAGATAGAGATATCACAGGGCACTATGCATACAGAGAGTTACCAATACAACACAGGGGACACACACCAGGCCGTGCTAGAACACAGAGCTCCACCCTCTGCACAGGATAAGATAGAGATATCACAGGGCACTATGTATACAGAGAGTTACCAATACAACACAGGGGACACACACCCGGCCGTGCTAGAACACAGAGCTCCACCCTCTGTACAGGATAAGATAGAGATATCACAGGGCACTATGTATACAGAGAGTTACCAATACAACACAGGGGACACACACCAGGCCGTGCTAGAACACAGAGCTCCACCCTCTGCACAGGATAAGATAGAGATATCACAGGGCACTATGCATACAGAGAGTTACCAATACAACACAGGGGACACACCCCCGGCCGTGCTAGAACACAGAGCTCCACCCTCTGCACAGGATAAGATAGAGATATCACAGGGCACTATGCATACAGAGAGTTACCAATACAACACAGGGGACACACACCAGGCCGTGCTAGAACACAGAGCTCCACCCTCTGTACAGGATAAGATAGAGATATCACAGGGCACTATGCATACAGAGAGTTACCAATACAACACAGGGGACACACCCGGCCGTGCTAGAACACAGAGCTCCACCCTCTACACAGGATAAGATAGAGATATCACAGGGCACTATGTATACAGAGAGTTACCAATACAACACAGGGGACACACACCCGGCCGTGCTAGAACACAGAGCTCCACCCTCTACACAGGACAAGATAGAGATATCACAGGGCACTATGTATACAGAGAGTTACCAATACAACACAGGGGACACACACCAGGCCGTGCTAGAACACAGAGCTCCACCCTCTACACAGGACAAGATAAAGATATCACAGGGCACTATGTATACAGAGAGTTACCAAATACAACACAGGGGTCACACACCCGGCCGTGCTAGAACACAGAGCTCCACCCTCTACACAGGACAAGATAGAGATATCACAGGGCACTATGCATACAGAGAGTTACCAATACAACACAGGGGACACACACCAGGCCGTGCTAGAACACAGAGCTCCGCCCTCTACACAGGATAAGATAGAGATATCACAGGGCACTATGTATACAGAGAGTTACCAATACAACACAGGGGACACACCCCCGGCCGTGCTAGAACACAGAGCTCCACCCTCTACACAGGACAAGATAGAGATATCACAGGGCACTATGTATACAGAGAGTTACCAATACAACACAGGGGACACACACCAGGCCGTGCTAGAACACAGAGCTCCGCCCTCTACACAGGATAAGATAGAGATATCACAGGGCACTATGCATACAGAGAGTTACCAATACAACACAGGGGACACACACCAGGCCGTGCTAGAACACAGAGCTCCACCCTCTGCACAGGATAAGATAGAGATATCACAGGGCACTATGTATACAGAGAGTTACCAATACAACACAGGGGACACACACCCGGCCGTGCTAGAACACAGAGCTCCACCCTCTACACAGGATAAGATAAAGATATCACAGGGCACTATGCATACAGAGAGTTACCAATACAACACAGGGGACACACCCCCGGCCGTGCTAGAACACAGAGCTCCACCCTCTGCACAGGATAAGATAGAGATATCACAGGGCACTATGTATACAGAGAGTTACCAATACAACACAGGGGACACACACCAGGCCGTGCTAGAACACAGAGCTCCACCCTCTACACAGGATAAGATAGAGATATCACAGGGCACTATGTATACAGAGAGTTACCAATACAACACAGGGGACACACACCCGGCCGTGATAGAACACAGAGCTCCACCCTCTGTACAGGATAAGATAGAGATATCACAGGGCACTATGTATACAGAGAGTTACCAATACAACACAGGGGACACACACCAGGCCGTGCTAGAACACAGAGCTCCACCCTCTGCACAGGATAAGATAGAGATATCACAGGGCACTATGCATACAGAGAGTTACCAATACAACACAGGGGACACACACCAGGCCGTGCTAGAACACAGAGCTCCACCCTCTGCACAGGATAAGATAGAGATATCACAGGGCACTATGTATACAGAGAGTTACCAATACAACACAGGGGACACACCCCCGGCCGTGCTAGAACACAGAGCTCCACCCTCTGTACAGGATAAGATAGAGATATCACAGGGCACTATGTATACAGAGAGTTACCAATACAACACAGGGGACACACACCAGGCCGTGCTAGAACACAGAGCTCCACCCTCTGTACAGGATAAGATAGAGATATCACAGGGCACTATGCATACAGAGAGTTACCAATACAACACAGGGGACACACCCGGCCGTGCTAGAACACAGAGCTCCACCCTCTACACAGGATAAGATAAAGATATCACAGGGCACTATGTATACAGAGAGTTACCAATACAACACAGGGGACACACACCCGGCCGTGCTAGAACACAGAGCTCCACCCTCTGCACAGGATAAGATAGAGATATCACAGGGCACTATGTATACAGAGAGTTACCAATACAACACAGGGGTCACACCCCCGGCCGTGCTAGAACACAGAGCTCCGCCCTCTACACAGGATAAGATAGAGATATCACAGGGCACTATGTATACAGAGAGTTACCAATACAACACAGGGGACACCCCCCCGGCCGTGCTAGAACACAGAGCTCCACCCTCTACACAGGATAAGATAGAGATATCACAGGGCACTATGTATACAGAGAGTTACCAATACAACACAGGGGACACACACCCGGCCGTGCTAGAACACAGAGCTCCACCCTCTGTACAGGATAAGATAGAGATATCACAGGGCACTATGCATACAGAGAGTTACCAATACAACACAGGGGACACACACCAGGCCGTGCTAGAACACAGAGCTCCACCCTCTACACAGGATAAGATAGAGATATCACAGGGCACTATGTATACAGAGAGTTACCAATACAACACAGGGGACACACACCAGGCCGTGCTAGAACACAGAGCTCCACCCTCTACACAGGACAAGATAGAGATATCACAGGGCACTATGTATACAGAGAGTTACCAAATACAACACAGGGGACACACACCAGGCCGTGCTAGAACACAGAGCTCCACCCTCTGCACAGGATAAGATAGAGATATCACAGGGCACTAGGCATACAGAGAGTTACCAATACAACACAGGGGACACACACCAGGCCGTGCTAGAACACAGAGCTCCACCCTCTGCACAGGATAAGATAGAGATATCACAGGGCACTATGTATACAGAGAGTTACCAATACAACACAGGGGACACACCCCCGGCCGTGCTAGAACACAGAGCTCCGCCCTCTGTACAGGACAAGATAGAGATATCACAGGGCACTATGTATACAGAGAGTTACCAATACAACACAGGGGACACACCCCCGGCCGTGCTAGAACACAGAGCTCCGCCCTCTGCACAGGATAAGATAGAGATATCACAGGGCACTATGCATACAGAGAGTTACCAATACAACACAGGGGACACACACCAGGCCGTGCTAGAACACAGAGCTCCACCCTCTACACAGGATAAGATAGAGATATCACAGGGCACTATGTATACAGAGAGTTACCAATACAACACAGGGGACACACCCCCGGCCGTGCTAGAACACAGAGCTCCACCCTCTGCACAGGATAAGATAGAGATATCACAGGGCACTATGCATACAGAGAGTTACCAATACAACACAGGGGACACACACCAGGCCGTGCTAGAACACAGAGCTCCACCCTCTACACAGGATAAGATAGAGATATCACAGGGCACTATGTATACAGAGAGTTACCAATACAACACAGGGGACACACCCCCGGCCGTGCTAGAACACAGAGCTCCACCCTCTGCACAGGATAAGATAGAGATATCACAGGGCACTATGTATACAGAGAGTTACCAATACAACACAGGGGACACACCCCCGGCCGTGCTAGAACACAGAGCTCCACCCTCTACACAGGATAAGATAGAGATATCACAGGGCACTATGTATACAGAGAGTTACCAATACAACACAGGGGACACACCCCCGGCCGTGCTAGAACACAGAGCTCCACCCTCTACACAGGACAAGATAGAGATATCACAGGGAACTATGTATACAGAGAGTTACCAATACAACACAGGGGTCACACACCAGGCCGTGCTAGAACACAGAGCTCCACCCTCTACACAGGATAAGATAGAGATATCACAGGGCACTATGTATACAGAGAGTTACCAATACAACACAGGGGACACACCCCCGGCCGTGCTAGAACACAGAGCTCCACCCTCTACACAGGATAAGATAGAGATATCACAGGGCACTATGTATACAGAGAGTTACCAATACAACACAGGGGTCACACACCAGGCCGTGCTAGAACACAGAGCTCCACCCTCTGCACAGGATAAGATAGAGATATCACAGGGCACTATGTATACAGAGAGTTACCAATACAACACAGGGGACACACACCAGGCCGTGCTAGAACACAGAGCTCCACCCTCTGCACAGGATAAGATAGAGATATCACAGGGCACTATGTATACAGAGAGTTACCAATACAACACAGGGGACACACCCCCGGCCGTGCTAGAACACAGAGCTCCACCCTCTACACAGGATAAGATAAAGATATCACAGGGCACTATGCATACAGAGAGTTACCAATACAACACAGGGGTCACACACCAGGCCGTGCTAGAACACAGAGCTCCACCCTCTGCACAGGATAAGATAGAGATATCACAGGGCACTATGCATACAGAGAGTTACCAATACAACACAGGGGACACACACCAGGCCGTGCTAGAACACAGAGCTCCACCCTCTGCACAGGATAAGATAGAGATATCACAGGGCACTATGCATACAGAGAGTTACCAATACAACACAGGGGACACACCCCCGGCCGTGCTAGAACACAGAGCTCCACCCTCTACACAGGATAAGATAGAGATATCACAGGGCACTATGCATACAGAGAGTTACCAATACAACACAGGGGACACACACCAGGCCGTGCTAGAACACAGAGCTCCACCCTCTGCACAGGATAAGATAGAGATATCACAGGGCACTATGCATACAGAGAGTTACCAATACAACACAGGGGACACACACCCGGCCGTGCTAGAACACAGAGCTCCACCCTCTGCACAGGATAAGATAGAGATATCACAGGGCACTATGCATACAGAGAGTTACCAATACAACACAGGGGACACACACCCGGCCGTGCTAGAACACAGAGCTCCACCCTCTGCACAGGATAAGATAGAGATATCACAGGGCACTATGCATACAGAGAGTTACCAATACAACACAGGGGACACACACCAGGCCGTGCTAGAACACAGAGCTCCACCCTCTGTACAGGATAAGATAGAGATATCACAGGGCACTATGTATACAGAGAGTTACCAATACAACACAGGGGACACACACCAGGCCGTGCTAGAACACAGAGCTCCACCCTCTGTACAGGATAAGATAGAGATATCACAGGGCACTATGCATACAGAGAGTTACCAATACAACACAGGGGACACACCCGGCCGTGCTAGAACACAGAGCTCCACCCTCTACACAGGATAAGATAGATATATCACAGGGCACTATGCATACAGAGAGTTACCAATACAACACAGGGGACACCCCCCCGGCCGTGCTAGAACACAGAGCTCCACCCTCTACACAGGATAAGATAGAGATATCACAGGGCACTATGCATACAGAGAGTTACCAATACAACACAGGGGACACACACCAGGCCGTGCTAGAACACAGAGCTCCACCCTCTGCACAGGATAAGGTAGAGATATCACAGGGCACTATGTATACAGAGAGTTACCAATACAACACAGGGGACACACCCCCGGCCGTGCTAGAACACAGAGCTCCACCCTCTGTACAGGATAAGATAGAGATATCACAGGGCACTATGTATACAGAGAGTTACCAATACAACACAGGGGACACACCCCCGGCCGTGCTAGAACACAGAGCTCCACCCTCTACACAGGATAAGATAAAGATATCACAGGGCACTATGCATACAGAGAGTTACCAATACAACACAGGGGACACACACCAGGCCGTGCTAGAACACAGAGCTCCACCCTCTACACAGGATAAGATAGAGATATCACAGGGCACTATGTATACAGAGAGTTACCAATACAACACAGGGGACACCCCCTGCCGTGCTAGAACACAGAGCTCCACCCTCTGCACAGGATAAGATAGAGATATCACAGGGCACTATGTATACAGAGAGTTACCAATACAACACAGGGGACACACACCCGGCCGTGCTAGAACACAGAGCTCCACCCTCTGCACAGGATAAGATAGAGATATCACAGGGCACTATGTATACAGAGAGTTACCAATACAACACAGGGGACACACACCCGGCCGTGCTAGAACACAGAGCTCCACCCTCTACACAGGACAAGATAGAGATATCACAGGGCACTATGTATACAGAGAGTTACCAATACAACACAGGGGACACACACCCGGCCGTGCTAGAACACAGAGCTCCACCCTCTACACAGGATAAGATAGAGATATCACAGGGCAATATGTATACAGAGAGTTACCAATACAACACAGGGGACACACACCAGGCCGTGCTAGAACACAGAGCTCCACCCTCTACACAGGATAAGATAGAGATATCACAGGGCACTATGCATACAGAGAGTTACCAATACAACACAGGGGACACACCCCCGGCCGTGCTAGAACACAGAGCTCCACCCTCTACACAGGATAAGATAAAGATATCACAGGGCACTATGCATACAGAGAGTTACCAATACAACACAGGGGACACACCCCCGGCCGTGCTAGAACACAGAGCTCCACCCTCTACACAGGATAAGATAGAGATATCACAGGGCACTATGTATACAGAGAGTTACCAATACAACACAGGGGACACACACCAGGCCGTGCTAGAACACAGAGCTCCACCCTCTACACAGGATAAGATAGAGATATCACAGGGCACTATGTATACAGA
The DNA here is from genome assembly GCA_037306005.1 of Rhinophrynus dorsalis. Classification (NCBI taxonomy): domain Eukaryota; kingdom Metazoa; phylum Chordata; class Amphibia; order Anura; family Rhinophrynidae; genus Rhinophrynus; species Rhinophrynus dorsalis. Next base: position 3,320,664 of record CM074723.1, on the reverse strand, counting down.
GAGTTACCAATACAACACAGGGGACACACACCCGGCCGTGCTAGAACACAGAGCTCCACCCTCTGCACAGGACAAGATAGAGATATCACAGGGCACTATGTATACAGAGAGTTACCAATACAACACAGGGGACACACCCCCGGCCGTGCTAGAACACAGAGCTCCACCCTCTACACAGGATAAGATAGAGATATCACAGGGCACTATGCATACAGAGAGTTACCAATACAACACAGGGGACACACACCAGGCCGTGCTAGAACACAGAGCTCCACCCTCTGCACAGGATAAGATAGAGATATCACAGGGCACTAGGCATACAGAGAGTTACCAATACAACACAGGGGACACACACCCGGCCGTGCTAGAACACAGAGCTCCACCCTCTGCACAGGATAAGATAGAGATATCACAGGGCACTAGGCATACAGAGAGTTACCAATACAACACAGGGGACACACACCAGGCCGTGCTAGAACACAGAGCTCCACCCTCTGCACAGGATAAGATAGAGATATCACAGGGCACTATGTATACAGAGAGTTACCAATACAACACAGGGGACACACCCCCGGCCGTGCTAGAACACAGAGCTCCACCCTCTACACAGGATAAGATAGAGATATCACAGGGCACTATGTATACAGAGAGTTACCAATACAACACAGGGTACACACCCCCGGCCGTGCTAGAACACAGAGCTCCACCCTCTACACAGGATAAGATAGAGATATCACAGGGCACTATGTATACAGAGAGTTACCAATACAACACAGGGGTCACACACCAGGCCGTGCTAGAACACAGAGCTCCACCCTCTGCACAGGATAAGATAGAGATATCACAGGGCACTATGTATACAGAGAGTTACCAATACAACACAGGGGACACACCCCCGGCCGTGCTAGAACACAGAGCTCCACCCTCTGCACAGGATAAGATAGAGATATCACAGGGCACTATGTATACAGAGAGTTACCAATACAACACAGGGGTCACACACCAGGCCGTGCTAGAACACAGAGCTCCACCCTCTACACAGGATAAGATAGAGATATCACAGGGCACTATGCATACAGAGAGTTACCAATACAACACAGGGAACACACACCAGGCCGTGCTAGAACACAGAGCTCCACCCTCTGCACAGGATAAGATAGAGATATCACAGGGCACTATGTATACAGAGAGTTCCCAATACAACACAGGGGACACACACCAGGCCGTGCTAGAACACAGAGCTCCGCCCTCTGCACAGGATAAGATAGAGATATCACAGGGCACTATGTATACAGAGAGTTACCAATACAACACAGGGGACACACACCAGGCCGTGCTAGAACACAGAGCTCCACCCTCTGCACAGGATAAGATAGAGATATCACAGGGCACTATGTATACAGAGAGTTACCAATACAACACAGGGGACACACACCAGGCCGTGCTAGAACACAGAGCTCCACCCTCTGTACAGGACAAGATAGAGATATCACAGGGCACTATGTATACAGAGAGTTACCAATACAACACAGGGGACACACACCAGGCCGTGCTAGAACACAGAGCTCCACCCTCTACACAGGATAAGATAGAGATATCACAGGGCACTATGTATACAGAGAGTTACCAATACAACACAGGAAACACACACCAGGCCGTGCTAGAACACAGAGCTCCACCCTCTGCACAGGATAAGATAGAGATATCACAGGGCACTATGTATACAGAGAGTTACCAATACAACACAGGGGACACACACCAGGCCGTGCTAGAACACAGAGCTCCAACCTCTACACAGGATAAGATAGAGATATCACAGGGCACTATGTATACAGAGAGTTACCAATACAACACAGGGGACACACACCAGGCCGTGCTAGAACACAGAGCTCCACCCTCTGCACAGGATAAGATAGAGATATCACAGGGCACTATGCATACAGAGAGTTACCAATACAACACAGGGGACACACACCCGGCCGTGCTAGAACACAGAGCTCCACCCTCTGTACAGGATAAGATAGAGATATCACAGGGCACTATGTATACAGAGAGTTACCAATACAACACAGGGGACACACCCGGCCGTGCTAGAACACAGAGCTCCACCCTCTACACAGGATAAGATAGAGATATCACAGGGCACTATGCATACAGAGAGTTACCAATACAACACAGGGGACACCCCCCCGGCCGTGCTAGAACACAGAGCTCCACCCTCTACACAGGATAAGATAGAGATATCACAGGGCACTATGTATACAGAGAGTTACCAATACAACACAGGGGACACACACCCGGCCGTGCTAGAACACAGAGCTCCACCCTCTGTACAGGATAAGATAGAGATATCACAGGGCACTATGCATACAGAGAGTTACCAATACAACACAGGGGTCACACCCCCGGCCGTGCTAGAACACAGAGCTCCGCCCTCTGCACAGGATAAGATAGAGATATCACAGGGCACTATGTATACAGAGAGTTACCAATACAACACAGGGGACACACCCCCGGCCGTGCTAGAACACAGAGCTCCACCCTCTGTACAGGATAAGATAGAGATATCACAGGGCACTATGCATACAGAGAGTTACCAATACAACACAGGGGACACACCCCCGGCCGTGCTAGAACACAGAGCTCCACCCTCTACACAGGATAAGATAGAGATATCACAGGGCACTATGCATACAGAGAGTTACCAATACAACACAGGGGACACACACCAGGCCGTGCTAGAACACAGAGCTCCACCCTCTGTACAGGATAAGATAGAGATATCACAGGGCACTATGTATACAGAGAGTTACCAATACAACACAGGAAACACACACCAGGCCGTGCTAGAACACAGAGCTCCACCCTCTGCACAGGATAAGATAGAGATATCACAGGGCACTATGCATACAGAGAGTTACCAATACAACACAGGGGACACACCCGGCCGTGCTAGAACACAGAGCTCCACCCTCTACACAGGATAAGATAGAGATATCACAGGGCACTATGTATACAGAGAGTTACCAATACAACACAGGGGTCACACACCAGGCCGTGCTAGAACACAGAGCTCCACCCTCTACACAGGATAAGATAAAGATATCACAGGGCACTATACATACAGAGAGTTACCAATACAACACAGGGGTCACACACCAGGCCGTTCTAGAACACAGAGCTCCACCCTCTGCACAGGATAAGATAGAGATATCACAGGGCACTATGTATACAGAGAGTTACCAATACAACACAGGGGACACACACCCGGCCGTGCTAGAACACAGAGCTCCACCCTCTACACAGGATAAGATAGAGATATCACAGGGCACTATGTATACAGAGAGTTACCAATACAACACAGGGGACACACACCCGGCCGTGCTAGAACACAGAGCTCCACCCTCTGTACAGGATAAGATAGAGATATCACAGGGCACTATGCATACAGAGAGTTACCAATACAACACAGGGGACACACCCCCGGCCGTGCTAGAACACAGAGCTCCACCCTCTGTACAGGACAAGATAGAGATATCACAGGGCACTATGTATACAGAGAGTTACCAATACAACACAGGGGACACACACCAGGCCGTGCTAGAACACAGAGCTCCACCCTCTGCACAGGATAAGATAGAGATATCACAGGGCACTATGTATACAGAGAGTTACCAATACAACACAGGGGACACACACCAGGCCGTGCTAGAACACAGAGCTCCACCCTCTGTACAGGATAAGATAGAGATATCACAGGGCACTATGTATACAGAGAGTTACCAAATACAACACAGGGGACACACACCAGGCCGTGCTAGAACACAGAGCTCCACCCTCTACACAGGACAAGATAGAGATATCACAGGGCACTATGTATACAGAGAGTTACCAATACAACACAGGGGACACACACCAGGCCGTGCTAGAACACAGAGCTCCGCCCTCTACACAGGACAAGATAGAGATATCACAGGGCACTATGCATACAGAGAGTTACCAATACAACACAGGGGACACACCCCCGGCCGTGCTAGAACACAGAGCTCCACCCTCTGTACAGGACAAGATAGAGATATCACAGGGCACTATGTATACAGAGAGTTACCAATACAACACAGGGGACACACACCAGGCCGTGCTAGAACACAGAGCTCCACCCTCTGCACAGGATAAGATAGAGATATCACAGGGCACTATGTATACAGAGAGTTACCAAATACAACACAGGGGACACACACCAGGCCGTGCTAGAACACAGAGCTCCACCCTCTACACAGGACAAGATAGAGATATCACAGGGCACTATGTATACAGAGAGTTACCAATACAACACAGGGGACACACACCCGGCCGTGCTAGAACACAGAGCTCCACCCTCTGCACAGGACAAGATAGAGATATCACAGGGCACTATGCATACAGAGAGTTACCAATACAACACAGGGGACACACACCAGGCCGTGCTAGAACACAGAGCTCCGCCCTCTACACAGGATAAGATAGAGATATCACAGGGCACTATGCATACAGAGAGTTACCAATACAACACAGGGGACACACACCAGGCCGTGCTAGAACACAGAGCTCCACCCTCTGCACAGGATAAGATAGAGATATCACAGGGCACTATGTATACAGAGAGATACCAATACAACACAGGGGACACACCCCCGGCCGTGCTAGAACACAGAGCTCCACCCTCTGCACAGGACAAGATAGAGATATCACAGGGCACTATGCATACAGAGAGTTACCAATACAACACAGGGGACACACACCAGGCCGTGCTAGAACACAGAGCTCCACCCTCTGCACAGGATAAGATAGAGATATCACAGGGCACTATGTATACAGAGAGTTACCAATACAACACAGGGGACACACCCCCGGCCGTGCTAGAACACAGAGCTCCACCCTCTGCACAGGACAAGATAGAGATATCACAGGGCACTATGTATACAGAGAGTTACCAATACAACACAGGGGACACACCCCCGGCCGTGCTAGAACACAGAGCTCCACCCTCTGCACAGGACAAGATAGAGATATCACAGGGCACTATGCATACAGAGAGTTACCAATACAACACAGGGGACACACACCAGGCCGTGCTAGAACACAGAGCTCAACCTCTGCACAGGATAAGATAGAGATATCACAGGGCACTATGCATACAGAGAGTTACCAATACAACACAGGGGACACACACCCGGCCGTGCTAGAACACAGAGCTCCACCCTCTGCACAGGACAAGATAAAGATATCACAGGGCACTATGCATACAGAGAGTTACCAATACAACACAGGGGTCACACCCCCGGCCGTGCTAGAACACAGAGCTCCACCCTCTACACAGGATAAGATAGAGATATCACAGGGCACTATGTATACAGAGAGTTACCAATACAACACAGGGGTCACACACCCGGCCGTGCTAGAACACAGAGCTCCACCCTCTGTACAGGATAAGATAGAGATATCACAGGGCACTATGTATACAGAGAGTTACCAATACAACACAGGGGACACACACCAGGCCGTGCTAGAACACAGAGCTCCACCCTCTACACAGGACAAGATAAAGATATCACAGGGCACTATGCATACAGAGAGTTACCAATACAACACAGGGGACACACACCAGGCCGTGCTAGAACACAGAGCTCCGCCCTCTGTACAGGATAAGATAGAGATATCACAGGGCACTATGCATACAGAGAGTTACCAATACAACACAGGGGACACACACCCGGCCGTGCTAGAACACAGAGCTCCACCCTCTGCACAGGATAAGATAGAGATATCACAGGGCACTATGCATACAGAGAGTTACCAATACAACACAGGGGACACACACCCGGCCGTGCTAGAACACAGAGCTCCACCCTCTGTACAGGATAAGATAGAGATATCACAGGGCACTATGTATACAGAGAGTTACCAATACAACACAGGGGACACACACCAGGCCGTGCTAGAACACAGAGCTCCACCCTCTGCACAGGATAAGATAGAGATATCACAGGGCACTATGTATACAGAGAGTTACCAATACAACACAGGGGACACACACCAGGCCGTGCTAGAACACAGAGCTCCACCCTCTACACAGGATACGATAGAGATATCACAGGGCACTATGCATACAGAGTTACCAATACAACACAGGGGACACACACCAGGCCGTGCTAGAACACAGAGCTCCACCCTCTGTACAGGATAAGATAGAGATATCACAGGGCACTATGTATACAGAGAGTTACCAATACAACACAGGGGACACACACCCGGCCGTGCTAGAACACAGAGCTCCACCCTCTGCACAGGATAAGATAAAGATATCACAGGGCACTATGTATACAGAGAGTTACCAATACAACACAGGGGACACACCCGGCCGTGCTAGAACACAGAGCTCCACCCTCTGTACAGGATAAGATAGAGATATCACAGGGCACTATGCATACAGAGTTACCAATACAACACAGGGGACACACACCCGGCCGTGCTAGAACACAGAGCTCCACCCTCTGCACAGGATAAGATAGAGATATCACAGGGCACTATGCATACAGAGAGTTACCAATACAACACAGGAAACACACACCAGGCCGTGCTAGAACACAGAGCTCCACCCTCTGTACAGGATAAGATAGAGATATCACAGGGCACTATGCATACAGAGAGTTACCAATACAACACAGGGGACACACACCAGGCCGTGCTAGAACACAGAGCTCCACCCTCTGCACAGGATAAGATAGAGATATCACAGGGCACTATGTATACAGAGAGTTACCAATACAACACAGGGGACACACCCCCGGCCGTGCTAGAACACAGAGCTCCACCCTCTACACAGGATAAGATAGAGATATCACAGGGCACTATGCATACAGAGAGTTACCAATACAACACAGGGGCCACACACCCGGCCGTGCTAGAACACAGAGCTCCACCCTCTACACAGGATAAGATAGAGATATCACAGGGCACTATGTATACAGAGAGTTACCAATACAACACAGGGGACACACACCAGGCCGTGCTAGAACACAGAGCTCCGCCCTCTGTACAGGATAAGATAGAGATATCACAGGGCACTATGTATACAGAGAGTTACCAATACAACACAGGGGACACACCCCCGGCCGTGCTAGAACACAGAGCTCCGCCCTCTGTACAGGACAAGATAGAGATATCACAGGGCACTATGTATACAGAGAGTTACCAATACAACACAGGGGACACACACCAGGCCGTGCTAGAACACAGAGCTCCACCCTCTGTACAGGATAAGATAGAGATATCACAGGGCACTATGTATACAGAGAGATACCAATACAACACAGGGGTCACACACCAGGCCGTGCTAGAACACAGAGCTCCACCCTCTGTACAGGATAAGATAGAGATATCACAGGGCACTATGCATACAGAGAGTTACCAATACAACACAGGGGCCACACACCAGGCCGTGCTAGAACACAGAGCTCCACCCTCTGTACAGGATAAGATAGAGATATCACAGGGCAGTATGTATACAGAGAGTTACCAATACAACACAGGGGTCACACCCCCGGCCGTGCTAGAACACAGAGCTCCACCCTCTGCACAGGATAAGATAGAGATATCACAGGGCACTATGTATACAGAGAGTTACCAATACAACACAGGGGTCACACCCCCGGCCGTGCTAGAACACAGAGCTCCACCCTCTGCACAGGACAAGATAGAGATATCACAGGGCACTATGCATACAGAGAGTTACCAATACAACACAGGGGACACACACCCGGCCGTGCTAGAACACAGAGCTCCACCCTCTGCACAGGACAAGATAGAGATATCACAGGGCACTATGCATACAGAGAGTTACCAATACAACACAGGGGACACACCCCCGGCCGTGCTAGAACACAGAGCTCCACCCTCTGCACAGGATAAGATAGAGATATCACAGGGCACTATGCATACAGAGAGTTACCAATACAACACAGGGGCCACACACCCGGCCGTGCTAGAACACAGAGCTCCACCCTCTGCACAGGATAAGATAGAGATATCACAGGGCACTATGCATACAGAGAGTTACCAATACAACACAGGGGACACACACCAGGCCGTGCTAGAACACAGAGCTCCGCCCTCTGTACAGGATAAGATAGAGATATCACAGGGCACTATGTATACAGAGAGTTACCAATACAACACAGGGGTCACACCCCCGGCCGTGCTAGAACACAGAGCTCCACCCTCTACACAGGATAAGATAGAGATATCACAGGGCACTATGTATACAGAGAGTTACCAATACAACACAGGGGTCACACCCCCGGCCGTGCTAGAACACAGAGCTCCGCCCTCTGTACAGGATAAGATAGAGATATCACAGGGCACTATGCATACAGAGAGTTACCAATACAACACAGGGGACACACACCAGGCCGTGCTAGAACACAGAGCTCCACCCTCTGTACAGGACAAGATAGAGATATCACAGGGCAGTATGTATACAGAGAGTTACCAATACAACACAGGGGTCACACCCCCGGCCGTGCTAGAACACAGAGCTCCACCCTCTGCACAGGATAAGATAGAGATATCACAGGGCACTATGTATACAGAGAGTTACCAATACAACACAGGGGTCACACCCCCGGCCGTGCTAGAACACAGAGCTCCACCCTCTACACAGGACAAGATAGAGATATCACAGGGCACTATGCATACAGAGAGTTACCAATACAACACAGGGGTCACACCCCCGGCCGTGCTAGAACACAGAGCTCCACCCTCTACACAGGATAAGATAGAGATATCACAGGGCACTATGTATACAGAGAGTTACCAATACAACACAGGGGACACACACCAGGCCGTGCTAGAACACAGAGCTCCACCCTCTGCACAGGACAAGATAGAGATATCACAGGGCACTATGTATACAGAGAGTTACCAATACAACACAGGGGGGACACACCAGGCCGTGCTAGAACACAGAGCTCCACCCTCTGCACAGGATAAGATAGAGATATCACAGGGCACTATGTATACAGAGAGTTACCAATACAACACAGGGGACACACACCAGGCCGTGCTAGAACACAGAGCTCCACCCTCTACACAGGATAAGATAGAGATATCACAGGGCACTATGTATACAGAGAGTTACCAATACAACACAGGGGTCACACCAGGCCGTGCTAGAACACAGAGCTCCACCCTCTACACAGGATAAGATAGAGATATCACAGGGCACTATGCATACAGAGAGTTACCAATACAACACAGGGGACACACCCCCGGCCGTGCTAGAACACAGAGCTCCACCCTCTACACAGGATAAGATAGAGATATCACAGGGCACTATGTATACAGAGAGTTACCAATACAACACAGGGGACACACCCCCGGCCGTGCTAGAACACAGAGCTCCACCCTCTGCACAGGATAAGATAGAGATATCACAGGGCACTATGTATACAGAGAGTTACCAATACAACACAGGGGTCACACACCAGGCCGTGCTAGAACACAGAGCTCCACCCTCTGCACAGGACAAGATAGAGATATCACAGGGCACTATGTATACAGAGAGTTACCAATACAACACAGGGGACACACCCCCGGCCGTGCTAGAACACAGAGCTCCACCCTCTGCACAGGATAAGATAGAGATATCACAGGGCACTATGTATACAGAGAGTTACCAATACAACACAGGGGACACACCCCCGGCCGTGCTAGAACACAGAGCTCCACCCTCTACACAGGATAAGATAGAGATATCACAGGGCACTATGTATACAGAGAGTTACCAATACAACACAGGGGTCACACACCAGGCCGTGCTAGAACACAGAGCTCCACCCTCTACACAGGATAAGATAGAGATATCACAGGGCACTATGTATACAGAGAGTTACCAATACAACACAGGGGACACACCCCCGGCCGTGCTAGAACACAGAGCTCCACCCTCTACACAGGATAAGATAGAGATATCACAGGGCACTATGCATACAGAGAGTTACCAATACAACACAGGGGACACACACCAGGCCGTGCTAGAACACAGAGCTCCACCCTCTGCACAGGATAAGATAGAGATATCACAGGGCACTATGTATACAGAGAGTTACCAAATACAACACAGGGGTCACACACCAGGCCGTGCTAGAACACAGAGCTCCACCCTCTGCACAGGATAAGATAGAGATATCACAGGGCACTATGCATACAGAGAGTTACCAATACAACACAGGGGACACACACCAGGCCGTGCTAGAACACAGAGCTCCACCCTCTGCACAGGATAAGATAGAGATATCACAGGGCACTATGCATACAGAGAGTTACCAATACAACACAGGGGACACACACCAGGCCGTGCTAGAACACAGAGCTCCACCCTCTGCACAGGATAAGATAGAGATATCACAGGGCACTAGGCATACAGAGAGTTACCAATACAACACAGGGGACACACCCCCGGCCGTGCTAGAACACAGAGCTCCACCCTCTACACAGGATAAGATAAAGATATCACAGGGAACTATGTATACAGAGAGTTACCAATACAACACAGGGGACACACACCAGGCCGTGCTAGAACACAGAGCTCCACCCTCTACACAGGACAAGATAAAGATATCACAGGGAACTATGTATACAGAGAGTTACCAATACAACACAGGGGACACACACCAGGTCGTGCTAGAACACAGAGCTCCACCCTCTACACAGGATAAGATAGAGATATCACAGGGCACTATGCATACAGAGAGTTACCAATACAACACAGGGGACACACACCAGGCCGTGCTAGAACACAGAGCTCCACCCTCTGTACAGGATAAGATAGAGATATCACAGGGCACTATGCATACAGAGAGTTACCAATACAACACAGGGGACACACACCAGGCCGTGCTAGAACACAGAGCTCCGCCCTCTGCACAGGATAAGATAGAGATATCACAGGGCACTATGCATACAGAGAGTTACCAATACAACACAGGGGACACACACCCGGCCGTGCTAGAACACAGAGCTCCACCCTCTGCACAGGATAAGATAGAGATATCACAGGGCACTATGCATACAGAGAGTTACCAATACAACACAGGGGACACACACCAGGCCGTGCTAGAACACAGAGCTCCACCCTCTACACAGGATAAGATAGAGATATCACAGGGCACTATGCATACAGAGAGTTACCAATACAACACAGGGGACACACCCCCGGCCGTGCTAGAACACAGAGCTCCACCCTCTGTACAGGATAAGATAGAGATATCACAGGGCACTATGCATACAGAGAGTTACCAATACAACACAGGGGACACACACCCGGCCGTGCTAGAACACAGAGCTCCACCCTCTACACAGGATAAGATAGAGATATCACAGGGCACTATGTATACAGAGAGTTACCAATACAACACAGGGGTCACACCCCCGGCCGTGCTAGAACACAGAGCTCCACCCTCTACACAGGATAAGATAAAGATATCACAGGGCACTATGTATACAGAGAGTTACCAAATACAACACAGGGGACACACACCAGGCCGTGCTAGAACACAGAGCTCCACCCTCTACACAGGATAAGATAGATATATCACAGGGCACTATGCATACAGAGAGTTACCAATACAACACAGGGGACACACACCCGGCCGTGCTAGAACACAGAGCTCCACCCTCTACACAGGATAAGATAGAGATATCACAGGGCACTATGTATACAGAGAGTTACCAATACAACACAGGGGACACACCCCCGGCCGTGCTAGAACACAGAGCTCCACCCTCTACACAGGATAAGATAGAGATATCACAGGGCACTATGTATACAGAGAGTTACCAATACAACACAGGGGACACACCAGGCCGTGCTAGAACACAGAGCTCCGCCCTCTGCACAGGATAAGATAGAGATATCACAGGGCACTATGTATACAGAGAGTTACCAATACAACACAGGGGACACACACCCGGCCGTGCTAGAACACAGAGCTCCGCCCTCTACACAGGACAAGATAAAGATATCACAGGGCACTATGTATACAGAGAGTTACCAATACAACACAGGGGACACACCCCCGGCCGTGCTAGAACACAGAGCTCCACCCTCTACACAGGATAAGATAGAGATATCACAGGGCACTATGTATACAGAGAGTTACCAATACAACACAGGGGACACACCAGGCCGTGCTAGAACACAGAGCTCCACCCTCTGCACAGGATAAGATAGAGATATCACAGGGCAATATGTATACAGAGAGTTACCAAACACAACACAGGGGACACACACCAGGCCGTGCTAGAACACAGAGCTCCACCCTCTGCACAGGATAAGATAAAGATATCACAGGGCAATATGTATACAGAGAGTTACCAATACAACACAGGGGACACACCCCCGGCCGTGCTAGAACACAGAGCTCCACCCTCTACACAGGATAAGATAGAGATATCACAGGGCACTATGCATACAGAGAGTTACCAATACAACACAGGGTACACAGCAGGCCGTGCTAGAACACAGAGCTCCACCCTCTACACAGGATAAGATAGAGATATCACAGGGCAATATGCATACAGAGAGTTACCAAAACAACACAGGGGACACACACCCGGCCGTGCTAGAACACAGAGCTCCACCCTCTACACAGGATAAGATAGATATATCACAGGGCACTATGCATACAGAGAGTTACCAATACAACACAGGGGACACACACCCGGCCGTGCTAGAACACAGAGCTCCACCCTCTACACAGGATAAGATAGAGATATCACAGGGCACTATGCATACAGAGAGTTACCAATACAACACAGGGGACACACACCAGGCCGTGCTAGAACACAGAGCTCCACCCTCTGTACAGGATAAGATAGAGATATCACAGGGCACTATGTATACAGAGAGTTACCAATACAACACAGGGGACACACCCCCGGCCGTGCTAGAACACAGAGCTCCACCCTCTGCACAGGATAAGATAGAGATATCACAGGGCACTATGTATACAGAGAGTTACCAATACAACACAGGGTACACACCCCGGCCGTGCTAGAACACAGAGCTCCACCCTCTGTACAGGACAAGATAGAGATATCACAGGGCACTATGCATACAGAGAGTTACCAATACAACACAGGGGACACACACCAGGCCGTGCTAGAACACAGAGCTCCACCCTCTGTACAGGATAAGATAGAGATATCACAGGGCACTATGTATACAGAGAGTTACCAATACAACACAGGGGACACACACCCGGCCGTGCTAGAACACAGAGCTCCACCCTCTGTACAGGATAAGATAGAGATATCACAGGGCACTATGTATACAGAGAGTTACCAATACAACACAGGGGTCACACACCAGGCCGTGCTAGAACACAGAGCTCCACCCTCTACACAGGACAAGATAGAGATATCACAGGGCACTATGCATACAGAGAGTTACCAATACAACACAGGGGACACACCCCCGGCCGTGCTAGAACACAGAGCTCCACCCTCTACACAGGATAAGATAGAGATATCACAGGGCACTATGCATACAGAGAGTTACCAATACAACACAGGGGTCACACCAGGCCGTGCTAGAACACAGAGCTCCACCCTCTGCACAGGATAAGATAGAGATATCACAGGGCACTATGTATACAGAGAGTTACCAATACAACACAGGGGTCACACCCCCGGCCGTGCTAGAACACAGAGCTCCACCCTCTACACAGGATAAGATAGAGATATCACAGGGCACTATGCATACAGAGAGTTACCAATACAACACAGGGGACACACACCAGGCCGTGCTAGAACACAGAGCTCCACCCTCTGTACAGGATAAGATAGAGATATCACAGGGCACTATGCATACAGAGAGTTACCAATACAACACAGGGGTCACACACCAGGCCGTGCTAGAACACAGAGCTCCACCCTCTGTACAGGATAAGATAGAGATATCACAGGGGACTATGTATACAGAGAGTTACCAATACAACACAGGGGACACACCCCGGCCGTGCTAGAACACAGAGCTCCACCATCTACACAGGATAAGATAGAGATATCACAGGGCACTATGTATACAGAGAGTTACCAATACAACACAGGGACACACACCCGGCCGTGCTAGAACACAGAGCTCCACCATCTACACAGGATAAGATAGAGATATCACAGGGCACTATGTATACAGAGAGTTACCAATACAACACAGGGGTCACACACCAGGCCGTGCTAGAACACAGAGCTCCACCCTCTACACAGGATAAGATAGAGATATCACAGGGCACTATGCATACAGAGAGTTACCAATACAACACAGGGGACACACACCAGGCCGTGCTAGAACACAGAGCTCCACCATCTACACAGGATAAGATAGAGATATCACAGGGCACTATGTATACAGAGAGTTACCAATACAACACAGGGGTCACACCCCCAGCCGTGCTAGAACACAGAGCTCCACCCTCTACACAGGATAAGATAGAGATATCACAGGGCACTATGTATACAGAGAGTTACCAATACAACACAGGGGACACACACCAGGCCGTGCTAGAACACAGAGCTCCACCCTCTACACAGGATAAGATAGAGATATCACAGGGCACTATGCATACAGAGAGTTACCAATACAACACAGGGGACACACACCCGGCTGTGCTAGAACACAGAGCTCCACCCTCTGTACAGGATAAGATAGAGATATCACAGGGCACTATGTATACAGAGAGTTACCAATACAACACAGGGGACACACACCAGGCCGTGCTAGAACACAGAGCTCCACCCTCTGCACAGGATAAGATAGAGATATCACAGGGCACTATGTATACAGAGAGTTACCAATACAACACAGGGGTCACACCCCCGGCCGTGCTAGAACACAGAGCTCCACCCTCTACACAGGATAAGATAGAGATATCACAGGGCACTATGTATACAGAGAGTTACCAATACAACACAGGGGACACACACCAGGCCGTGCTAGAACACAGAGCTCCACCCTCTACACAGGATAAGATAGAGATATCACAGGGCACTATGCATACAGAGAGTTACCAATACAACACAGGGGACACACACCAGGCCGTGCTAGAACACAGAGCTCCACCCTCTGTACAGGATAAGATAGAGATATCACAGGGCACTATGTATACAGAGAGTTACCAATACAACACAGGGGACACACACCCGGCCGTGCTAGAACACAGAGCTCCACCCTCTGTACAGGATAAGATAGAGATATCACAGGGCACTATGCATACAGAGAGTTACCATACAACACAGGGGACACACCCCCGGCCGTGCTAGAACACAGAGCTCCACCCTCTGTACAGGATAAGATAGAGATATCACAGGGCACTATGCATACAGAGAGTTACCAATACAACACAGGGGTCACACACCAGGCCGTGCTAGAACACAGAGCTCCACCCTCTACACAGGATAAGATAGAGATATCACAGGGCACTATGTATACAGAGAGTTACCAATACAACACAGGGGTCACACACCAGGCCGTGCTAGAACACAGAGCTCCACCCTCTACACAGGATAAGATAGAGATATCACAGGGCACTATGTATACAGAGAGTTACCAATACAACACAGGGGACACACCCCGGCCGTGCTAGAACACAGAGCTCCATCATCTACACAGGATAAGATAGAGATATCACAGGGCAATATGTATACAGAGAGTTACCAATCACAGGGCAATATGTATACAGAGAGTTACCAATACAACACAGGGGTCACACACCAGGCCGTGCTAGAACACAGAGCTCCACCCTCTACACAGGATAAGATAGAGATATCACAGGGCACTATGCATACAGAGAGTTACCAATACAACACAGGGGACACACCCCCGGCCGTGCTAGAACACAGAGCTCCACCCTCTACACAGGATAAGATAGAGATATCACAGGGCACTATGTATACAGAGAGTTACCAATACAACACAGGGGCCACACACCCCGGCCGTGCTAGAACACAGAGCTCCACCCTCTACACAGGATAAGATAGAGATATCACAGGGCACTATGTATACAGAGAGTTACCAATACAACACAGGGGACACACCCCCGGCCGTGCTAGAACACAGAGCTCCACCCTCTACACAGGATAAGATAGAGATATCACAGGGCACTATGTATACAGAGAGTTACCAATACAAACACAGGGGACACACACCAGGGCCGTGCTAGAACACAGAGCTCCACCCTCTGCACAGGATAAGATAGAGATATCACAGGGGCACTATGCATACAGAGAGTTACCAATACAACACAGGGGACACCACACCCGGCCGTGCTAGAACACAGAGCTCCACCCCTCTACACAGGATAAGATAGAGATATCACAGGGCACTATGTATACAGAGAGTTACCAATACAACACAGGGGACACACACCAGGCCGTGCTAGAACACAGAGCTCCACCCTCTGCACAGGATAAGATAGAGATATCACAGGGCACTATGTATACAGAGAGTTACCAATACAACACAGGGGGACACACCCCCGGCCGTGCTAGAACACAGAGCTCCACCCTCTACACAGGATAAGATAGAGATATCACAGGGCACTATGTATACAGAGAGTTACCAATACAACACAGGGGACACACACCAGGCCGTGCTAGAACACAGAGCTCCACCCTCTGCACAGGATAAGATAGAGATATCACAGGGCACTATGTATACAGAGAGTTACCAATACAACACAGGGGACACACCCCCGGCCGTGCTAGAACACAGAGCTCCACCCTCTACACAGGATAAGATAGAGATATCACAGGGCACTATGTATACAGAGAGTTACCAATACAACACAGGGGTCACACACCAGGCCCGTGCTAGAACACAGAGCTCCACCCTCTACACAGGATAAGATAGAGATATCACAGGGCACTATGCACACAGAGAGTTACCAATACAACACAGGGGGGACACACCCCCCGGCCGTGCTAAAACACAGAGCTCCACCCTCTACACAGGATAAGATAGAGATATCACAGGGCACTATGTATACAGAGAGTTACCAATACAACACAGGGGACACACCCCCGGCCGTGCTAGAACACAGAGCTCCACCCTCTACACAGGATAAGATAGAGATATCACAGGGCACTATGCATACAGAGAGTTACCAATACAACACAGGGGACACACACCAGGCCGTGCTAGAACACAGAGCTCCACCCTCTGTACAGGATAAGATAGAGATATCACAGGGCACTATGCATACAGAGAGTTACCAATACAACACAGGGGACACACCCCCGGCCGTGCTAGAACACAGAGCTCCACCCTCTACACAGGATAAGATAGAGATATCACAGGGCACTATGCATACAGAGAGTTACCAATACAACACAGGGGACACACACCAGGCCGTGCTAGAACACAGAGCTCCACCCTCTACACAGGATAAGATAGAAGATATCACAGGGCACTATGTATACAGAGAGTTACCAATACAACACAGGGGTCACACACCAGGCCGTGCTAGAACACAGAGCTCCACCCTCTACACAGGATAAGATAGAGATATCACAGGGCACTATGTATACAGAGAGTTACCAATACAACACAGGGGACACACCCCCGGCCGTGCTAGAACACAGAGCTCCACCCTCTGCACAGGATAAGATAGAGATATCACAGGGCACTATGTATACAGAGAGTTACCAATACAACACAGGGGGACACACCCCCGGCCGTGCTAGAACACAGAGCTCCACCCTCTACACAGGATAAGATAGAGATATCACAGGGCACTATGTATACAGAGAGTTACCAATACAACACAGGGGACACACACCAGGCCGTGCTAGAACACAGAGCTCCGCCCTCTGCACAGGATAAGATAGAGATATCACAGGGCACTATGCATACAGAGAGTTACCAATACAACACAGGGGACACACACCAGGCCGTGCTAGAACACAGAGCTCCACCCTCTGCACAGGATAAGATAGAGATATCACAGGGCACTATGCATACAGAGAGTTATCAATACAACACAGGGGACACACACCAGGCCGTGCTAGAACACAGAGCTCCACCCTCTACACAGGATAAGATAAGATATCACAGGGCACTATGTATACAGAGAGTTACCAATACAACACAGGGGACACACCCCCGGCCGTGCTAGAACACAGAGCTCCACCCTCTGCACAGGATAAGATAGAGATATCACAGGGCACTATGTATACAGAGAGTTACCAATACAACACAGGGGACACACCCCCCGGCCGTGCTAGAACACAGAGCTCCACCCTCTACACAGGATAAGATAGATATATCACAGGGCACTATGCATACAGAGAGTTACCAATACAACACAGGGGGACACACCCCCCGGCCGTGCTAGAACACAGAGCTCCACCCTCTGCACAGGATAAGATAGAGATATCACAGGGCACTATGTATACAGAGAGTTACCAATACAACACAGGGGACACACACCAGGCCGTGCTAGAACACAGAGCTCCACCCTCTGTACAGGATAAGATAAAGATATCACAGGGCACTATGCATACAGAGAGTTACCAATACAACACAGGGGACACACACCAGGCCGTGCTAGAACACAGAGCTCCACCCCTCTGCACAGGATAAGATAGAGATATCACAGGGCACTATGCATACAGAGAGTTACCAATACAACACAGGGGACACACACCAGGCCGTGCTAGAACACAGAGCTCCACCCTCTACACAGGATAAGATAGAGATATCACAGGGCACTATGCATACAGAGAGTTACCAATACAACACAGGGGTCACACCCCCGGCCGTGCTAGAACACAGAGCTCCACCCTCTGCACAGGATAAGATAGAGATATCACAGGGCACTATGTATACAGAGAGTTACCAATACAACACAGGGGACACACCCCCGGCCGTGCTAGAACACAGAGCTCCACCATCTACACAGGATAAGATAGAGATATCACAGGGCACTATGTATACAGAGAGTTACCAATACAACACAGGGAACACACCCCCGGCCGTGCTAGAACACAGAGCTCCACCCTCTACACAGGATAAGATAGAGATATCACAGGGCAATATGTATACAGAGAGTTACCCAATACAACACAGGGGACACACCCCCGGCCGTGCTAGAACACAGAGCTCCACCCTCTGCACAGGATAAGATAGAGATATCACAGGGCACTATGTATACAGAGAGTTACCAATACAACACAGGGGACACACCCCCGGCCGTGCTAGAACACAGAGCTCCACCCTCTACACAGGATAAGATAGAGATATCACAGGGCAATATGCATACAGAGAGTTACCAATACAACACAGGGGTCACACACCAGGCCGTGCTAGAACACAGAGCTCCACCCTCTGCACAGGATAAGATAGAGATATCACAGGGCAATATGCATACAGAGAGTTACCAATACAACACAGGGGACACACACCAGGCCGTGCTAGAACACAGAGCTCCACCCCCTCTACACAGGGTAAGATAGAGATATCACAGGGCACTATGCATACAGAGAGTTACCAATACAACACAGGGGACACACCCCCGGCCGTGCTAGAACACAGAGCTCCACCCTCTACACAGGATAAGATAGAGATATCACAGGGCACTATGTATACAGAGAGTTACCAATACAACACAGGGGACACACACACCCGGCCGTGCTAGAACACAGAGCTCCGCCCTCTACACAGGATAAGATAGAGATATCACAGGGCAATATGCATACAGAGAGTTACCAATACAACACAGGGGGACACACACCAGGCCGTGCTAGAACACAGAGCTCCACCCTCTACACAGGGTAAGAATAGAGATATCACAGGGCACTATGCATACAGAGAGTTACCAATACAACACAGGGGACACACCCCCGGCCGTGCTAGAACACAGAGCTCCACCCTCTACACAGGATAAGATAGAGATATCCACAGGGCACTATGTATACAGAGAGTTACCAATACAACACAGGGGACACACACCCGGCCGTGCTAGAACACAGAGCTCCGCCCTCTACACAGGATAAGATAAAGATATCACAGGGCACTATGCATACAGAGAGTTACCAATACAACACAGGGGACACACACCAGGCCGTGCTAGAACACAGAGCTCCACCCTCTGCACAGGATAAGATAGAGATATCACAGGGCACTATGTATACAGAGAGTTACCAATACAACACAGGGGACACACACCAGGCCGTGCTAGAACACAGAGCTCCACCCTCTGCACAGGATAAGATAGAGATATCACAGGGCACTATGTATACAGAGAGTTACCAATACAACACAGGGGGACACACACCAGGCCGTGCTAGAACACAGAGCTCCACCCTCTGTACAGGATAAGATAGAGATATCACAGGGCACTATGCATACAGAGAGTTACCAATACAACACAGGGGACACACACACCAGGCCGTGCTAGAACACAGAGCTCCACCCTCTGCACAGGATAAGATAGAGATATCACAGGGCACTATGTATACAGAGAGTTACCAATACAACACAGGGGACACACCACCCGGCCGTGCTAGAACACAGAGCTCCACCATCTACACAGGATAAGATAGAGATATCACAGGGCACTATGTATACAGAGAGTTACCAATACAACACAGGGGACACACACCCGGCCGTGCTAGAACACAGAGCTCCACCCTCTGCACAGGATAAGATAGAGATATCACAGGGCACTATGCATACAGAGAGTTACCAATACAACACAGGGGGCCCACACACCAGGCCGTGCTAGAACACAGAGCTCCACCCTCTGCACAGGATAAGATAGAGATATCACAGGGCACTATGTATACAGAGAGTTACCAATACAACACAGGGGCCACACACCAGGGCCGTGCTAGAACACAGAGCTCCACCCTCTGACACAGGATAAGATAGAGATATCACAGGGCACTATGTATACAGAGAGTTACCAATACAACACAGGGGACACACACCAAAGGCGCGTGCTAGAACACAGAGCTCCCACCCTCTGTACAGGATAAGAATGAGATATCACAGGGCACTATGTATATACAGAGAGTTACCAATACAACACAGGGGACACACACCAGAACACAGAGCTCCGCCCTCTGCACAGGACAAGATAGAGATATCACAGGGCACTATGTATACAGAGAGTTACCAATACAACACAGGGGACACACACCCGGCCGTGCTAGAACACAGAGCTCCGCCCTCTGCACAGGATAAGATAGAGATATCACAGGGCACTATGTATACAGAGAGTTACCAATACAACACAGGGGACACACACCAGGCCGTGCTAGAACACAGAGCTCCGCCCTCTGCACAGGATAAGATAGAGATATCACAGGGCACTATGTATACAGAGAGTTACCAATACAACACAGGGGACAAAACACAGTTTTACTTCATTTAAATGTGGCTTTTACCCCTTGAAAGCTACACAGGTCTCCACAGCATTGCTTTGTAAGGTGTGGGAAACCTCTAGAATTCAAGGGGTTAAAATACCAGTTTAAATCATAGTAATTATGTTTGCTACAAACCAGCTGTTTTGCCCTAATATTGCCCCAGTTTTCCTTGTACGTATTGCCCTCCTATGTTTCACACCACGGTACCATTCCACACCTGGATCCTCAGAAGAGTCCTAGCAGCACTTCGGGGCCCCATTCCAGGGCAGTCTGTGTGACAGCGAGGGCCGCGGCCCCCAGAGAGGCAGACAGACCCCACACAGCCAACTTCATCAGGGGGCTCCGCGAATGAGCGGGAAGGGTAGGAGGCTCAGCGACAGTCTGCTGGCGGAGCACAAAGTCCGGGCGCTGACGGGAGGTGGAGAGCTGCAGGGAATGAAATGATGCGATGGAAATACTGAGAGAGAAAGAGCAACAGGCAGAGAGAGAGAGAGAAAACAGGTCCCCGAGAGAGGGAGTGCAACAGCAAGTGCAGGAGAGAGAGAGAGAGAGAGAGAGAGAAAACAGGTCACAGAGAGAGGGAGTGCAACAGCAAGTGCAGGAGAGAGAGAGAAAACAGGTCCCCAAGAGAGGGAGTGCAACAGCAAGTGCAGGAGAGAGAGAGAAAACAGGTCCCCGAGAGAGGGAGTGCAACAGCAAGTGCAGGAGAGAGAGAAAACAGGTCCCCGAGAGAGGGAGTGCAACAGCAAGTGCAGGAGAGAGAGAAAACAGGTCCCCGAGAGAGGGAGTGCAACAGCAAGTGCAGGAGAGAGAGAAAACAGGTCCCCGAGAGAGGGAGTGCAACAGCAAGTGCAGGAGAGAGAGAGAGAGAGAGAGAAAACAGGTCCCCAAGAGAGGGAGTGCAACAGCAAGTGCAGGAGAGAGAAAAAACAGGTCACAGAGAGAGGGAGTGCAACAGCAAGTGCAGGAGAGAGAGAGAGAGAGAGAGAGAGAGAGAGAGAGAGAGAGAGAGAGAGAGAGAGAGAGAGAAAGAAAGAAAACAGGTCCCCGAGAGAGGGAGTGCAACAGCAAGTGCAGGAGAGAGAGAAAACAGGTCCCCGAGAGAGGGAGTGCAACAGCAAGTGCAGGAGAGAGAAAAAACAGGTCAGAGAGAGAGGGAGTGCAACAGCAAGTGCAGGAGAGAGGGAGAGAGAGAGAGAGAGAGAGAGAGAGAGAGAGAGAGAGAGAGAAAGAAAGAAAACAGGTCCCCGAGAGAGGGAGTGCAACAGCAAGTGCACAAGAGAGAAAAAACAGGTCCCCGAGAGAGGGAGTGCAACAGCAAGTGCAGGAGAGAGAAAAAACAGGTCACAGAGAGAGGGAGTGTAACAGCAAGTGCACGAGAGAGAGAGAAAACAGGTCACAGAGAGAGGGAGTGCAACAGCAAGTGCAGGAGAGAGAAAAAACAGGTCACAGAGAGAGGGAGTGTAACAGCAAGTGCAGGAGAGAGAAAAAACAGGTCACAGAGAGAGGGAGTGTAACAGCAAGTGCATGAGAGAGAGAGAAAACAGGTCCCCGAGAGAGTGAGTGCAACAGCAAGTGCAGGAGAGAGAGAGAAAACAGGTCCCCGAGAGAGGGAGTGCAACAGCAAGTGCAGGAGAGAGAAAAAACAGGTCACAGAGAGAGGGAGTGTAACAGTAAGTGCACGAGAGAGAGAAAACAGGTCCCCGAGAGAGGGAGTGCAACAGCAAGTGCAGGAGAGAGAGAGAGAGAGAGAGAGAAAACAGGTCCCCGAGAGAGGGAGTGCAACAGCAAGTGCACGAGAGAGAGAGAGAGAGAGAGAGAGGGGAGAGAGAGAGAGAGAAAACAGGTCACCGAGAGGGGGAATGTAACAGCAAGTGTGCAAGAGGAGAATATGCACGAGGTGGGGGGAGGGAGAGAGAGATAACCAGGCAGACAGATTGAGATAACATGCACCAGGCCGAGAGAGAGAGCACCAGGCCGAGAGAGAGAGTGCGAGCATGAGCGGACCAGGCAGAAACAGAAAGAGCAGAGGAGCGGACCAGGACGAGAGAAAGCACCACGCAGAGAGAGACAAAGATAGTGGGAGAGAAGTAGTCAGAAGCAGGTGGAGAGAGAAGTGACAAACAGGCAGTAAGACAGAAGGAAAATTAGAACATGTGGCTATACATTATACACACATATAAACCTTATATACATTTTATAATATCTCATATATCTATATATATAAAAGAAGACTTTGTGCCTGCCAAAACACACCCAGGGGAGGTATAAAGCAGGAGTTACTATTCCTATTGGGTGATTCAATCATGCAGGGAGTTGGCCCTCCCCCACTATGCAGCCCGCCCACCACTATCAAAGTCAGAAAAAAACAATATGGCCGCCACTTGCTCCTACACCACAGACAAACACACATGCCCCACTCACACAGCACCAAACTCACACACATGCCCCACTCACACAGCACCACACAAACACACACACATGCCCCACTCACACACACAGACCACCACACACAATGCCCCACTCACACAGCACCAAACACACATGCCCCCACTCACACACACAGCACCACATACACACACAAAGCCAGAAATAAATATGGCTGACACACACACAGTCACTCACCCTGACTCCCAGTGGCCTCAGCAGGACCTGTAGTGCAGCACCAGAGGAACAAAATGGCACTCAAAGGTTTAAGGTAGGCCCTCATTGCTCAATTATTTCTTCACTGTCATCATTTGCCATGCAAGACACAGGACAGACAGCCATCAGGTACACACTTAACCCACTGACTGCCACAGGGTTGTGTATCAAGTTTTAGCCCTCAGGGAGTGTGTTCAAACCCCTCACACTGTAAACTTGCATTTCCCTCCCACATCTCCTCCTTCCACAGCCTATTACTAGCACTTTTCCACATTTATGTTAAGCCCCGCCCCCTACTCGCGAATAAGCCCCGCCCCCTTTTCACCCAGATGGCCCCATTTGTCTCTCCACATCAGCACCACATCAGTCCCCTCTAGGGACTCCACAAGTCAAAGTTCCCAGGTATGAACACACTTCCCACTGCTGTTTAACTCTGACATGCCTCTGTATATCTTAACCCTTTGACTGCCAGAGGGGTGCACAACTCATGAGTGCATGTGTTTCTGCTCATATATGTTGCATGTGTGTTTGTGTCCATCTCTGTTACATATATGTGTCCATGTGTGCATCTCCAGTGTGTCTGTGTGTGTACATCTGTTACATATGTGTGCATCTCCATTGAGTCTGTGTGTGTGCGTGTCTTTTGCATGTTTCTGCCGCTCACTGTGTGTATGTGCATACCTCCCAACATTTCACATGGCCAAAAAGGGACACTGTAGTTTTAGGTGATATTGTTGGGGCGTGGCTGGTGGCTAGGGCATTAGTAAGAATTTTTAGGTTATTTCATGACCTATTACTGGCTATTTATGTAACTGAATAAATGATTTAGTGCAAGACCAAAGTATTTTATTTGCACAGACTAATGTATAAACACATATACTGAAGTTTATTGCTTTATTGCTGGAGAGCAAAGTAAAACACGCCACACACTCAGGGCTGGTGCAAGGATTTTTTCCACCCTAGGCAAAACCTAATTTTGCCGCCCATTCCGCTCCGCCCCTTGTGTCCCACCCCTTTTTACCCCACCTACTTATACCCAACCTCTTTTCATGATTGTCCTCTCTCTGCCCCCTGGGCCAGTCTGCCCCTGGTCTGGAGATGCCTGTAAGAGATGCCCCCTACCAGCTCCAACTTGCCCCTTATCAGCTTCACTTTGGCCCACCAGCTCCACTTTGCCACCATCAGCTCCAACTTGCCACCATCAGCTCCACTTTGCCCCCCATCCACTCCAACTTGCCCCCATCCGCTCCAACGTGCCCCCACCAGCTCCACTTTGCCCCTCATCTGCTCTAACGTGCCCCCACCAGCTCCACTTTGCCACCATCAGCTCCACTTTGCCCCCCATCCACTCCAACTTGCCCCCATCAGCTCCACTTTGCCCCCCATCCGCTCTAACGTGCCCCCACCAGCTCCACTTTGCCCCCCATCTGCTCTAATGTGCCCCCACCAGCTCCACTTTGGCCCCTCAGCTCCACTTTGCCCCCATCAGCTCCACTTTGACCCCCATCCTCTCCAACTTACCCCCATCAGCTCCACTTTGCCCCCCATCCGCTCCAACTTGCCCCCACCAGCTCCAACTTGCCCCCACCAGCTCCACTATGCCCCCATCCGCTCCAACTTGCCCCCCATCTGCTCCAACTTGCCCCCCATCTGCTCCACTTTGCCCCCCATCCGCTCCAACTTGCCCCCCATCTGCTCCACTTTGCCCCCCCTCAGCTCCAACTTGCCCCCCCTCAGCTCCACTTTGACCCTCATCCGCTCCACTTTGCCCCCATCAGCTCCAACTTGCCCCCACCAGCTCCACTATGCCCCCTCAGCTCCAGCTTTCCCCTAACAGCTCCAACTTGCCCCCATCATCTCCACTTTGCCCCACATCCGCTTCAACTTGCCCCCTCAGCTCCACTATGCCCCCTCAGCTCCAACTTGCCCCCCATCACATACCTGTATCTCCCGCACAGTCTTCTCTTCAGTAATGCAGAGCGAGGCGGGAGATCATGACTCCCAACGCGCTCTGCGTTACTAAAGATCCGACCAGATGAGGGAGCGCTGTAGTGACACAGGTCTCACTGTGTTGTGGTTCCCGGCGTGGTATGTGTGCGGGCGCAGCTCTTCTCCGCTGCATGCCCGCGCCCCCAGTACGTGTGCTCCCTAGGCCGGCGCCTACGTCGCCTATAGGTGGAGCTGCCCTGCACACAGTCTGACCTCCTAAAAAGAGGGACAACAGGGTGGGAAAGAGGGACAGAGGGATTTGGCCCTCAAAGAGGGACTGTCCCTCCTAAAGAGGGACACTTGGGATGTATGGTATGTGTCTGCCTGTATGTTGTATATGTCTGTGTTTATCAGTGTGTCTGCATTTCACACACGTGCGCCTAATGGTCATAACATGACGGGCAACGCCGTCCCACATTGCTAGTATATATATATAAACCTTATGTCATAGTTCTCACTCAGAGGAATGAAAATCCAGGGTGACAATCTGCTGAAGTTTAACTCCAACACCTCCCAATGCAAATCACAGGAAGTGCAGGGTGAAGGTCACAGACCTATGACCCCAAATCTCCATGTCTCTGTACATTTCAGTGGGAACCTAACACAAGGTTTTGTCCTTTTCACTCCTACCACGTGTAGAAAGTTATTGGTTCAGTACAATCACTCAGTTTTGTTTTCCTAACTTGATTGGGATTTGATTGATTGATTCCCAAAACCACTTCTTCCAGGCAAGATTGTTCGGATCAAACAAGTGCTCTTAAAGAAACAGTAACCCTTAGACTTTACATATTGCACAAATATTATATAGATATATGTTCTATATTACACCTCTCATTTCCCTGCCGGCGAGCACCCCGGATTTCTTTCCAAGGAGGTTTTTGTTTCAAAGCAGCACAGTGATACAATGTTACACTATCCCTGCAGTACTGAATGCTCTGTGTGATGTAATACAATGTTACACTATCCCTGCAGCACTGAGTGCTCTGTGTGATGTAATACAATGTTACACTATCCCTACAGTACTGAATGCTCTGTGTGATGTAATACAATGTTACACTATCCCTACAGTACTGAATGCTCTGTGTGATGTAATACAATGTTACACTGTCCCTGCAGTACTGAATGCTCTGTGTGATGTAATATAATGTTACACTATCCCTGCAGCACTGAATGCTCTGTGTGATGTAATACAATGTTACACTCTCCCTGCAGCACTGAATGATCTGTGTGATGTAATACAGTGTTACACTGTCCCTGCAGCACTGAATGATCTGTGTAATGTAATACAATGTTACACTATCCCTGCAGCACTGAATGCTCTGTGTGATGTAATACAATGTTACACTCTCCCTGCAGTACTGAATGCTCTGTGTGATGTAATACAATGTTACACTATCCCTGCAGCACTGAGTGCTCTGTGTGATGTAATACAATGTTACACTATCCCTACAGTACTGAATGCTCTGTGTGATGTAATACAATGTTACACTATCCCTACAGTACTGAATGCTCTGTGTGATGTAATACAATGTTACACTGTCCCTGCAGTACTGAATGCTCTGTGTGATGTAATATAATGTTACACTATCCCTGCAGCACTGAATGCTCTGTGTGATGTAATACAATGTTACACTCTCCCTGCAGCACTGAATGATCTGTGTGATGTAATACAATGTTACACTGTCCCTGCAGCACTGAATGATCTGTGTAATGTAATACAATGTTACACTATCCCTACAGCACTGAATGCTCTGTGTGATGTAATACAGTGTTACACTATCCCTGCAGTACTGAATGCTCTGTGTGATGTAATACAATGTTACACTATCCCTGCAGCACTGAGTGCTCTGTGTGATGTAATACAGCATTACACTATCCCTGCAGCACTGAATGTTCTGTGTGATGTAATACAATGTTACACTATCCCTGCAGCACTGAATGCTCTGTGTGATGTAATACAATGTTACACTGTCCCTGCAGCACTGAGTGCTCTGTGTGATGTAATACAGCATTACACTATCCCTGCAGCACTGAGTGCTCTGTGTGATGTAATACAATGTTACACTATCCCTGCAGCACTGAGTGCTCTGTGTGATGTAATACAATGTTACACTGTCCCTGCAGCACTGAATGCTCTGTGTGATGTAATACAATGTTACACTCTCCCTGCAGTACTGAATGCTCTGTGTGATGTAATACAATGTTACACTGTCCCTGAAACACTGAATGCTCTGTGTGATGTAATACAATGTTACACTATCCCTGCAGCACTGAATGATCTGTGTGATGTAATACAGTGTTACACTATCCCTGCAGCACTGAATGCTCTGTGTGATGTGATACAATGTTACACTATCCCTGCAGTACTGAATGTTCTGTGTGATGTAATACAATGTTACACTATCCCTGCAGTACTGAGTGATCTGTGTGATGTAATACAATGTTACACTGTCCCTGCAGTACTGAATGCTCTGTGTGATGTAATACAATGTTACACTATCCCTGCAGTACTGAATGCTCTGTGTGATGTAATACAATGTTACACTATCCCTGAAACACTGAATGCTCTGTGTAATGTAATACAATGTTACACTATCCCTGCAGCACTGAATGCTCTGTGTGATGTAATACAGTGTTACACTATCCCTGCATCACTGAATGCTCTGTGTGATGTAATACAATGTTACACTGTCCCTGCAGCACTGAATGCTCTGTGTGATGTAATACAATGTTACACTGTCCCTGCAGCACTGAATGCTCTGTGTGATGTAATACAATGTTACACTGTCCCTGCATCACTGAATGTTCTGTGTGATGTAATACAATGTTACACTATCCCTGCAGCACTGCATGCTCTGTGTGATGTAATACAATGTTACACTATCCCTGCAGCACTGAATGCTCTGTGTGATGTAATACAATGTTACACTGTCCCTGCAGCACTGAATGTTCTGTGTGATGTAATACAATGTTACACTATCCCTGCAGCACTGAATGATCTGTGTGATGTAATACAATGTTACACTATCCCTGCAGCACTGAATGCTCTGTGTGATGTAATACAATGTTACACTATCCCTGCAGCACTGAATACTCTGTGTGATGTAATACAATGTTACACTGTCCCTGAAACACTGAATGCTCTGTGTGATGTAATACAATGTTACACTGTCCCTGAAACACTGAATGCTCTGTGTGATGTAATACAATGTTACACTGTCCCTGCATCACTGAATGTTCTGTGTGATGTAATACAATGTTACACTATCCCTGCAGCACTGAATGCTCTGTGTGATGTAATACAATGTTACACTGTCCCTGAAGCACTGAATACTCTCTGTGATGTAATACAATGTTACACTATCCCTGCAGCACTGAATGCTCTGTGTGATGTAATACAATGTTACACTGTCCCTGAAGCACTGAATACTCTCTGTGATGTAATGCAATATTACACTGTCCCTGCATCACTGAATGCTCTGCGTGATGTAATACAATGTTACACTATCCCTGCAGCACTGAATGTTCTGTGTGATGTAATACAATGTTACACTCTCCCTGCATCACTGAATGTTCTGTGTGATGTAATACAGTGTTACACTATCCCTGCAGCACTGAATGTTCTGTGTGATGCAATACAATCTTATACTATCCCTGCAACACTGAATACAGTTTAGGCAATGTCCCTGTACCCAGTATGTATCTGCAGAGCAAGTGTCACTGTTCCTTTTATCAAGCAAATCAGTTTGCTTTATTAGATGAATGCTCAAAGTCAATTCAGAGTGACTAGGTCTTGGGAACAAGAATGTCGAGTTATAACTGGTGAGAGACAACAGAGATCCCAGAAGATAAACCGGTGTCTGAAATGTGCTCTACAGCCTCTCACTAGATCTGCCTCTAGCACTGTAACACTAACACTGGGAAAATACTAATATATTACAGACCTACAGTCCCCACAAACTGCTAAACTTCAGGTGTAGTTCCAATACAATATTATATGTTGTAAGAATTTGAAACCTGTAATGAAACACAGAGCCCCAGGTCCAACGATAAGAATCTCAGAGCAACAGTTCTGTCATATTACAGAAATCGCAGTGTGGAATGGAGGGCACCCCTTTGTGAGGAGAGGTGGTCATACTGTTGGACAGAGAAGTTTAATGAGGGGAATTTGTTTCACTGCTGCCCACTAATGGACACCAGTATCAGAACCTCAGTAGGAAGTCATCACTACAAATGAGTAAATATTCTATTTAGTAAACATAGTCCATAATAGAACGTAGTTAGGGACGGTGTATTTACACCTCATCTCTCCCCCCAATTGTATAGTGTATTTACACCTCATCTCTCCCCCAATTGTACAGTGTATTTACTCCTCATCTCTCCCCCCAATTGTACAGTGTATTTACACCTCATCTCTCCCCAATTGTACAGTGTATTTACACCTCATCTCTCCCCAATTGTACAGTGTATTTACTCCTCGTCTCTCCCCCGAATTGTACAGTGTATTTACACCTCATCTCTCCCCAATTGTACACTATATTTACACCTCATCTCTCCCACAATTGTACAGTGTATTTATTCCTCGTCTCTCCCCCGAATTGTACACTATATTTACACCTTATGGCCCAGCAGATCTTGTTGGCTTGAACTCCAGAGGCATAGTGCAGTGCTACCCACCTCTTGTGTTTCTGCCGAGCCACCTGGCTCATTAGCTTAGATGGCGGGTGTCTCTGGAAGAGGCGGAGCGTGTTGGAGACCAGGTCCTCGTATGGGAAGTCCGGGGGGATGTTGGAGAGGAACTGGTGTACACTGGGCATGTCGCAGTCACAGTGCAAGACGTCCCGTTCCCTCATCAGCACCATCTGGGAAGGCAGATTATAGACTAAGCATAGGGGAGCTTTGAAGATGTTTGAAGAAAAAAATCTTTTTTTTATGAAAAATATTGTAGTTATTTTCCTGTTGTGTAAAACCAGAGTACACTCACTGCTGGGACACTATCTAAAACTCACAGCTCAAACAGATTATTTATATTATTATTATACTGCAAGTTTCTCCTGTGGACAGCAGGTGGTGCTGTTCCTATCAAACTCTTCAAACACACAACATTATAAAGATACAAACAACTGGACTTTGGACACAAGATAGCGATGCTGCTGCTCAGTTTTATTTCCTTTTGTCCTTTTTAATTCAAACAGGAGACATTCAGCTGCAATTAACTATATTAAAACACATACTTGCTTTTCCCCAGAATTGCTCCCCTTTGTCTTCATTCATATGGCCACCAGCATCAATGATATAGAACCACAGTGGGCGTGTCCATATAGAGCAGTATACGTTTGTGAGGGGGTGGGAGGCGAGAATGAAGCCATACAGATGCAGGACATGTTGGTACGCGTAGTGGGCGTGTCCATACCTGTGCAGAGCAGTATACCGGTGTGAGGGGGGTGAGAGGCGAGGGAGAAGTTGTACAGACGCAGGACGTGTTGGTAAGGGTCCAATGAAAAGGTAGAGGCCTTGTGGGTTGAAATACACACTGGGGGCACACATAATAAAAAGATATTGGTGGGGGTTTGCTACAAGCCACCTAATGTTGGGGAGATGGAAGAAGACCAACTTTTACTGCAAATGGAAAAGGCTGCTAGGTCAGCAAAGGTAATTATAATGGGAGATTTCAACTACCCTGAAATTGACTGGAGCAATATGACTTCAGGCACAACAAAGGGAAATATTTTTCTAAGTATGATAAATGATAATTTTATGTCCCAACTAGTAGAGGAGCCAACTAGAAAAAAGGCCTTGCTTGACCTAGTGCTCTCAAACGATTCTGACATTGTAAACAATGTGCAGGTAAGGGAAGATTTGGGCAGCAGTTACCACAATATTGTATCCTTTGAAGTTTGTTAAGAGAAACCCAAAAGCAAGAGTTTAACCAAAACATTCAATTTCAAAAAGGCTAATTTTACAAAGTTAAAAGAAGCTTTAAAGGATATCCAGTGGGATGTAATTTTCAAAGATAAAAATGCACAAGAGTCATGGAATGTATTTAAAATGCTCTTGGGCAAATATACACGTCAATATATACCATTGGGGAATAAGCACAAGAGAAGTAAAGCGAAATCAATGTGGATTAATAATGTGGTTAGCAGGGAAATTAGAAATAAAAAACAGGCTTTTAAGGTGTTTAAGTCAAACGGGTCAGATGCATCATTTAAAAAAATATAAAGAATGTAATAAAATCTGCAAACAAGCAATTAAGCTAGCTAAAATAGAAAATGAGAGAAACATTGCAAATGAGAGCAAGAAAACCCCTAAACAATTCTACAAGTATATTAATAACAAAAAAGTTAAGGTTGATATTGATCCTCTTAGGACTGAGACAGGTGAATTGATTAGTGAGGATAAAGCTATGGCTGACACCCTAAATACGTTCTTTGCTTCAGTATATACAAAGGAAGCAGCAATGGCAAACAGACAAAACCATGGAATTTCCTCCAACATCTACATGGCTTACGGAGGACAAGGTCCAAAAGAGACTGGAAAGGGTTATAATGACTAAAGCGCCTGGACCGGACGGTATACACCCAAGGGTACTTAAGGAACTTAGTTCAGTAATAGCAAAACCATTATACTTAATATTTATTGATTCACTTTCATCAGGCATAGTGCCCTGTGATTGGAGGAAAGCTGATGTAGTTCCATTGTTTAAAAAGGGAGCAAGATCCAAACCAGGAAATTATAGACCTGTGAGCTTGACTTCCATAGTGGGTAAGATACTAGAAGGGTTATTAACTGACAGTATTCAGAACTATGTGAAGACAAACAATATCATTAGTAGGAATCAGCATGGTTTCATGAAGAACAGATCATGTCAGACTAATTTACTTGCATTTTATGAAAGGGTGAGTTGTAATTTGGACAGGGGAATTGCTGTTGATGTAGTATACTTGGATTCTGCAAAAGCCTTTGACAGTGCCTCACAACAGGTTACTGCATAAATTAAAAGGCTTCGGTTTGGGTGGTGTTATCTGTACATGGATTGAGAACTGGTTAAATGATAGATGGCAGAGAGTTGTTGTAAATGGAACTTTTTCAAATTGGTCTAGGGTTATAAGTGGGGTGCCACAGGGTTCAGTCCTGGGACCAATGCTTTTTAATTTGTTTATTAATGATATAGAAGTGGGAATTGAAAGTAGCATCTCAATCTTTGCTGATGACACTAAGCTATGTAAGGAAATACATACAGAGCTGGATGTTTTTTCCCTACAGAAGGATTTATGGGCAGAAAAGTGGCAGATGTCATTTAATGTAGATAAATGTAAGGTTGTGCATTTGGGCTGTAGAAACAAACTTGCTACATATACTCTAAATGGGAAACAACTTGGGAAATCCTCATTAGAGAAAGATTTAGGAGTACTGATAGACAATACACTTCACAGCAGTGTGCAGAGTCACTCAGCTGCTGCAAGAGCAAATAGAGTACTATCCTGCATAAAAAGAGGTGTAGAAGCAAGGGATGATAATATTATCCTACCTCTGTATAAATCCTTAGTTAGGCCTCATCTAGAATATGGAGTACAATTTTGGGCGCCTGTTCTAAAAAAAGACATTACTGAACTGGAAAAGGTACAGAGACATGCAACAAAATTGATAAAGGGATTGGAGGATCTGAGTTATAAAGAGAGACTAGCCAAACTGGGTTTGTTTACATTAGAGAAGAGACGTCTAAGGGGTGATATGATTACCATTTACATTTACATTCAAGGTCAATACAAAGAACTATCCAATAATTATTTATGCAAAGAGCTGAGCTAAGAACAAGAGGTCATCCATTAAGACTAGAGGAAAGGCGCTTTCGACTAAAACATAGACAGGGATTCTTTACAGTAAGGGCGGTAAGGCTATGGAATTCTTTGCCTCGGGATGTTATGCTTACAGGTAATGTAACTGCATTCAAAAAACCAATGGATGCCTATCTAGCACAGAACAATATTGACAATTATGACAGATGGCTTCAAAGGAAATAGGATATTGTTACACACACACACACACACACACACACACACACACACACACACACACAAATTGCTCCAGAGGGCTTTTTTTTTTTTTGCCTTCCTCTGGATCAACAGGGGTATTATTGGCATGGGCTGGACTTGATGGATGCATGTCTTTAATCAGCCTTATCTACTATGTTACTATATGTTACTGGGGTGAGAGGCAAGGAAGACGTCGTACAGACGCAGGACTTGTAGTGGGCGTGTCCATACTTGTGCAGCGCAGTATACCGGTGTGAGGGGGGTGAGAGGTGAGGAAGAAGTCGTACAGATGCAGGACGTGTTGGTAATTGCAGTGGGCGTGTCCATACCTGTGCAGCGCAGTATAATGGTGTGAGGGAGTGAGAGGTGAGGAAGAAGTCGTACAGACGTAGGACATGTTGGTAATCGCAGTGGGCGTGTCCATACCTGTGCAGCGCAGTATACCGGTGTGAGGGGGTGAGAGGCAAGGAAGAAGTCGTAGAGACGCAGGACGTGTTGGTAATCGCTGAGGACGTGTCCGTACCAGGTGATCAGCCAGCTGAGAGCGAAGATACAGCCCACCTCGGACCTGACACAAAAATTGGGTGAGGTTAGAGCACACACAGAAAGGACAAGGAAATCCCTAAAAAGACCATCTCCTCTCTCTCGTGTTTTTACTATTAATGTCAGACAAACAGAACACTTTGCAACGTATTGATTGATAAGGGTTATGTTTGGGATTTCTATAGCATTCAAGGGGTTAAAACATTTTACAAATAATAAGTTAATATTCATATGAATAAACTGGAGTTCCAAGCAATGGTTAAAGGGGAACTCTACAAAAGTTCTCATCATCGTAATCTTCCTTTAGCATCAGAGTTAATCTGTAATACGTGTTTTGTTTTTTTTAATTTAATGCAGGAGATCCCGAGATTTAACATTTTAAAATTGAGCCGGTGACATCACTTCAGGACAGGCCGCAGGTAAACGCTATACCGCAACCTGTCAATCTTTGTCTCTTCCCCTAAAAGCTAATAGTGGTCCACCAACCACTTCAGAGGAATATTCCTCTGATTAAGTGGTCGGTGGACTACGAAACATGTTAGGATAAGAAACATTGTGTTTATTTATTGTTTTTTAAATAAATATTAGATTTTATCTATATTGGCTAGCCTATATCCAGCCTTTTCTATGCCAGTTTATCCCAGTGCCATTTGATTTGTGTGGTCCCGTTGCGGGGAGGACCAGCAGTGATTCCCCGTTGGCTTGTCTCACCGGCTTCTAGATATCTATAGGCTGGTGGGATTAGATGATGTAAGTACTATCCACTAGTTATGTATTCAAGATATTTTACTGTACATTCTCGAAGCTCTCCTCCTGTGTGTGTTTTTTCTGGTTTACCTCTAAAGGATGATTACAATGAGAACTTATAGAGGTGGGAGTTCCCCTTTAACAAGAATTCCTCTTGATAAAAAGGCACAAACCCAACACACAGAAGGACTGCTCACAGTTAAGTCTGTCTGCTCTTCTGTCCCTCACTGTATAGACACTGGGACCGCACTCAGGAAGACGGAGCAGCAATTTGCAGCAAACCAACTGCACCATGAGAAATGACAAGTCCCAAAGATTTAAAGAGAGGATGTTAAAGGGATAGTAATGTTTCATAATAAAAGCAGCTCTAATTAATCATCATAGTATTTGGACTTTGGAGAGTGTTATTTCAATTCTGTCAGAGTTGTAGTTCAAGAGTAATTCAATGATAAAGTATCCCCCTCCCGCCCCTTTTACGGATGTAACACTGCTCAGCCAGATCAGAAGGGAAGTGCCCAGGTAGACTGCAGAGAGGGACAATCTTCAATTAAGATAAGGGAAAACCTGAAAAGCTTGTCAAGGGGGGCAGGGATTTCATTGTTTTCATAGGAATAAGATTGTCCCCTTCTGTTATCTGTCTGGTCTATGGACTGGATTCCACATCTGAGAAGAGATGGCTTACACTAGGTAAAAGGGACGGGAGGGGAAACTTTGCTTGTGAATATCTCTCAAACCATAAAGGTTTGAGAGATAAGACTTATATCGTTCTTCATGTTTTTTTAATACCTACAAAATAAAATAAAGTTAAAACAAAGTATTACTATCCCTTTAACAAGCTGAATGCCATAGAAGTCTCCAACATATTCTGTGAATGGGTGCAGCCTGTGCAGGTATTGTACTACTCGGTGCAGTCTAGGTGTATCCAGTAGTAAAGGGAGCGGTCAGTGACACAGTGTCCGAGTCTAGGAGTGGTCAGTGAGGATACGGTTTCCACGTTAAAGGGTTAGTAATGTTTCCTTTACATTGCAGTTAGGATCCTTCCGTATAATGTGTACTTTACCTCCATTATCCTCCTAATGCCGACACTGCAATATTTCCAGTGATATCATAAACTGTCCCTCCCTAAATCTGAAGGAGGTTCGTGAAGAGGGACAATCTTCTTTTAAAAGAAGGCTCCCTTGTCAAGGATTGCAGGCTTTTCCTTATACTGGATGAAGGAAGTGTGTCCCTCGTTGTGATTGGACCGGACTTCAGATCTGAAGGCAGATGGCTTCCTTTACTGTAAAGGGGCGGGACAATTTATGATATATCATCATAAATATAGCAATGTCAGCATTGGGAAGATAACGGAGCTAAAATACAGCTACAATGTTAAGGCAGATACAGCCATCGTATTTAGGACATGGTCGGGGTGGGTCCAGTCGCCATGCTTAGGGTGGAGCCAGTCACCGATTGGGTTGTGGTCGGGGTGGGTCCAGTCGCCTGCTTAGGACGTGATCATGGTGGGCACAGTCGCCTGCTTAGCGTGTGGTCAGGGTGGGCACAGTCGCCTGCTTAGCGTGTGGTCAGGGTGAGCACAGTCGCCTGCTTAGGGCTTGGTCAGGGTGGGCACATGCGCTTAGTTTAGGGTGCGGTCAGGGAGGATACAGGTGCTGTAATTAGGGTTGTCGGTGGACACAGGTACAGTGCTTAGGGTAGATACAGTCACCGTCTTTGGGGCATGGTCAGGGTGGATACAGTTGCCTGCTTAGAACATGGTCAGGATGGATAGAGTAGTCGTGCTTGGGGCATGGTTAGGGTGGATACAGTGGCCGTGCTTAGGGAGTGGTCAGAGTGGATACAGTCACTGTGCTTAGAGCGTGCTCTCGGTGAATCCAGTTATCTTGTTTTGTGTGTGGTCAGGTGGATTCAGTTGTTATAGTTAGTGTGTGGTTGGGGTGGATCCAGTCTGTGCTTGGGGCGTGGTCTGGGAGGATCCAGTCTGTGCTTGGGGCGTGGTCTGGGAGGATCCAGTCTCTGTGCTTGGGGCGTGGTCTGGGTGAGTTAAGTCAAGGTGAACCAATTCACTTCTGCACATGGGAGTAATTAACACAATTTCAGCATGTCATGAAAGGAACAGTTAATAAGAATCCCCAATTAGCTTAATCTGGGCAGAAAATCCTAATGGCCAAATGCACTTCTATTAGAACTTTTGACCAAGTCCTCGGATGTGGAGTTGACTATTTGCTCTGGACACTAAGCTCCTCCCTCCCTGTCATTTTCTTCCATTCCGAGAACATTCCATTTCTGGAATCCCACAACAAAGTGTCACGTCCACAAACATGACATTAGTATTAACTGAGGATTTGTCCTGGGGAACCACCGAGGACTGATTAATAGATTTTCTACCCAGATTAAGGCAGATTGGGTATTATTTTATGAGCTGGGAAAGCTAGTATAACCCTTTATGGGATAATGTCTGTTATCAAGGCATCTGTACCTATTGGGGTCAGGGACCCCTCCTCACCCCTCCATACCGGAGCAGGAAGCCGTGGAGTTCAGCGCTCTCGCACTGAATCAGAGGCATCAGGTAATTCAGAATATGCTTGGTCCGATCCATTGTGGGGTCCATGAAATCCCTGCATGGAGAGAACCAGAACCGTTCTTAGTATTAAAGTGTTCCATAGAGCTGTGACTGTTAGCATAACCTTTATATAATGTCTATGTGACCTGCTGCTCTGTAACCTGGCAATCTTTCTATACACAGTGCTCTCCATCTCACTGTAACTGGGCAATCTTGCTATACACAGTGCTCTCCATCTCACTGTAACTGGGCAATCTTGCTATACACAGTGCTCTCCATCTCACTGTAACTGGGCAATCTTGCTATACACAGTGCTCTCCATCTCACTGTAACTGGGCAATCTTGCTATACACAGTGCTCTCCATCTCACTGTAACTGGGCAATCTTTCTATACACAGTGCTCTCCATCTCACTGTAACCGGGCAATCTTTCTATACACAGTGCTCTCCATCTCACTGTCACTGGGCAATCTTTCTATACACAGTGCTCTCCATCTCACTGTCACTGGGCAATCTTTCTATACACAGTGCTCTCCATCTCACTGTCACTGGGCAATCTTTCTATACACAGTGCTCTCCATCTCACTGTCACTGGGCAATCTTTCTATACACAGTGCTCTCCATCTCACTGTAACCGGGCAATCTTTCTATACACAGTGCTCTCCATCTCACTGTAATCGGGCAATCTTTCTATACACAGTGCTCTCCATCTCACTGTAACCGGGCAATCTTTCTATACACAGTGCTCTCCATCTCACTGTAACCGGGCAATCTTTGTATATCCAGTGCTCTCCATCTCACTGTCACTGGGCAATCTTTCTATACACAGTGCTCTCCATCTCACTGTCACTGGGCAATCTTTCTATATCCAGTGCTCTCCATCTCACTGTAACCGGGCAATCTTTGTATAGATAAACACTTTGCAACTATGTAACAGTATACTCTACACAACGATACCCATCACACCGCTCTGTATAATGGTACGGAGTATCTACACACGGATACCGATCACATCGCTCTGTATAATGGTACCGAGTATCTACACACCAATACTGATCACACCATTCTGTATAATGATACTGAGAATCTACACGCTGATACTGAGCACACTGCTTATAATTTTAAGTCCATTGCTACTAGCCAGACCTGAAAAGTTACTCGCCACTGCAAGCCAAAACATACCCACCAGGGCTGAATTTCTACTCGCCAGGGCTACATTTTCACTCACCATTGGCTAGTGGCAAGTGGAAATTTTGAGCCCTGATGGTACTGATATCTACACACGGATACTGATCACACCGCTCTGTATAATGGTACTGATATCTACACACTGATACTGATCACACCCCTGTGTCTAATGGTACAGATATCTACACGCAGATACTTGGTACCATTATACAGAGTAGTGTGACCAGTATCTACACACACTGATCACACCACTGTGTAGAATGGTTCTGGGTATCTACACACTGATATTGATCATGCTGCTGTGTATAATAGTACTGAGTATCTACATACTGATACCGATCACGCGGCTGTGTATAATGGTACTGAGTATCTACATACCGATACCGATCGTGCGGCTGTGTATAATGGTACGGAGTATCTACATACCGATCGCATGGCTGTGTATAATGGTACGGAGTATCTACATACCGATACCGATCGCACGGCTGTGTATAATGGTACTGAGTATCTACATACCGATACCAATCACACGGCTGTGTATAATGGTACTGAGTATCTACATACTGATCATGAACTGTATAATGGTACCAAATATCTTCACACTATCTATATATTGATAACGGTCACACTGGGTAAATACCGGAGGTGGTGCGTGGAGAGGGTGCAGAGCATGGCAGTGCCCAGTCTTGCCCCTACAGTCAGTAGAAGGGTCACAGCAATATCATGGTATCCTTGGTAATAGTGAAGCTCTGGATGAGACTGAAGAACGTACAGAATCATATCAGTCAGCTGCTCCTGTAGTACAGAGCGCTCCGCATCCCGCATCCCTGCAGAGAGATCCGTAAATAGAGACATTTGCACCCTGAATACCATGCAGGCTGATGTACTGAGAAAAACTGTACCAAAGGGGACAACCGGTCAGAAAAACTACACTTGCTTAAATGGTTTTTAACTCTATGGATGCTAAAGAGGTCTCCAAAGTATTGCTTCACAGAGCAAGGGAGACTTTTCCAGCACTCATGGTGTTAAAAAGTCCATTTATATTACTGGCAATGTTTATTGGTCCCTTAAGATGTTGATGGTTTGCTCCTGAATTGAATCAGTTCTTCTTGGTACATCAGAGTGTTTCATCCACCGCCACCAGGCAAGTAACCCTGCAGCATTTCCCTGGATCACTGTACCTGAGGGGAACCGCCGGGCAGAGCGTCTGACGTCCATCTGAACCTGATTATAATCCCGGTGATTGCACCGGACCCCAGGGCCTAAAACACAGAAAAGAGGACATTGTCACCCTGCACTGGGAGGGGCAGAAGGGGTCCCTTCTGTCTGTGTCACCCTGCAGTGGAGGGACAGACTGTGTCCTATATCTCCCTTCTGTCTGTCACCCTGAAGTGGGAGGGGCAGAAGGGATCCCTTCTGTTTGTGTCACCCTGCAGTGGGAGGGACAGACTGTGTCCCATAGGTCCCTTCTGTCTGTGTCACCCTGCAGTGGGAGGGACAGACTGTGTCCCATAGGTCCCTTCTGTCTGTGTCACCCTGCAGTGGGAGGGACAGACTGTGTCCCACAGGTCCCTTCTGTCTGTCACCCTGCAGTAGGAGGTACAGACTCCATGTCCTATATCTCCCTTCTGTCTGTGTCACCCTACAGTGGGAGGGATAGACTCCATGTCCTATAGCTCCCTTCCTTCTGTGTCACCCTGCAGTGGGAGGGACAGACTCCATGTCCTATATCTCCCTTCTGTCTGTGTCACCCTGCAGTAGGAGGAACAGACTCCATGTCCTATAGCTCCCTTCTGTCTGTGTCACCCTGCAGTAGGAGGAACAGACTCCATGTCCTATAGCTCCCTTCTGTCTGTGTCACCCTGCAGTAGGAGGAACAGACTCCATGTCCTATAGCTCCCTTCTGTCTGTGTCACCCTGCAGTAGGAGGAACAGACTCCATGTCCTATAGCTCCCTTCTGTGTCACCCTGCAGTGGGAGGGACAGACTCCATGTCCTATATCTGCCTTCTGTCTGTGTCACCCTGCAGTAGGAGGAACAGACTCCATGTCCTATAGCCCCCTTCTGTCTGTGCCACCCTGCAGTGGGAGGAACAGACTCCATGTCCTATATCTGCCTTCTGTCTGTCACCCTGCAGTAGGAGGAACAGACTCCATGTCCTATAGCCCCCTTCTGTCTGTGCCACCCTGCAGTGGGAGGGACAGACTCCATGTCCTATATATCCCTTCTGTCTGTGCCAGTCCTACAGTGGGATTATGTGATTCAGATAACGGTGAAAATTACCTGGTTTGGGTGGAAGGCAGAAGACATTGACATTAAGCAGTTTGGGCCACACTTTTCTACGGATCTCCTGGCTCAGTAGTCCCCCTTCACTTTGGGCTGCACCTCTCAGTACATCTATATCCACAGGATCAGAAGTCAGCGCTTTATGTATCTGCAGAGCCTTCTGCTTGCGCCAAGACAGCCCCTTCTCTTTAACGACATATAGAGGAGAGAAGGCATACATATTTACCTTGAATGTCCATGTGTTACACAGGCAAAGCAGAGAAACACAACTGATAGGGATAAACACCAGAAAGGAGAGGTAAATGACATTTGATAATCTGACAACATAAAGCGCAGTCTCTCTCCCCAGTCCTAACACTCTCAGTCCCCTGTACATCCCCTCACCTCCCCCAGGTCTCCGTTGTCTCCCTCTGCACCGGGGGCCATTCATCTCCCTCTACCCTCACACAGCCAACAACTTCCTGCAGCTACTGCTCAACTAATCACAGCTGTCTACTCCAGAAACCACGCCCTCCAACCGCAGCCAATAGAAATCGGTTACGTCATCAAACACCTGCGTTTGTTTACAAATCTGTGATTCCTTATTAAGCGAGAGCAGAGTATTCTGGGAAATGGAGTTCTGTTTCCTGATTAGCTACAAGCAAAGGGGCATTGTGGGTAATGTGGGCGTGTCCAAATGATGAACACTGACAGAATGATCCGGGGCGGGGAGTGATGAGTGCGAGGTTATAGTGATAGGGCGGGTCTGTGCTGGGGGCGGGGACTGAGAGTGGGCGGGTCTGTTGCGCGGGCGGGAGAGGGCGGGTCTGTAAGTGGAGGCAAGGGAAGAAGAGGGCGGGTCTATACTGTGGGGAGGACTGAGGATGGGGTGGGTGTGTACTGAGGGAGATAGAAGGATAGGGAAGGTCTAGGTGGGGATTGAGGATAGGTCTGGTCTTTACTTGGGGGCTGTGGAAGGATATGGAAGGTCTGTACTGGGAGTGGAGGTCTGTACAGGTGGGGATTGAGGATAGGTCTGGTCTTTACCTGGGGGCTGTGGAAGGATATGGAAGGTCTGTACTGGGAGTGGAGGTCTGTACAGGTGGGGA
Organism: Rhinophrynus dorsalis; assembly: GCA_037306005.1. Lineage (NCBI taxonomy): Eukaryota > Metazoa > Chordata > Amphibia > Anura > Rhinophrynidae > Rhinophrynus > Rhinophrynus dorsalis. Next base: position 3,278,117 of record CM074723.1, on the reverse strand, counting down.
TTGAGGATAGGTCTGGTCTTTACCTGGGGGCTGTGGAAGGATATGGAAGGTCTGTACTGGGAGTGGAGGTCTGTACAGGTGGGGATTGAGGATAGGTCTGGTCTTTACTTGGGGGCTGTGGAAGGATATGGAAGGTCTGTACTGGGAGTGGAGGTCTGTACAGGTGGGGATTGAGGATAGGTCTGGTCTTTACTTAGGGGCTGTGGAAGGATAGGTCTTTACTTGGGTGCTGTGGAAGGATAGGGTTGGTCTGTACTGGAGGTGAGGGAAGGATAGGGCAGGTTTGTACTGGTGGAGAGGGAAGGATAGCATGGGTCTGTTCTGGGGCAGGTTATCGCAGGTCTACTGGGGCAGGGAAGGATAGCGCTGGTCTGTACTGGAGGTGGGGGAAGGATAGCGCGGGTCAGTACTGGAGGTGGGGGAAGGATAGTGTGGGTCAGTACTGGAGGTGGGGGAAGGATAGCGCGGGTCTGTACTGGAGGTGAGGGAAGGATAGTGTGGGTCTGTACTGGAGGTGGGGAAAGATAGCGCTGGTCTGTACTGGAGGTGGGGGAAGGATAGCGCAGGTCTGTACTGGAGGTGGGGAAAGATAGCGCTGGTCTGTACTGGAGGTGAGGGAAGGATAGGGCAGGTTTGTACTGGTGGAGAGGGAAGGATAGCATGGGTCTGTTCTGGGGCAGGTTATCGCAGGTCTACTGGGGCAGGGAAGGATAGCGCTGGTCTGTACTGGAGGTGGGGGAAGGATAGCGCGGGTCAGTACTGGAGGTGGGGGAAGGATAGTGTGGGTCAGTACTGGAGGTGAGGGAAGGATAGCGTGGGTCTGTACTGGAGGTGGGGAAAGATAGCGCTGGTCTGTACTGGAGGTGGGGGAAGGATAGCGCAGGTCTGTACTGGAGGTGGGGAAAGATAGCGCTGGTCTGTACTGGAGGTGAGGGAAGGATAGCACGGGTCTGTACTGGAGGTGGGGGAAGGATAGCGCGGGTCTGTACTGGAGGTGGGGGAAGGATAGCGCAGGTCTGTACTGGAGGTGGGGAAAGATAGCGCGGGTCTGTACTGGAGGTGGGGGAAGGATAGCGCGGGTCTGTACTGGAGGTGGGGAAAGATAGCGCTGGTCTGTACTGGAGGTGGGGGAAGGATAGTGTGGGTCAGTACTGGAGGTGGGGGAAGGATAGTGTGGGTCAGTACTGGAGGTGAGGGAAGGAGAGCGCGGGTCTGTACTGGAGGTGAGGGAAGGATAGCGCGGGTCTGTACTGGAGGTGAGGGAAGGATAGCACTGGTCTGTACTGGAGGTGGGGGAAGGATAGCACAGGTCTGTACTGGAGGTGGTGGAAAGGTAGCGCAGGTCAGTACTGGAGGTGGGGGAAGGATAGTGTGGGTCAGTACTGGAGGTGGGGGAAGGATAGCATGGTTCTGTACTGGAGGTGAGGGAAGGATAGTGTGGGTCAGTACTGGAGGTGGGGGAAGGATAGGGTGGGTCCGTACTGGTAGCAGGGAAGGATAACCTGGGTCTGTTCTGGGGCGGGGGAAGGATAGCACTGGTCTGTACTGGAAGCGGGGATAGAGCAGATCTGTACTGGTGCTGGGTGAAGAATAGCGTGGGTTTGTACTGTGGCAGGGGAAGGATAGTGTGGGTCTGTACTGGGGTGGGGGAAGGATAGGGTAGGTGTGTACTGTGGGCGTGGGAAGGATAGGGACTGGTCTGTACTGGGGTGGAGGAAGGATAGGGTGGATCTGTACTGGGGTGGGGGAAGGATAGGGCGGATCTGTACTGGGGTGGGGGAAGGATAGGGCAGGTGTGTACTGTGGGCGGGGGAAGGATAGGGTGGATCTGTAGTGGGGACAGGGAAGAATAGGGCTGGTCTGTACTGGTGAAGGATAGCACGGGTCTTTACTGGGGACGTTTGAAGCTTGCCCCATTTCCCTCACCAGAAGAAACCCTTCGTTTTGCCCCGTCCATTCCCCATTACTGGGAAGACAGGAAAGACGTCATGATGCAATGTCCTCCAATTTGGGATAAAGGCGCGCATGAGCAGGGGAGCCGGCAGGAGAACAAAGGAGTCTGTGAGTGCACCCAGAACCCTTCTGCCTCTGCTCCCAATCGGAGCACCCAAGAACCCACAGACATCACAGCCGAGATTTATCTGTATATTAATAAATGGGGGTAGTGGTTTCCTACCCCAAAGAAACCGCCAGCGTCATCATTGAAGGAATGTAACGCAAAGTCCATTAGTATCACTGGCACACAGTCTCAGTATTACTGGCACACAGTCTATCAGTATCGCTGGCACATAGGCTATCAGAATCACTGGTACACAGTCTCTCAGTATCGCTGGTACACAGTCTATCAGTATCGCTGGTACACAGTCTATCAGAATCACTTTTACATAGTCTATCAGTATCGCTGGCACACGGTCTATCAGTTTCACTGGTACGCAGTCTATCAGTTTCACTGGTACGCAGTCTATCAGTATCACTTTTACATAGTCTATCAGTATTGCTGGTACGCAGTCTATCAGAATCGCTGGCACGCGGTTTCCTTCCTCTGTGGTGTGTTGGCCGGCATAGTTGCAGACTTCCAATAAAGGGGAATCATAGCTTTTGCCGCATTAAGCATGGTATATAGAAATAATTTTTGTGCTTTAGGCACCGTGGGGAGATCTTTAAACAACAGTATGTGCCAAGGGTCTGGAGGGAGAGAAATCCCCAAGCGTTTATCGATATACTAGTTGAAGAGCCCGTTACACGGGCCACAGTGCCACTGGCAGCCGGTCGCGGGGCAGTCATGCACAGTAGAGACTGCCCACGCCGCGGCTGATACAGCGCCAGCCTGTCGTGGTGCAGTCATGCTCAGTAGAGACAGCCCACACCGCGGATGATACAGAGCGGGACGCTCCTTCAGAATGCCCCGCTCTGTATCAGCCTTGTCACTGGCAGTCTCTACTGCGCATGATTGTGGCGTTACACACGTTTTAGCAAATTATTATATAGGATGACAAGTATGAGGTCCAAAACCCCAATATCATAGGGCACGTTATCACAGTCCCCGTGATTCTCTGTCAATCTCTGTTGTAACAGAAGCTGGGAAGGGACCGAGTCGCCTTCCGCCGTCGTTCCCGGGTCTCTCCTTCTTGACGCAAGATAAGCGCCGTCAGATGCACCAGTTGAAGTATGGACAGTCACTGGCAACCGTCACAGGATCACTGGAAGCAGGGAAGAGTCCAAGTCGCCGCCTGACAGTCCACGAAGTTAGGTCGCAGGAAACTGGCAGCAGGCGGTTGACGATTCAGGATACTTGGCGCAGATGGGTATCAGAGTGGATACTTTAGACCATAAGCAATACAAGACTCCAGGACTCCTTGTTCACTCCAAAACAGAACTCACTTTATTGGCAAAGACCACAGATATTTATACAGAAATCTTGCATTGCCTCTTATGGGGAAACCAGGTACAATAGGCTTAATCCAATCATTTCACAGTAGACAAAAGGGCAACAGACGATGGCCCAACAAACACAATAACTCAGACATGATTGCATTTCAGATACAAAAAGGTTGATGGACAAAGACTTGAGGTTTTGAACTAATTACCACACTGCAGGGGTTCTGACTGCATTTCACAATGGTTAAGTTAACACCCAGCAGGAGGTCTGGCTACAGTACACATAGTCAGTGCCTTGAGGGACTACAATACATATTGAAAGTAAATATGTTCAAACTCAAATGATTAACCCTTTGCAGGTCAGAAGAGTTTGCAGCACCCAAGCCTTGAATTGTTCTTTCCTCTAGTACAGCTGCCTATCCACATAAGGCTAGCCAAAGTCTCTTAGTCCAGGATAAGGGCTTGAGAGATCGTATGCCAGGGCACAAAGGAGTGTCCAATATCCATAATCCTTGGGCCCAGGGGTGAATAAATGCCATGCCCAGACAAGAGCTCCCAGTAACGGGTAGGATCCGTTACATTTCTCCCCCTTTTTTGTACCAAGCCAGCGGTTGCAATAGGAAATGCTGGCTTGGCGTTGTAAGAGAGCATTGCTGCTGTGAGCCCCTTGTCCGGGCCTGGTAATAGAAACAAGTCCTTTGTCCTGAACCAGGGGTACAGTCTTGGTTCTTAATCCTGGGCCAGGGATATTGGTGCCTGCTGGCCCTGGCAATCACCAAATTGGGCGGCCTCTCCTGGGCTATGCTCCACTCAGAGCTGGAGTCCAATGTTGGGGTTAGACCCTCCTGGGTCTGGGGCCAGGGGCTCAGGGTCCAGAGCCAGTACATACGGTGGATCTCCCTGGGGCAATTGTGTCTCTGGATCCTCAGGGACCTGGGAATCAAAGTGTGGGGAGAGGGGCACATCTCCCCCTTTTAGTTGGGCAAGTGCCCCAGAGGGACAGGAGAGGATGTTTGTCCCACTCCCCTGTTCTGGGGCACATTCCCACCCCCCATGTAGAACTCAGGGAATTCAGGGGGCACAATCGTTGGGCTGGGGATGAGGACTGTTGTCCCATTCATCCCAGCCAGAGTTTCACAGGGCCCGGTGCGCTCGCTCCCACGCCAGGGGTTACAAGGGTGCTGATGGGGAACGCATTCCCACCCATCAGTTCACAGTTCAAATCCACAGGAGGAAATGGGGTCTTGGGGCAACATCCAGGGTCTTCCGGGGCAGTAGCAGCACTGCAGTGAGGCAGTGTGTTGGACCCTTCTTCTTTCTGGCCCCTCACATCAGGGCCATCTCTTCTCTTGGGGAGGAGGGCACTCTCAATCCTTCTAGCCATCTTATCCATGTACCTGGAGAATACATTCTTCCCCTTCTCCAGGGCAACAGCAACAGGGGACGGACTGGGGCTGCTGGTGGGGACCTGCATCTCCTTCACCACAGCAGGGGTTTCCCAGACCCTGGTGAGCTCGCTCCCACTCACCAGGTCAGGGTTTACAGGGGGGCTGATGGGGCACTCTTCTCCACCCATCAGTTCACACAACATATCCTCAGGAGGGCCAGCAGCACTGCTCTCTTCCAGTCCGCTGGGGTCCTCCTCTTGTAGGCCATCACTTTCCAGGGCCTTCTCTGCCTTGAGGGAGACCGCAGTCCCATCCCTCAAGGCGGCATCCTCTGTGGCCCTGGAGAGCACATACCGCTCCACTTCCAGGGCGTTTTCCAACCCCACAGGGGGCATCATCTTGGGGCTGCTGGTGAGCTCTTCCACACTCACTACAGCAGGGGGGTCATAGGGACTGATGGGCTCTCTCCCACCCATCAGTTGGGACATACAATCGCTGCTGGTGGGGACCTGCATCTCATCCACCGCAGCTGGAAAGACAGGGGAAGGGGCAACATGCCTATCAGGGGAGACGTCTGTCCCATCCCCTGATGCCGAGGCATCTTCTTCACTGAGGAGGAACGCATTCCCACTCCTCAGCTCAGGGAAAATACAGTTCAGGGGCAAAGGGGTATCAGGAAGGACGATTTTCCCACTTCCTGATGCAGGGGCAACAACAGGGGCACTGGTGAGGAACGAATTCCCACTCACCAGTGTGGAGTGAACAGGGGTAACACAATCCTGGCCCTCAAAGTCGCTGAAGTCCTCCTCAGATGCGTTACCCCCCCATTCTTCTTCCTCTTTTTGGAATTCCCGGACCTCTCGAATGAACCCAGCATATAGTTGCTCCAGGTCCCATTCACATCCTGCCAGAATATCCAAATTTCCCTGGCAGTCCGCAGGAATGTATCCACCAAAACGGTCCTCTCTTTTGTCCCGGATCTCCCAGTATCTGCTGGAGTCAGGGCACCCAAAAGTAGAGTCCATGTGGTAGGCGTTCCATACCAGCCCTTGGATGTCCCATCGCAAGCGGGCTGGGCACCAGTCAAAAAGGCCCTCGGATCCATATTCCTGGTCCAAGTATTTAACAAAGTCCCAGTACTCCTCCTGTACTCTGAGCTCCTCTGTAATGCACGCATCCAACTCTGGAACGAAGTCATAGATAACATCGCCCAGCCGGGTCCACCACTATTCGGATGGCGCTGTAGCGATCCTCATATGCTCCAAGAGTGTCTGCCAGCACTGCTTCATCTGCCATGCCTCAACTGCTGCACCCGATATGAAGGAGAAATCCCACCGCTATGCCACCAATGTAACAGAAGCTGGGAAGGGACCGAGTCGCCTTCCGCCGTTGTTCCCGGGTCTCTCCTTCTTGACGCAAGATAAGCGCCGTCAGATGCACCAGTTGAAGTATGGACAGTCACTGGCAACCGTCACAGGATCACTGGAAGCAGGGAAGAGTCCAAGTCGCCGCCTGACAGTCCACGAAGTTAGGTCGCAGGAAACTGGCAGCAGGCGGTTGACGATTCAGGATACTTGGCGCAGATGGGTATCAGAGTGGATACTTTAGACCATAAGCAATACAAGACTCCAGGACTCCTTGTTCACTCCAAAACAGAACTCACTTTATTGGCAAAGACCACAGATATTTATACAGAAATCTTGCATTGCCTCTTATGGGGAAACCAGGTACAATAGGCTTAATCCAATCATTTCACAGTAGACAAAAGGGCAACAGACGATGGCCCAACAAACACAATAACTCAGACATGATTGCATTTCAGATACAAAAAGGTTGATGGACAAAGACTTGAGGTTTTGAACTAATTACCACACTGCAGGGGTTCTGACTGCATTTCACAATGGTTAAGTTAACACCCAGCAGGAGGTCTGGCTACAGTACACATAGTCAGTGCCTTGAGGGACTACAATACATATTGAAAGTAAATATGTTCAAACTCAAATGATTAACCCTTTGCAGGTCAGAAGAGTTTGCAGCACCCAAGCCTTGAATTGTTCTTTCCTCTAGTACAGCTGCCTATCCACATAAGGCTAGCCAAAGTCTCTTAGTCCAGGATAAGGGCTTGAGAGATCGTATGCCAGGGCACAAAGGAGTGTCCAATATCCATAATCCTTGGGCCCAGGGGTGAATAAATGCCATGCCCAGACAAGAGCTCCCAGTAACGGGTAGGATCCGTTACATCTGTGATGATACCTGTGCATTGGAGGAGGCTGATTGGCCCGCCCAGGATGTTCCTTTATATACTGGGTCTATGGCACCTGTCAGATGCCCTTTCGTGGTGTTCCTGATCCTGCGCATTTGTTGATGCGTTCCTGTGTACCGACTCGGCTTGTCTGACCATTCTGCTGTTCCTGCTCATGATTGACCCGGCTCTGGCTGACGTTCCTGCTCCGTGATTTTACCCGGTTCTGGCTGTTGTTCCTGCTCCGTGATTGACCCGGCTCTGGCTGACATTCCTGCTCCGTGATTGACCCGGTTCCGGCTGACGCTCCTGCTCTGTGATTGTTTCCTGTGTTCCCGTGAGATCTCGGTCGCCTACCAGCGACATTCTGAACCGTGCTGATAGTATCGCTCTGATTAATCACTTCTCTGCTAGCCGAGCTGTTGCCTCCGTTCCTAAGCCTGTCTGTTTGGGTCTTGCTGAGCTGTTGCCTCCGTTACCGAGCCAGTCTGCATAGCCTTGCTGAGCTGTTGCCTCCGTTACCGAACCTGTCAGATAACCTTGCTGTGCTGGTTGCCTCTGATATGAGCCTGTATCTGTACACTTGCCAAGCCTGTTGTGTTCCATCCGAGCCATTTAACACTTACTGAGCCTGACCGAGCCTATCCGTTAAATACTAGCAGAGCAGTTTCCATTCCGGTGCTCGTTCAGTTCCGTGGTTGCACCGCCTGGTGCTAGTGGGCATTCTGTTAGCTCTTGCAGTGTGGTGCTCCGTGACGGCACCGGAAGGGTGTCTTGGCTCTGTTCTCCAAGTGCTCACTGTGTTACACTATCTATTGCACTACCAGTGCGTTGGCTCGCAGATCGCTTGTGCAGTGTTTCTCTGTCGTGGCACCCAAGGGGTGTTCTTGGCTCTGGTCCCATTGGCACACGCAGGGTTTCTTCCATTGAGAGAACTAAGGGCGTTCCAGGTTCTGGTCCCATTAGCTCCAGCAGTGGCTTTCCTCCGTTATATCACCCTAAGGGGGTATTGGCTCAGCTCTGGTCAGTCTTTGCTGTATCATTGGGCGTCCTATTGTACAGCTATCTGAGAGTGATTCAGTTCAGTCGCCTACTGCACCTTCCTTTGCACTATCTAGAGACTGATAATACCTGCTGGGCATTGGCTAACTACCATCACAGAGACTGATCAGTTGTTCTAAGCATTAACCCTTGTTCCTACATTTATTCTGATCATTACTGTTTGCTCCTACATATTTGGGCCTGTATTTCTGTCATTACCCGTTTATACCTGTCCTGGCCCCCAGGGGCGCTGTTCTTTAATTTTATTTCAATAAAACTGTGTTTTTGCTTTTAATCTTTGTCCGAGTGTCAGAAAACTGTAACACACGTCCACCAGATATTCAGTATAGTACCCGGGTGTGTTTTGCATCTCCAACACGTGCTGGAAATGTTAGAGTTAAAACTATGAAGCCTGTGAGGAGTGTAGTACCACCTAAAAAGCAACTTGAAGTTTGTCTCCACCACCTGTGCAGAGATAGAAGATTTCCGAGTACAACGCCATATTCTCCTCCAATCTTCAAGATCTATCTGGCCACCTAGTTCAGTCTCCCATACCTTGGCGTAACTGGGTTTAGTGGATCGATCTGCATCTAAGAGAATTCGGTAAATAGAGCCAAGAAATTTGTTATTCCTGGAATGAGCCATAAGTTCTTCAAATGGAGAAAGGGTTTTGTTGAGCTTGACGCCCAACTTTCGGGAAGACAACAAACCCTTAATCCTAATACAGTTCCAGATCTCACAGGGGGGCAGATGTAGAAGTGTCTGCGAGGTAGGGAAGTCCCTGATGATTCCATTCACACTGACATCAGATATACGAAGATCTTGGGATCTCTCCCAATTCGGGAACTGGGATTTTGGTAATGTATATGGGGAGACACGGTCCGTAAATAGTGGGGTACAAGGGGAGGGGAAATGGATGAGGCGGTTAGCCTCAGGAGATGTAGACCAACATGAAAGTATATTCCTCACAACTGGGTTAAAGGAACACAAAGGAGCTCTCGCCTCCCTAGGAAGAAGAGATTCTTCCAACGGGTCGAGTGGTGAAGCATATGTAGGTTCGATGGAGATCCACCACTTGTGAGGTCCATTAATGTTCCAATCCGGTATGGACGCTAGAGCGGTGGCAAGGTAATATCTTCTGAGATCAGGTAGGCCAAGACCCCCATTCGTAAAATTCCTATGAAGTGGGCAAAGTCCGATTCTAGGACGTCTAGGGCCCCACAGAAAAGACGAGAGAAGTCTGGAGACTTCCGACCAGTACCACATCGGAATCCAGACCAGGAGAGTCTGAAAAAGATACAAGAACCTCGGAAGAATGCACATTTTGATTACATTTACCTTCCCTATCCAGGAAATATATAGAGACTTCCAGTTAGAGAAATCTATTCGAAGAGACTGGAGAAGTTGTGGGTAATTACTCGAAAAAATTTGAGATAGGGAGGAAGTTAACACTACCCCCAAATAATCCAAAGATGTCGTGGACCAGTGTAGGGGAAATTTAGCCCTCAAAGTTACCATGCGGGTCTCAGAAAGATTTAGGGCAAGAGCATTGGATTTGGAGAAGTTTATTTTAAAGTTCGAAACAATAGAGAATCTGTGAAGCTCAGCCAGGAAAGCAGGTATCGCTGTGTCTGGATCTGTGGTAGAGAAAAGAATGTCATCTGCAAATAATGATAATTTGAATGGAGAAGGCAGCACGATTCCCTCAATTTGGGGGTTGTTACATATGTGTTGAGCTAAAGCTTCCATAGTTAGTACAAATAGTAGAGGGGACAGAGGACACCCCTGACGAGTGCCATTAGTGATAGAGAAAGAGTCAGAAAGAAGACCATTTACTTTAACCTTGGCTGTGGGGTTAATATATAAGGCTCGTATATAAGCTAAGAATTGTGGGCCGAAGCCAAAATAATGTAAAGTTCTACACATGAAGTGCCAATCAACCCTATCGAAGGCCTTTTCAGCATCAACTGTCAGTAAAACTGGGGGTAATTTATTAGTTTCAAGGTGGTGGATAATATGTAACAGCTTGCGAGTATTGTCGCGAGCTTCCCTTTTTGGGGTGAAATCAGTTTGGTCTAAATGGATTAAGTCTGATAGAAAATTTTACAGCCAGTTGGCCATGATTTCGGCATAGATTTTTAGATCTAGGTTCAGCAAAGAGATTGGGCGGTAGTTCTAACAGAGTTGCGGATCTTTACCTGCTTTAGGCAGAATAGTGATATGAGCTTCTGTCATAGTTGGGTGTGAAGAAATCGAGGTAGGCAAAGACTTGAGAGCTCTGGTGAGCATTGGTGTTAGAATGTCATCAAAGGTTCTATAATAAGCTTGTGAAAAGCCATCTGGCCCTGGACTTTTACCTGCCGGCAGTGCTTGTATCGTCTACAATACTTCCTGTTCTGTAATGGGAGATTCCAAAGAATCTGAGTCTTCCCTACTGAGGGTCTTGAGAGAAGCCTGCCGAAGGTATTGATCCACTAACTGAGGATGATCTAAGGGATGCGGTGAATTAGCAGCAATATTGTACAACGTGGAGTAGAAAGATCTAAAAGAGGCTGCAATATCTGAAGAAGAGTGAACCAGAGACCCTCCAGGGGATTTAACAGAAGGTACATAATGGGATTGGAGACGTGCTCTCAGCTGCTGTGCCAGCAGGCGCCCAGGTTTTTTGCCATATTCAAAGTGCCTCTGCCGAACCCTAAAAAAGGTGCATTCGACCTTCTCTTGCAAAAGAAGATTAAGTTTCGATCGTAAAGATGTCAGCTGATGGAGGGAGGCCACAACTTGGGAGGCTTTATGTGCTGCCTCCAAAGATTGAATTTCCCAGAGTAAGGAATCAATTTCCTGCATCGCAAGCTTCTTCCTAGCAGAAGCAAGTTTTATAATTTCCCCACGCATGACACATTTGTGAGCCTCCCAGACAGTCAGAAGAGAAACATCCACCGTGCAATTTTCAACTATATATCGATTTAGTGACCTAGAAAGATGAGCCACCGATTCAGGGTTTTGAAGTAAAAACTCATCTAGTCTCCAAAGAGAGAGAGGTTTGGAAGGTAAGCTTTTACGAAGGATTAGTATAACAGGGGCATGATTTGACCAAGTTATATTATCAATTGTTGCTTCCAGCAATGAAGGAATATGAGCATGATTGATGAATAAGTAATCAATCCAAGAATACTGATCATGCGAACGGGAATAAAATGAGTAATCTCCCGTTGTCGGATGTAGCAGACGCCATGTATCAACCAATTGAAAGGAATGAAGTGCTTTAACTAGACGGCGAATTGTGGATTGGGCATATGAAGAAGATCCAGAGGAGCAATCCAGCGATGAACCAACGGAAGATTGAGATCACCTCCAAGAACCAAGACCCCCTCCTGAAATGCGGATAGTGATTCTAGAGCAGTAAGTATAAAGTTGGTTTGTTGTGTGTTAGGAGCATATATGGAAGCGAAGGTGTATAAACATCCATCTATGGTACCTTTGATAAAAAGGAATCTGCCTTCTTTATCAGATAAAGTAGAAACATGTTGGAAAGCAATGTGTTTATGGAACAAAATCGTTATTCCATTTTTCTTAAGGGAATTGGAGCTAAAATACGATATTGGATAAAATCTGCTGCGCAATTGGGGGGCAGCTGACTTTTTAAAATGAGTCTCCTGCAACATGACTATATCTCTCTTCAGCCGTTGCATCTCTCTCAATACCATTGAGCGCTTGTTAGGTGAGTTCAGACCCCTGACATTCTGCGAAATAATTCGCAGCGAACTATCCATTGACTGAGCCATAAGAAAAACAATATGGAGGGAATGGAAGTCGCCACCGACCGTTGATCAGCGGGAGGGCATCCAAGGCTTTCCCGCTGAAATTCCACACATGCAGAGGCCCAGGCCCGTGCCCAGAGAAAAGAAGGTCCCCGCAATAGCCGAAGCGGGTAATTAGGAGAGAAGGAACAGAAAAGAGAGAGAAGAAATAGAGGAAAGCAGAGACAGGAGAGATGGTGCTCATCTCAGGGAGAAATATAGGTAGACACCTACTCCCCGACTACCAATTTACAATAGAGCAGGAATGAGACCACACAACAGCAGTCTCCCCCCCAAACCCCAGGGGAAGAGGCATTTCTAGATGGATTCACAAACCCGAGGTGACCCCGCACTCAGGGAGCAAGTAGAGATGGTAAGAACATACATATTTAACTTTATGGTTCAAACCGCACTTTAATTAACCCAATGAGAGTCACAACACAAAAGGGAGGAGAATAACATGAGTAAAGAGCCGAGGAGAATTGAAAAGCTTAGTAGCAAATATTGTGACCTCAATCTAAAACATTCCATTTGCCTAAATATAGGGAACGGTAGTTTGATATACATAAGTAATACATCCCAAGTTGGCGCTGGCAGGCCATACCCAGAGATAGAAAGAAAGGCGAGTACAATAGTCTTTCTTTTTCCGATTCTTTCAGTATACCTTCCCTTCCTTACTACCCTGTCTTTCCTTTCCCTATATCTTTCCTGATTTCCCTTTCTTCCCCTCATTTCCCTCATCTGTTTCCCACTTGAATCTATCCTATGCTGCGTTCTATCTCCAGTAAGGGAGTAAACGCATCGTTTATAGAGTATAATGTAAACGTCACAGAAAGCTAAGCTTGTAGTCTTGTCCATCCCCATGTATGGCCCACCAGCGCTGCTATAAGAGAAGGGAATGGAGGAGGGGGAAAACTACCTGCCAAGGAATCTACTACTTCCCGTCCCCTCCGAGACTGCAGAGAGACGCAAGGAGGACCCCGTAGGAAAGCCACCTATCCCGCACACCCAAAAAACAATATCCCAATATACCCACGGAGCCTTTGGATCGGAGTTGCCAACTTTCTGAAAACGTGGGGAGGGCAATTAGGAAAAAAAAAAAAAAAAAACACATACGCACAACTGGGAAATGTACAAATAGTAAATGATAATAAGAAAGGTATCCTATACATGAATGAAGCCAGTCTAAAGGTGCCAATACTCCCAAAAAGAGGAAATGTCCTTCTAGCACACCCCCAAAATCCAAGGGGCGAACCTTGGATAATCCAAAAACCACCCATAAGCCAGCGTGTAGGCCACCCCTTTCCCCAGAGACACCCCAGAGTAATGAGCTCCGGAAAGGTGAAGCCTGCAGCTCACACCTATGTATCAGCGTGTAGGCGTCTCCCAGAAAGGGGGGGACGTCCACCCCGCCATCCCAAGACCCTTTTGTGGGTACCAGTACATTCCCAAGGACAGGAGGACAATAATGCAATCGGAATCGATATACATGTAATACTTTATCCATGAATAGGGTGTATTGGCTTCCCTTTACCCAGCCATAACAACCAACCTGTAGGTTTCATGCTAATTGTTAACAAGTCACAATTTGCCAGGACATTACAACCGATATACATACTACAGGGCTAATGTTGCTGGGTAGCTAAGCCACAATATGTGGTTAAAGTGGAACATTTACCCAAAGCTCAAGAGTGGGAAACTGAGAGAACTGGGGTGAGGGAGAGGGCGTACCGAGCCTCCTCAACAGTCCTCAAAGGGATGTGCCTCATATGAAAGTCACAAACTCTTTACTACAGTCCAATACAGGTACCAGGGTAGAGAAGAAAACCAACTCGGCTCACTCAGGGATACGTCAGGGAAAAAGTTCCAAAGACTTGTAGTCAGGTAAGCAACGTAGTCAGCCAGGTGTTTGGTGAGCCTGCTTTGCCTGTACAGAAGCCGAAGGTGGAGATCCCGGGACCCTGCGTTTCTTTGTGTTCGGCATCCAAGGGGTAGAATCTCCATTTGTTCGTCCCAAGCCAGCTGGTCTTGAGGATGAGATACAGGCCAAGCGTCATCAGGAACGCAAACCTCCAGGGCCCTAAGAAAGGCTCGACAGTCATCATAATACCGCAGAGTATGGGTCTGACCATCTTTAGTTGCGGAGATAGATAGGGGGAAACCCCAGCGGTATTTGATCTGTTTTTGGAGCGAAGCGGAGGTAATGGGCTTCAGGTCTCTTCTCCAACATAGAGTAGTCGGTGATAGGTCGCTGTATATTGAAATTTGATGACCACCATAAGAAACAGGGGATCTGTTCTTCGCTGCTTTGAAAATAGCTTCTTTGTCCGTATAATTCTGAAAGCAGACAATCACATCTCTCGGTATTTCATTGGGAGCTCCTTTCGCTTTCAGCGAGCGATGAGCTCCATCTGTGGGGAAAGCTGGTGGTGTATCTGAAGGTAAGAGAGAGTGAAACAGACCTTGAAGGTATTTCACCAGGTCTTCTCCCCCTATGTCTTCTGGAACACCCCTGATACGCAGATTTTGATGTCTGCTTCTGTTCTCTATATCGTCCAGCTTGACGACCATATCACGGTGGGCTCTGCGTAGCTCAGCTATATGGGCAATAGTCTGGTCCTTAAACTTGTTCCAAGTGGCCTGGTCCACTTCTAGAGTATGTACTCTGTCTACAATTTGGGCCAGATCCCGTTTGACTTCAGATAGCTCGTCTTTAATAAACAGCTTCAGGTCAGCCAATAAATTTTGAATATCCCTTCGGGTAGAGGGAGAATCACGTAGGTCATTCGGAGAATCATTGTCCGACTCACTCTCCATACTCGCTGTGGAGCGAGAAGCTCTTTCCTCAAGCGGTGGGAAAATAGAGGCGCCCGCCATCTTAGAAGTACACTGCTCAGCTGACTTCTCCTTATGTTTGGCAAAGAACGACTGCACGTCCCTTTCCTTACTTATGTGGGTTGTTCCTAGGCATGTCCACACAGTAGAGAATAGTGTAGGTTAATGTAAGATGAAAAATAAACCGGTTTGAAGGGCTCTGTCACTCCCTAAAGCAGGAGCTCAGAATCTATGCGTCCATCTAGTACGGCTACCAAGCCACGCCCCCCAAAGATGATATTTTGTACTTGATTATATGTCTCTACTACTGAGTGCCTCTTTGAAAGAGTTACTGTCTATAGTTACTCTGGGGGGATATTTTTCTTTTCTTCCCCCACAGGGTTCTATTATTTGTTCTGAAGTGTTTTTTGGCTCTTGAGTGCACCCCATCATTATGGTGGAAACTTATTTTATGTAGTAGATGGGTATTTCCTAGTGCCTATCCATTTTTGAATGTTACAACTGATCTGTGGCTCTGGCTTATTAACTCGTTCCATGTATGACCCTGGCTTGTCTGACTACCAACTACGGTTCTGACCTGTGGCTCTGGCTGACTAACTCGCTCTGTGTATGATCCCGACTTGTCTGACTAACCGCATCGGTTCTGACCTGTGGCTCTGGCTGACTAACTCGCTCTGTGTAGTCCCGTTTGTCTGACTTCTGGCTCCTTCTGCCTATCGCTCCGTGTAGTCCCCGGCTTGTCTGACCTGTGGCTCTGGCTGATTACTTGCTCTGTACTTTCCAAACGTGCCTGACCATCAGTCTCAGTGTTCCATGGTTCAGGTCTGCTCTCGCTCCCTGTTGCCTTTGGTCGCGTGACCCGAGGTAGAGACTTGTGCCTCAGTTACCGTTCCCTCTGGTGTTCCACCTTGGTCCTAGTCTCTGGTATCTCGCAGTATTGCAGTTCCGGGTAGTAGCCTGGTCCTATCATCCTGTGGTCTGGGGTTGTATGGGCTATACTATTACTACTGTACTTATTAAATAAAGGTGGTTATACATTTTATGATAGTGTCTGTCCTTCTTTGCCTGAAAAGCATGACAACAATCTATCAGTATCACTGTACCCAGTCTATCAGTATCGCTGGTACAGTCTAGCAGCCGGTATCGCTGGTGCTCAGTGTATTACATTTTATATGTTTCATGTATGTGGTACACAGTCTATCAGAATCACAGTGGCACAGTGTTAAACTTATAAAAAAATCTTTCAGAAATCGAATGTACATCTATATATATAAAAGAAGACTTTGTGCCTGCCAAAACACACCCAGGGGAGGCATAAAGCAGGAGTTAATACTCCTATTGGGTGATTCAGTCATGCAGGGAGTTGTCCCGCCCCCACTATGCATCCCGCCCACCACTATCAAAGTCAGAAAAAAACAATATGGCCGCCACTTGCTCCTACACCACAGACAAACACACATGCCCCACTCACACAGCACCACACAAACACACACACATGCCCCACTCACACACATGCCCCACTCACACAGCACCAAACACACATGCCCCCACTTACACAGCACCACATGCACACACAAAGCCAGAAATAAATGTGGCTGAGACACACACACAGTCACTCACCCTGACTCCCAGTGGCCTCAGCAGGACCTGTACTACAGCCACTGAGGAACAAAATGGCACTCAAAGGGTTAAGGTAGGCCCTCATTGCTCAATTATTTCTTCACTGTCATCATTTGCCATGCAAGACAAAAAGGACAGACAGCCATCAGGTACACACTTAACCCACTGACTGCCACAGGGTTGTGTATCAAGTTTTACCCCTCAGGGAGTGTGTTCAACCCCCTCACACTGTAAACTTGCATTTCCCTCCCACTTCTCCTCCTTCCCCAGCCTATTACTAACACTTTTCCACATTTATGTTAAGCCCCGCCCCTACTCACGATTAAGCCCCGCCCACTTTTAACCCAGATTGCCCCATTTGTCTCTCCACATCAGTCCCCTCTAGGGACTTCACAAGTCAGTGTTCCCAGGTATGAACACACTTCCCACTGCTATTTAACTCTCACATGCCTCTCTATCTTAACCATTTGACTGCCAGAGGGGTGCACAACTCATGAGCGCATGTGTTTCTGCTCATATATGTTGCGTGTGTGTGTGTGTACATCTCTGTTACATATGTGTGTCCAGGTGTGCATCTCCAGTGTGTCTGTGTGTGTGCGTGTCTTTTGTATGTCTCTGCCGCTCACTGTGTGTATGTGCATACCTCCCAATATTTCACATGGCCAAAGAGGGACACTGTAGTTTTAGGTGATATTATTGGGGCGTGGCTGGTGGGCGGGGCATTAGTACGAATTTTTAGGTTATTTCATGACCTATTACTGGCTATTTATGTAACTGAATAAATGATTTAGTTCAAGACCAAAGTATTTTATTTGCACAGACTAATGTATAAACACATATACTGAAGTTTATTGCTTTATTGCTGGAGAGCAAAGTAATACACACCACACAGTCAGGGCTGGTGCAAGGATTTTTGCCACCCTAGGCAAAACCTAATTTTGCCGCCCATTTCGCTCCGCCCCTTGTGTCCCACCCCTTTATACCCTGCCTACTTATACCCCACCTCTTTTCATGATTGTCCTCTCTCTGCCCCCTGAGCCACTCTGCCCCTGGTCTGGAGATGCCTATAAGAGATGCCCCCCACCAGCTCCAACTTGCCCCTTATCAGCTTCACTTTGGCCCACCAGCTCCACTTTGCCCCTATCAGCTCCACTTTGTCCCCCATCAACTCCAACTTGCCCCCATCAGCTCCACTTTGCCCCCCATCAGCTCCACTATGCCCCCAGCAGCTCCAACTTGCCACCATCAGCTCCACTTTGCCCCCCATCCGCTCCAACTTGCCCCCATCAGCTCCACTTTGCCCCCCATCTGCTCTAACGTCCCACCACAGGTCCATTTTGCCCCCTCAGCTCCAACTTGCCCCCATCAGCTCCACTTTGACCCCCATCCTCTCCAACTTACCCCCATCAGCTCCACTTTGCCCCCCACCCGCCCCCACCAGCTCCAACTTTCCCCTATCAGCTCCATCTTACCCCCATCGGCTCCACTTTGCCCCCCAGCAGCTCCAACTTGCCCCTATCAGCTCCAACTTGCCACCATCAGCTCCAACTTGCCCCCCCATCCGCTCCAACTTGCCCCACTAGCTCCACTTTGCCCTCCTCAGCTTCACTTTGCCCCCTCAGCTCCAACTTGCCCCCATCAGCTCCACTTTGACCCTCATCCACTCCAACTTGCCCCCACCAGCTCCACTATGCCCCCTCAGCTCCAGCTTTCCCCTAACAGCTCCAACTTGCCCCCATCCGCTCCATCTTGCCCCAAGCAGCTCCACTATGCCCCCTCAGCTCCAACTTGCCCCCCATCACATACCTGTAGCTCCCGCGCAGTCTTCTCTTCAGTAATGCAGAGCACGGCGGGAGATCATGACTCCCAGCGCGCTCTGCATTACTAAAGATCCGACCCAATGAGGGAGCGCTGTAGCAACGCAGACCTGACTGTGTTGTGGTTCCCGGCGTGGTGTGTGCGGGCGCAGCTCTTCTCCGCTGCATGCCCGCGCCCCCAGTACGTGTGCACCCTAGGCCGGCGCCTACCTCGCCTATAGGTGGAGCCGGCCCTGCACACAGTCTGACCTCCTAAAAAGAGGGACAACATGGTGGGAAAGAGGGACAGAGGGATTTGGCCCTCAAAGAGGGTCTGTCCCTCCTAAAGAGGGACACTTGGGATGTATGGTATGTGTCTGCCTGTGTGTTGCATATGTCTGTGTTTATCAGTGTGTCTGCATTTCACACACGTGCGCCCAACGGTCATGACATGACGGGCAACGCCGTCCCACATTGCTAGTTACTCATAAAAGGAAATCCAATAAAAAGGCTTTCTTATGCTTTTTGCGGCTCTAAGCCACTTAATCAAAGAGTATGAAGCCTGAACTAACATAAAAGATGCTGCCGCTGTGAATTCAAACAATATAAACCTTCCCCCTTACTCTGACTGGTTTGTATTCTGGAACAAGTTCCTTTATTTGTTATTTCCCCTCTTCCCCCGATTAGTACTGGTTGCCACGGCAGTCTTCCTATTCTCATATCTGAGATGGGCCATTCCATCCCTCTTGTCCTTTTCTAACAGGATAGATTGATCCTTAGTGATTTCCTGTTCCCCTGCTATTCCTCCCTCTTGGCCTGCATGTTCACCTGCTGCCTCCGTGAGTCCACTCTGACTTTACCTCTCCCTTGCAAAGCAATCCCTTTTTTACCTTTCCCCAGAGAAGCACTCTCTCACACAATATGCCATGTGCAAGTGCCTTTTTTTTATGATTTCTCCAATAAAAATTAAGAAAATATCCAGGGCTTTGTGTGCTTTCAAAGGGGATGAGTTAAGCCATCTGACCTTATTCATATCGTTGCATGTGACCCTGAGGTTCCATGCAACGATATGTGACCCTGAGGTTCCAAAATCTCGATCTAACCTCCCAATCCATGCCTCAAATTGTTGTATGTTTCCCTAATATCTAAAATAACCCTTCAATTCAATCAAAGAATGTTCCATGACAGTGTCAATTCTCCTCATCTGTACAACCCTAAAATTTGATCTGAAAATATATTGAACAATGTTGATTCTAATCTGGTATGTACCGAAGAAAAAGAACGTACCCTCCCCCATTAAAGATTCAATCAAAGGAAACATACGATTCATTTAGCATCACATACCCTTCACCCCAAGATCAATGCTCAGTCTATTCAGTTCAAAATCTCCCTTTTATATTAAAACTAAAGATTGCAGTCGATCATAATCAGCCATCCATCAGATATTAAAAACAAAACAACATAACTGAACAACCCCTATATTTATAAGCCTTTATAATAAACTATTCAACTCTTTGGCCATCCCTAACATTAAAATTGTATCCTTCTGTCACAGTGCCTTACCTCGGCCTGCACCATACGGCTGGAAGCGGGGTTCTGGACTGACGCTCCAGCGTCACTGGCTGCGTCCCTCTTTGCCTGCGGCCTCCTCACATATGTTCCTTATTACTGGCATCTTTGATCAGGCACTTGCCTGGACGCCTGTTGTAGACTCAGCCTGGGGGACCTAATTGGTCCCGCCTTCTCCTACTCCTTTATAAACCTCTCTGGGCCTGTGTTTCATTACCCTTACGTTGTTGTTCAGTGCAGTTCTAGTTCCAGTTTTTCCTGTATCCTGTGTATGACCCGGCTTGTCTGACTATACATTCTGGTGCTGACCTGTGGCTCTGTCTGACCATTCTCTCTGTGCACTCCATTTGTCTTAGACATCCAATCTGGTGCAGACATGTGGCTCTGGCTGACTACCCGCTCCGTGTATGACCCTGGCTTGTCTGACTATCCATTCTGGTGCTGACCTGGGGCTCTATCCTAATATCCTCCCATTGTTGCCTACTTTTATTGGACACCCAATCTGGTGCAGACATGTGGCTCTGGCTGACTACCCGCTCCGTTTATAACCGGCTTGTCTGACTATCCATTTTGGTGCTGACCTGGGGCTCTGTCCTAATATCCTCCCATTGTTGCCTACTTTTATTGGACACCCAATCTGGTGCAGACATGTGGCTCTGGCTGACAACCCGCTCCGTTTATAACCGGCTTGTCTGACTATCCATTTTGGTGCTGACCTGGGGCTCTGTCCTAATATCCTCCCATTGTTGCCTACTTTTATTGGACACCCAATCTGGTGCAGACATGTGGCTCTGGCTGACTACACGCTCCGTTTATAACCGGCTTGTCTGACTATCCATTTTGGTGCTGACCTGGGGCTCTGTCCTAATATCCTCCCATTGTTGCCTACTCTTATTGGACATCCTAACTAGTGCTGACCTGTGGCTCTGTCTGTTCGCTCAGCTGTGTTGCCCATTTCCAACAGACATCCATCTTGGTGTGGACCTTGGGCTCTGGCAGACTCCAGCCTAACTGACTGCAGGCGTGAGTCAGTAGTCTCCATTATTGCGACCCTTATTGGAGACTAGCTCTTCCCAACTGACTGCAGGTGTGAGTCAGTTTTCTCCCTGGTAGCTCCCTGTGGGAGACTTCGGGTTCTATCCTGGGCTCTACTAATTACCATTGAGACTACCAGTTGGCTCCGGCCTAGTCTCCAGCAGTTGTGGTTGACATTGTGGCTGCTCCTTTTCATGATAGAGTCTCTAGCTTATCTAGTCACCCTCTGCTCTATATTACCATTGATATAATTTCTATCATCATTCAAATTAAAGGTGATTTTAACTATACCATCTGACTCCTTGTCTTGTTTGCTAACCGTAACACTTTCATACCCAGTTGTGGAACGTATATGGTACAATGTTCATTTTCCATAAACTGAATTGTGGTAAAACATTAGCTTAATATGTGACATCTATGTGACTTCAATTAGTGTATATTTGGTGATAATTTCTATAATTCCTGTTTCAAAATAAGTGCTATTAATTTTTTAAGTGAAGTAAAAAGATACAGATTTAAGCATAAAGTGAATGTAAATCCCACTAATTCTGAATGAATATAATGTGATACCAGTTTGAAATTAAAATGTAAAGTCTACTGTTAAATATTAAATACTTGTTTTAAATAAAATTAAAATATAATCAGCTCTAATCACAGTAATATCATAATTATCATATGATTTATACTCACATACCCTACATAAACTATATATTTGTTTAAAGGGATAGTAATGTTTAAATTTAAGTTTATTTAATACTAGTGTAAAAGCCCGTGTATACGGTCCTCCCAGCTCCTGCGTTCCTGCAGTCTCTACTGTGTTCAGGCAATCTCTACTGCGCAAACATACATCTGGCTTGTTATATTATAGGACTGAAGGTATTAAAAAATAAGTACATCGATGCAAGTCTTATCTCACAAACACTTCACTGGAACAGTGAACACTTTGTAGACCGTTCCAATGAAGTATTTATTTCTAAATAGCGCAATTTCAGCTCTGCTGAAGAGCCACCATCCGGTCAAATGACCGGAATCTGCTCCTATCCCATAGAGCGCTGACTTGTCTGAAACAGCCTGGAGGGGGGAACTTTAGCCAGTGTGGGGTTAGATTCTACTGCAGGTGCTAAATGTTAACACCCGTTTTATCAAACATTTTCCCATTGAAGTCTATGGAGAAAACTGGAGATAAAAGTAGATAAAATTAGCACCTGTAACAGAATCTAGCCCTAGATCGCTCAAACCATAAAGGTTTAAGAGATAAGACTTACATTGATGTACTTATTTTTTTAATGTCTACAATATTAAAGGGATAGTAATACTTCGATTTAACTTTATTTTATTTTGTAGGCATTAAAAAAACATGAAGAACGATATAAGTCTTATCTCTCAAACCTTTATGGTTTAAGAGATATTCACAAGCAAAGTATCCCCTCCCGCCCCTTTTACCTAGTGTAAGCCATCTCTTCTCCGATGTGAATCTGGTTGTATGACAGTACAGATAACAGAAGGGGACAATCTTCTTCCTATGAGAACAATGAAAGCCCTGCCCCTTTTACCTAGTGTAAGCCATCTCTTCTCAGATGTGGAATCTGGTTGTATGACAGGACAGATAACAGAAGGGGACAATTTTCTTTGTATGAAAACAATGAAAGCCCTTCCCCCCCTTGACAAGTTTTTCAGGTTTTTCCCTTATCTTAATTGAAGATTGTCCCTCTCTGCAGTCTACCTGGGCACCTCCCTTCTGATCTGGTTGAACAGGGGGGGATACTTTGCTTGTGAATATCTCTTAAACCATAAAGGTTTCAGAGATAAGACTTATATCATTCTTCTTCATGTTTTTTTAATGCCTACAAAATAAAATAAAGTTAAAATGAAGTATTACTATCCCTTTAAATAAACTTAACTTTAAACATTACTATCCCTTTAAATATAATACTTACATGTATCTAAAGGAAAACCTCAAAGATAGGTTGATTCAAAAACTTCATTCAAATCTAGAGCTTATTCAACCTTTGTAGTCAATCATAGGATTCAGAATGAGGTATGTGTTCAGTAGCTGTAACCTTCATGTCAGTCGTTCTTTTATGATGGTATAAAAAAAATGTCAGGATACGCTATGTTGCAGAAACCCTTTCTGTATACCGTAAAAATCTTGAGTATAATGTGCACAATTTTACCCCACTTCACCTTATGTGAAGTGGGGGGTGCGTATTATACACAAGAGTTTTTTGGGGGGATTTAATTGGTAATGCTGGCGATCCCTTCCCTCCCTCGGTGCTATCCGCTGTCCTAATGATGCTTACTGTGCTCCACTGAGGTCCCCGCTGTACTGTAGACAAAAGAAGAGAAGCTTAAAATAAACTTCCTCTGGGCAAATCTTCAATGCCGGCGGCATGCTTGCATTTGCTGGCCACCTGCTTACCATCAATGGGCTTTCAGGACCTTCCGTCTCCAGCCAATCGTAATGCAAGCATGCCGCCAGCATTGAAGATTTGCCCAGAGGAAGTTTATTTTAAGCTTCTCTTCTTTTGCCTACAGTACAGCGGGACCTCAGTGGAGCACAGTATGCATCATTATGACAGCAGATAGCGCCGGGGGCGGGAGGGAAGGAATCGTCAGCGTTATAAATTTTTTTTTAGCAAGGGGGAAAACAAGGGTGCATATTATACATAGGCACTCTTGTTTTCCCCTAAATCTTGGGTATAATATACACCTGCGTATTATACACAGAGATTTTACAGTATTCCTTTTATTTTGGCCTATACGGGTGCTAAGATTTTGTGTTGCTCGGCCTATGTACTGAAGGTTACATGTGCAGGTAATCAGGTAGATGATAAAGCTTGAACCACAGTTGATGAAACTTTTAATTTGGAAAGATTCCAACGTAACAATAGATGAAAAAGAGGTGCAACCATCATGAACATACGGACAAGCCACACATCTATCTTTTCCGCATTTATGTACACCTTTCAGACTTCTCAATGATGAACTCTCCTTTGATGTATTGAATATTTAAAAAGGAGTCTAAAATAATCTGGGTCAAATTTACATTGTTTTCTTCCTTAGGGGTATTTTTCTTCAGTTTATTTGGGGCAAGAATATTTTTTAGGGTCTTTGATCTCTTATAGACTATACTGGGTTTATCAGAGATAGTTTTTCTCAAAAGTGGATCATTAGGTAAAATACTCCAGTGTTTTCAAAAATCCTAAAGATTTCACCTGACGCTATATTATATCTGGTGATGAAAAATGGAGTTCTATTCCATTTTTCTGCTATCTTTTGGGTATTTCTCGGTCCTATAATTTCTTGCCTGATTATAAGAATCAGAGATGAGTTTACTAGGATAACCTCTCTCTTTAAAATGTTAAAATAAAACCTGGGGTTGTAGATCAACAGCTTTTGTGGAGGAACAGTTGTGTTTAATCCTTCTGAACTGGCCATATGGTATATTTCTTAACTATTTTTTGTAATAGCAACTCTTAAAATCTAAATAACTATTCCGATCCACTGTATTAAAATGTGTTTTGGTTAATATGCCCCAATCTCTCGATCCGTCTAAAGTTAAATCCAGTAACTGAATTGTCTGATGCTGAAAAGTACTAGTGAACTCTAAACCCCAGGGATTCTAATTTAAATATGACACAAAATCTTCAAAGATCAATTCCTCTCCCCTCCAGATTAAAATATCATCTAAGAAGTGGCAATAGAGGACCCCATTGACGTTCCTTTAATCTGCAAGTAAAAAAACTGTCAAATTAAAAAAAATAATGGAGTAAATACAAAATGGAGTTATAGTACAAGAGTGATTGAATGATAAAGTACCTCCCTCCCGTCCCTTTTAGTGATGTAACACTGCTCAGCTAAGAGCAGCAGGGTGTGTCCAGGTAGATTGCAGAGAGGGAAAATCTTCAATTAAGATAAGGGGAAAAAGCTGAAAAACCTGTCAAGGGGGCAGGGCTTTCATTGTTCTCACAGTAATAAGAATGAACACACAGAGACACCAGGGTGATACACTTCTATACACACCACACAGTGTGATCTCCTACACACAGGGACATCAGGGTGATTCACTTCTATATACACCACACAGTCTGATCTCCTACACACAGGGACATCAGGGTGATACACTTATATACACACCACACAGTCTGAACTCCTACACACAGGGACACCAGAGTGATACACACCACACAGTCTGATCTCCTAAACACAGGGACACCAGGGTGATACACTTCTATACACACCACACAGTCTGATCTCCTAAACACAGGGACACCAGGGTGATACACTTCTATACACACCACACAGTCTGATCTCCTAAACACAGGGACACCAGGGTGATACACTTATATACACACCACACAGTCTGATCTCCTAAACACAGGGACACCAGGGTGATACACTTATATACACACCACACAGTCTGATCTCCTAAACACAGGGACACCAGGGTGATACACTTATATACACACCACACAGTCTGATCTCCTAAACACAGGACACCAGGGTGATACACTTCTATACACACCACACAGTCTGATCTCCTAAACACAGGGACACCAGGGTGATACACTTCGAGGCGGGCATGCCCTACCCCCCTTCCAATTCCTATCTTCCCCCCTTGACACAAACACAACAATGATCCCCGCACACCAACATCCTGCCTAAGTAAAGCTTTTTAAACTTCTAATGAAAATAAAGACACGACACAGTAATTGTGGGATAAATGGAGGTCACGGTTTATTTAAGGCCTATTTAACTATTTAAACCCTTGGACCCACCCTCATAATGTGGAGCTCCTGGGCCATGGTGTCCTGGCATGGGATCGGCCAGGCCTGCACCCCGCCAGGGCAGCTACCTAGATGGGGAGGCTTTACCAGACATTCTTAGCCCCCACCTCCCCGCGGCAGCTCACCACTTCGTGCCATTGGTGTTGGTACTTGGCAAAACCTTTTCCCTTCAGGCCACACCAGCCGCACAACCGGTGTCCTGACTTAAACGTAACCTTCAGGTATGCCCCACCGACACAGTGCCCAGGAGAGACACACTATTGGACCTTTGTAACCTACATCTCCAGGGAAGCTTCTTATGACCTATCCGGACCTCCGGCTAGCGATGAAATTTTCAAGCCATTTAGTCTGGGTGGGTGGGAGGAAAAAACAACATTAGTTAATGTCTATCATAACTTTGGACTTCTTTTTAAACACATATCCCCCCGCCCCCTCTCACACCCTTACCTGGGGGAGGTGAGGTGGTCACACACCCCCTCTCCCAAATCTAATCAATCCCCCCCCCGGGCTAGAGCGGCCAGCCCCCATTGTCTAGGGACTGACCGCCCCAGCCCAGCAGGGGGGGAATACACATCTTATTGTAACAGGGGGAGAGGGCAGCCGCCTCATTGTGCTCCAGGCGGACAAGCTGCCCTCCACCCCTGATATATACACACACCACACAATCTGATCTCCTAAACACAGGGACACCAGGGTGATACACTTCTATACACACCACACAGTCTGGTCTCCTAAACACAGGGACACCAGGGTGATACACTTCTATACACACCACACAGTCTGATCTCCTAAACACAGGGACACCAGGGTGATATATTTATATACACACCACACAGTCTGATCTCCTAAACACAGGGACACCAGAGTGATACACTTATATACACACCACACAGTCTGATCTCCTAAACACAGGGACAGCAGGGTGATGATACACTTATATACACATCACACAGTCTGATCTCCTAAACACAGGGACACCAGGGTGATATACTTATATAACACCACACAGTCTGATCTCCTAAACACAGGGGCACCAGGGTGGTACACTTATATACACACCACACAGTCTGATCTCCTAAACACAGGGACATCAGGGTGATACACATATATACACACCACACAGTCTGATCTCCTAAACACAGGGACACCAGGGTGATACACTTCTATACACACCACACAGTCTGATCTCCTAAACACAGGGACACCAGGGTGATACACTTCTATACACACCACACAGTCTGATCTCCTAAACACAGGGACACCAGGGTGATACACTTCTATACACACCACACAGTCTGATCTCCTAAACACAGAGACAGCAGGGTGGTACACTTATATACACACCACACAGTCTGATCTCCTAAACACAGGGACACCAGGGTGATACACTTCTATACACACCACACAGTCTGATCTCCTAAACACAGGGACACCAGGGTGATACACTTCTATACACACCACACAGTCTGATCTCCTAAACACAGGGACACCAGGGTGATACACTTCTATACACACCACACAGTCTGATCTCCTAAACACAGAGACAGCAGGGTGATACACTTATATACACACCACGCAGTCTGATCTCCTAAACACAGGGACACCAGGGTGATACACTTATATACACACACCACACAGTCTGATCTCCTAAACACAGTGACACCAGGGAGGGAAAGAGGGACACAGGGATTTGGGTCTAAAGGTGGCACATTTTGGAGGAATGCAGACATACTCCCTCCTCTCACACAGCTCCCCAAACTGACCCCTCCAGTCATCTTATACACAAACTCTCTCCTTAAACTAGTTCCTCATACTGACCCCAATACTTTCCTCACACAATCCCCAAAACTACCTCCTCTACACCCCCCCACATATATACACACACAGTCATATACTCTCTCCTCACATCCCGCGCTGTAATGCTGCCCACCGGAACCATGGCGGCACCCAGTGAGGAGAAGGACACCACCCTCATGCCCAGGACCTGGCTGCTACACAACATAATACGGACATCCGTGAATGCGTACGTCTAGACACCCCCCCGGACTGCAAATACCGGCATGCGTTGCTAAACGACTCATATTGTCGTCACTGATTGGGGAAGGATAATGAGTGGGCGGGACAGGGGTGGAGCTAAACCTATAAAAGGGAAGCGGGAAGTTGACTGGGCGGCACGTGCACTTGGTGGTGGGCGTGGCAGTGTGACATGAAGGCGGGGCATTAGGCCCGCCCATAACAGCCTTTGGCAGTATTAGTGGGTGAATGCGGTCCTTTTCATGGTAGCAGGCAGCTGATTGGTGCACTGACGGCACTTTAGTCCACTCTCTTTTCAGTGATTGGCCAACAGGTGTGGCTGCGTGCCACAAAGGGGTGGAGCTGTGGAAACTAAACCTAAGTGACCCGAGGCGGCCTGAGAGGGTCACGCACAGCCAGTGACCCGCGGGTGTCAGGGAGACCTGCAGTGGGTAAGGCTGGCATAGTGACCTGTGGGTTAGAGTGGCACAGATGGACAATTACCTGAGGGTGAGAGTGGCACAGAGGGACAGTTATCTGAGGGTGAGAGTGGCATAGAGGGACAGTTATCCGAGGGTGAGAGTGGCACAGAGAGACAGTTACCTGAGGGTGAGACAGGCACAATGGGACAGTGACCTGAAGTTGAGACTGGCACAGTGGGATAGTGACCTATGGGTGAGAGTGGCACAGAGGGGCAGTGAGTGGAAGTGGCACAGAGGGACAGTGACCTGAAGGTGAGACTGGCACAGAGAGACATTTACCTGAGGGTGAGACAGGTACAGTGGAACAGTGACCTGTGGGTGAGACTGGCACAGAGGGGCAGTGAGTGGGGGAGGCATAGAGGGACAGTTACCTGAGGGTGAGACTGGCATAGAAGGACAGGGAGTGGCACAGAGGGACAGTGACCTGAGGGTGACTGGCACAGAGGGACAGTGACTTGAAGGTGACTGGCACAGAGGGACAGCGACTTGAGGGTGACTGGCACAGAGGGACAGTGACCTGAGGGTGACTGGCACAGAGGGACAGTGACCAGTGAGACTGGCACAGACTGACAGTGAGTGGGACTGGCACAGAGGGACATTGACCTGTGAGACTGGCACAGAGGGACAGTTATCTGGGGGTGAGACTGGCACAGAGGGAC
This sequence comes from Rhinophrynus dorsalis, assembly GCA_037306005.1. Classification (NCBI taxonomy): domain Eukaryota; kingdom Metazoa; phylum Chordata; class Amphibia; order Anura; family Rhinophrynidae; genus Rhinophrynus; species Rhinophrynus dorsalis. Next base: position 3,249,472 of record CM074723.1, on the reverse strand, counting down.
AGTGACCTAAGGTTGATTGGCAGAGAGGGACAGTGACCTGAGGGTGAGAGTGGCACACAGTGACAGTGAGCTGTGGTTGAGACTAGCACAGAGGGGCAGTGAGTGGGAGTGACACAGAGACCCAAGGGAGAGCGTAGCACAGAGGGACAGTGACCCGAGGGAGAGAGTGGCACAGAGAGACAGTGACCCGAGGGAGAGAGTGGCACAGAGAGACAGTGACCCGAGGGAGAGAGTGGCACAGAGAGACAGTGACCGAGGAACAGTGACCTGTGGGTGAGAGTTGCACAAAGGGGTGGTGAGTGAGACTGGCACAGAGGGACAGTGACCTTTTGGTAAGACTGGCACAGAGGGACAGTGACCTGTAGGCAAGACTGGCACATAGGGACAGTGACCTGTGGGTGAGAGTGGCACAGATGGACAGGGACCTGTAGGCAAGACTGGCACATAGGGACAGTGACCTGTGGGTGAGAGTGGCAGACAGAGTGATCTGTGGGCGAGACTGGCACAGTGGGATAGTGACCTGAGAATGAGACTGGCACAGAGGGACAGAGACCTGTGGGTGAGAGTGGCACAGAGGGACAGTGACCTGTAGGCAAGACTGGCACATAGGGACAGTGACCTGTGGGTGAGAGTGGCAGACAGAGAGAGTGACCTGTGGGTGAAACTGGCACAGTGGGACAGTGACCTGAGAGTGTGACTGACCCAGATGGATGGTGTTATGTGGGTAAGACTGGCACAAAGGGACAGTGACCAGTGAATGAGAGTGGCACAGAAAGACAGGGACTGAGGGTGAGACTGGCACAGAGAGATAGTGAGTGTGAGGGGCACAGAGGGACATTGACCCGAAGGTGAGAGTGGCACACATTGACTTTGATGTGTGTGTGTGAGAGTGGCGCTGTGGGTGGGTGACATGTGGGTGAGACTGGCCCTGCGGGACAATGATGTGTGGGTGAGAGGTGCAGAGGGACAGTTACCAGGTGGTGAGAGTAACACAGACTGAGGTGTTTAATTTGTTGACGTTCTCAGCCATTTAGTTATTTTAAGAAAATGGCGGAGCCGGTTGGACAACCTGGTCGCAGGAGGAGTTTGGCACATCGAGTTCAGAGTGTGAGCTATTGCCCAGGGGACAAAGAAGAGAATGGGGAGGAGAAGAGTGTACCCCCTGGTGACCTTGATCTCAGGTAACACAGTGGGGTGTATGTGGTAGCACTGAATTTTAAGAGTATTCTGTCAAAAGGTCTTTTACCACTAATTCCTAAGCCCAGTGCCAACCCGAGACCAGTTCTATCACTCACCTACTGAGTCCTAACATGAGAGCAGCTCTCAGTAACTTTGATCTACTGTGTCCTAACCCGAGAGCAACTTTAATACAAATCTAAGTCTAACCTGAGAGCAGCTCTTATATGGATCTACTGAGTCCCAACCTCAGAGCACATCCAATGCTGAACTACCAAGTCCTAACCTGAGAGCAACTTTAATACTGATTTACTGAGAGCAGCTTCAACTCTGACCTAGTGAGTCCTAACCTGACAGCAGCGCTGACACTGATCTACTGAGTCCTAACCTGAGACCAGTTCTATCTCTGATCTGCTGAGTCCTAACCTGAGAACAGCACCAACGCCAATCTACTGAGTCCTAACCTGAGACCAGTTCTAACTCTGATCTACTGAGTCCTAACCTGAGACCAGTTCTATCTCTGATCTACTGAGTCCTAACCTGAGACCAGTTCTATCTCTGATCTACTGAGTCCTAACCTGAGACCAGTTCTATCTCTGATCTACTGAGTCCTAACCTGAGACCAGTTCTATCTCTGATCTACTGAGTCCTAACCTGAGACCAGTTCTATCTCTGATCTACTGAGTCCTAACCTGAGACCAGTTCTATCTCTGATCTACTGAGTCCTAACCTGAGACCAGTTCTATCTCTGATCTACTGAGTCCTAACCTGAGACCAGTTCTATCTCTGATCTACTGAGTCCTAACCTGAGACCAGTTCTATCTCTGATCTACTGAGTCCTAACCTGAGACCAGTTCTATCTCTGATCTACTGAGTCCTAACCTGAGACCAGTTCTATCTCTGATCTACTGAGTCCTAACCTGAGACCAGTTCTATCTCTGATCTACTGAGTCCTAACCTGAGACCAGTTCTATCTCTGATCTACTGAGTCCTAACCTGAGACCAGTTCTATCTCTGATCTGCTGAGTCCTAACCTGAGACCAGTTCTATCTCTGATCTGCTGAGTCCTAACCTGAGACCAGTTCTATCTCTGATCTGCTGAGTCCTAACCTGAGACCAGTTCTATCTCTGATCTGCTGAGTCCTAACCTGAGACCAGTTCTATCTCTGATCTGCTGAGTCCTAACCTGAGACCAGTTCTATCTCTGATCTGCTGAGTCCTAACCTGAGACCAGTTCTATCTCTGATCTGCTGAGTCCTAACCTGAGACCAGTTCTATCTCTGATCTGCTGAGTCCTAACCTGAGAGCAGCTCCCACGCCAATCTACTGAGCCCTAACCTGAGACCAGTTCTAACTCTGATCTACTGAGTCCTAACCTGAGACCAGTTCTATCTCTGATCTACTTAGTCCTAACCTGAGAGCAGCTCCAACGCCGATCTACTGAGCCCTAACCTGAGACCAGTTCTATCTCTGATCTGCTGAGTCCTAACCTGAGACCAGTTCTATCTCTGATCTACTGAGTCCTAACCAGAGAACAGTTCTATCTCTGATCTACTGAGTCCTAACCTGAGACCAGTTCTAACTCTGATCTACTGAGTCCTAACCTGAGACCAGTTCTAACTCTGATCTACTGAGTCCTAACCTGAGAGAAGCTCTCGTTAGTGCTGATCTGCTGAGACCCAACCACAGAGACGGTCTCGTTAGTGCTGATCTATTGACACCCAACCACAGAGAAGCTCTCATTAGTGCTGATCTACTGAGATCTAAACAGAGAGAGTGACAGCCATCACCCCCTCCCTTCTTGTGTGACAGCCATCTCCTGCCTCTCGCTCCTCAAAAAACCCTCCCCTCTCCCTTTTAGGTTTAAATTAAATTTTAGTTGAAAATGTAAAGAAATTACAGAGTGTAAATATAGTATACCTCATATACAATAATATTAAATAATAACATACAAATGAAATAATATATAAAACAAAATATGAAGAAATATTTCGGGCAGTACATTAAATACCTAATATATTATAAATAGTTACTCCCTCCATGGCTCTACCCTCCTGGTTCCTTGCGGCTTTCTCCTCCCTATACCAGTGACTCTTCTAAGTTCTCCCTTTCCCTACTCTCTTGGTCAGTACACCTTTCCACTGCTCTTCGCTCTTACTTTTACTTCTCTGTTCTTACCTCTCACCATCTCACATCCTTATGCTTCCCCCAGGTGCCACAAGATCCAGGAGTCGCTCCTCAGCTCTGCCAGTGGTTATAGCAACTACCGTGGAGTCCTGAACTGGTGTGTTGTCATGTTGGTGAGTACAGAGAAGAGTGTGTGCGTGTATTTGTATGGGGAGGGGAACATTCTAACGTGATCACCTGGAGGTCAGTGTGTGGGGAAGACTTCTCTAATACCATCACTGGAGGTCTGTAAGGAGGAGACAATATTTTAATATATATGTTATACTTAGGGGGATCTGTTCTGAGGAGACATCTCTAATATCACATGGGGGGTCTGTACGGAAGAGAAGTCTAATATAATTGCACTGTGGGGGTTCTGTATGGAGGATATATGTCTAATATCACATGGGGGGGTCTGTACAAAGGAGACATCTCTGATATCACACTGGGGGTGGGGTCTCTACGAAGGAGATATCTCTGATATCACCATACTGGGGGGGGGTCTGTACTAAGGAGACATCTCATATCACCACATGGGGGGGTTCTGTACGGAAGAGACGTCGCTGATATTACACTGTGTGTCTGTACAAAGGAGATATCTCTGATATCATCACACAGGGAGGTCTGTAGGAAGGAGACATCTCTGATCTCATTACACGAGGGGGTTTGTATGAATGAGATATCTCTGATATCATCACATGGGGTGGGGGTCTGTACAAAGACATCTGATATCATCACACGGGGGGGGGAGTCTGTACGAAGGTGACCTCTCTAATACCATTGAACGGGGGGGGTCTGTATGGAGGAGACGTCTCTGATATCATCACACTACGTGTCTGTACAGAGGCGACATCTCTGTCATCACACGGGGGGGGTTTTGAATGGAGGAGTCATCTCCAACTGCACCATGGGGGGGGGGAAATACCAGTGGGGTTTTGGGGAATTTATTTGAATGTGTGCTCTTCATATCTGTCTCGCTGCATCCCTTTATATTTTTTGTCCTGATGAAGTGGGTTGCAACCACAAAACACGTTGAGAGATTTTAATTTCTTTTAGCAATAAATTGCCTTACTTTCTATTGTTTGGTCTGCTCTGTTATTCTTCATATTGAGGATAACACCTGTTGAAGCAGTGGATGCACATCAGTTCGGTTCTATCGTGGGGAGAACCAGTCTCAGTATCCCCCGTTGGCTTTTGAAACCAGTGTCCAAAATTTGGAACCAGTGTGATAACTTATTTGAGTATGGTTATAACACTGAACCATAATACAAGTATTGTCAAATGGTAGCAGCACAGCTCTCCTGGCATTTTCTTCTGGTTTATGTCTTTAAAGGAGCAGTAAACTTTTTTTTATGAAAAAATATGTATTGTAGGGATTTTCTTATTCAGTAAAATAAGGGTACTCCCACTGCCGAGAGATTTATATTTCCAGAGTTATTACAGTTTAAACCCATGTTTTTTTTACATTAGCTGTGCCCTCTAGTGGTCAAATTCTAATTAGATTTCCTGTTAGATTCTAATGGAGAGGAAAGTCAGAAAAGTCAGAGACATACAGTTCTCCATAGAATGTGATAGAAACTGCTGAGTCACTTCCTGTCAGAACTATCAGGAAGTAATCACAGTAAATTCACTTTCTGTCAGTTAGATCTATCAGGAAGTAAACACAGTAAATTCACTTCCTGTCAGTTAGAACTATCAGGAAGTAAACACAGTAAATTCACGTCCTGTCAGTTAGAGCTATCAGGAAGTAATCACAGTAAATTCACTTCCTGTCAGTTAGAGCTATCAGGAAGTAATCACAGTAAATTCACTTCCTGTCAGTTAGATCTATCAGGAAGTAATCACAGTAAATTCACTTTCTGTCACTTAGAGCTATCAGGAAGTAAACACAGTAAATTCACTTCCTGTCAGTTAGAACTATCAGGAAGTAATCACAGTAAATTCACTTCCTGTCAGTTAGATCTATCAGGAAGTAATCACAGTAAATTCACTTTCTGTCAGTCAGAACTATCAGGAAGTAAACACAGTAAATTCACTTCCTGTCAGTTAGAACTATCAGGAAGTAATCACAGTAAATTCACTTCCTGTCAGTTAGATCTATCAGGAAGTAAACACAGTAAATTCACTTTCTGTCAGTTAGAACTATCAGGAAGTATTCACAGTAAATTCACTTCCTGTCAGTTAGAACTATCAGGAAGTAATCACAGTAAATTCACTTTCTGTCAGTTAGAACTATCAGGAAGTAATCACAGTAAATTCACTTTCTGTCAGTTAGAACTATCAGGAGATAAACACAGTAAATTCACTTCCTGTCAGTTAGAACTATCAGGAAATAAACACCGTAAATTCACTTCCTGTCAGTTAGAACTATCAGGAAGTAAACACAGTAAATTCACTTCCTGTCAGTTAGAGCTATCAGGAAGTAATCACAGTAAATTAACTTCCTGGTCATTTAAACTGCTATAAATTTTGAATAAAACATCTAACAGCGATGGGAGAGACCTTGTTTTATTCAGCATGAAATGCTCTGTAAAATATGTTTTCAGAAAAAAAGTTTACTGCTCCTTTAAGCCCAGATTGGAGGTCATGGGTTTTAAGTGGTCAAGCTTCAGTGTATCCAGTTATCTGTGTGGAGGAAGAATTAATATCCTCCTCAAGCTCTATTTGTCATTTGTTGTTTCCAATGACATATCGCAAATGTGAGTTGAACTATATTTGAATAATCTTTCCAAATTTATGAACATACTACACCATAAGTCTCTCCCCTCTCTCTTGTGTCTTTTTTCATTCCCCAAGTTGTTTGCCCTTAAAGGGATAGTAATACTTAAAATGTAAAAAAAAAAATATGATGTAGGGTTTATCCCCCTGAGTAAAACAAGAGTACTCCCGCTGCTGAAAGGTGTTTTATTCAAAAGTTGTTACAGTTCAAAGTAGATTTTTTTTTAGGTGCAGTATCACAGTGGCCAGAAATTGTAAAATGGTGTTGTTGCTACACGATCCTATGGAGATTTATGGTCTACAGACCAGAGCTGTCCATAGGATGGTGTAACAACAGTACCACTGTACAATTTCCGGCCACTGTGGTATTGCAATAATGTAAAATGGATTCCATGCTTGGAATCAGCGGATTAAGCTCTTATAGAAAAGGATAGTCATTGATGCTACAATTTAGAGTATGATCACCAATCTCACAATCATCACAGGCTATGTGATTGTATAAAACAGTTTATTAAACCTTTAATCATGTTTAATATCCACACCGAAACTTGAATAATATGAAATTCAAGAAATCAATTCTGGCACTGTAGCAATCAAAATATTTTCACTTACTCGATAATAAAATTTACAAAAATTATGGGAAAAATATCTACATACATAGATCCAAAATCCACTGGTTAGGATCAGAGATCTAAAAAAAATTTGCAAATGATAATATAGAAATATTCGGCTGATACCCACATCCACAAGATGCAAACACCCACAATATTCTAAGAATGACTTCACAATGCTCTCCCGTAATGGCTGACCAAAGTGTAACGTAAGACCTGTACGGACTAAATTCGCTCACTGCTAGGGAGCAATGGGAATATGTAACTGACGAGAATGTAACGTAAAGTCTAAACAGACTAAGTTTGCTTGCTGTCAGTCACAACGAGGGAGCAATGGGACTGTGTATCCCACACAGACTATATAGAATACTAAAACTAACCCTATCTATCCTATAAAAAATGTATAACATATACCCAAAAAAGGTATAAAACGATTTATCGTAACAATATATAAAACAGGACTACCAAAAGAAAAAATGGTTACGTTGTTAGAGTGTAGCCAGCATTCAGTGATATTCTTTAGATGATTACTCCATATCAGAGATAACAATGTATCTTATTAACACATGTTCTGCAGAATAGACATGGCTGTAAAATACTGTATCGCTTGTTTGCATAGGATGTTAACATGCAGTGTATATATAATGCCTCTATCAGTTGAGGTGGTAGGCACAGTATATGGTTAAAGGCAGGGCTCAAAATTTCCACTTGCCACTATCAAATGGCGAGTGAAAATTCCGCCCTGGCGAGTAGAAATTCAGCCCTGGTGGGTATGTTATGTGTTGCAGTGGTGAGTAACTTTTCAGGTCTGGCTAGTAGCAAAGGACTTCACATTTTAAGCCCTGTTAAAGGGATACTAATACTTCATTTTGACCTAAGCTGATATCGTTGTCTTTAAAAAAAAAAAAATAAAAAAAAAAAAATCTAAGCATCCATGTCTCTCTGCTCAACATTGTCTAGTTACTTTGCAAAACGCATTTTAATTTTTCCCCTCCAGCCCCTATTCAATACGTCACCGCTCTCTGAGATCTGGATTCTGGTCCCGGGACCAGACAGATTGCCTAGAGGGACAAACTTCATCAGCCTTATAGCTGTAAGCCATGCCCTCTGTGTGTGCTTTCATCACCTAGAAGACTCTGTAATCCACTCCCCTTCAGACGGATCTTTTTGCGGTCACGTGATAATGTAATGTGTAATGTTGTACACTGCATCGAGGAGCCAGTAGTTGAAGACTAACTACCGTGCATTGATCCCTACTGTCAGCCATTTAGAAAATAGCTTGACGAGAGGGGAGGCTCTTTACTACGTCAGTGCTGACGAAAGGAGCTACACCCTAGTGTGGCAGTGTCTGGAGCGCGCACAATGGACAGCGACAGATGGGAACGCGCACCTCCAGGGGATTTTCAAAGATGGCCGATCAATAACCCAAAAAAACAAACTTTAAAGTTAAAAATCTCGTAAGTTATAGCTTTCTATGAGAATTCAATAGCACAGCGCTTAGAGATAGACATCAACAATCAAAAATAGCTTCTCTGTTATGAAAGTATTATCACTTTAAGGGGTAAAAAAGGAACCTTCTCACCAGATAGATGTTCACTGTATCTGCCTCTTGAAGTGTAGCATCTCTGGTGTTCTTTTATTTATTTTTTTGCATTGTGATATTGCACCTAAAAAATTCAACTTTGATCTGTAATAACTTTTGAATAAAACACCTTTCAGCAGTGAGAGTACCCTTTTTTTTACCCAGGGGAATAAACACTACAATATACATTTTTTACATATTAAGTATTACTATCACTTTAAGTGTATATGTAGTATGTTTGTTTGTACAGCCCAAATGAATACCCTTACATTTATCTACATTAAATGTCATCTGCCACTTTTTTGCCCATTCACTCAGTTTATCTAAATCCTTCTGTAGGTAAAAAACATCCAGCTCTGTATGTATTTCCTTACACAACTTACACAACCAATCTGAAAAGGTTCAGTTTACAACAACGGTCTGTCATCTATTCTTAAACCAGTTCTCAATCCATGTACAGATATCACCTCCCAAACCGAAGATTTTTAATTTACACCGTAAACTGTTGTGAGGCACTGTATGAAAAGCTTTTGCAAAATGCAAGTATATTACATCAGCAGCAATTCCCTTGTCCAAATTACTACTTACCCTTTCATAAAAGGAAAGTAAATCAGTCTGACATGATCTGTTTTTCATAAAACCTCGATGACTGCGACTAATAATATTGTTTGTCTTCACATGGTTCTGAATACTGTCAGTTAGTAACCCTTCTAATATCTTATCCACTATGGAAGTCACATAGTTCTGAATACTGTCAGTTAGTAACCCTTCTAATATCTTATCCACTATGGAAGTCAAGCTCACAGGTCTATAATTTCCTGGTTTGGATCTTGCCTCCTTTTTGAACAATGGGAAGTACAGGAGGGAAGTACATTTGATAGGAGTAAAAATGTTAGGACAAGAGGCCATAGTCTAAAAATAGAGGGACACAGGTTTAGATGTAATGTAAGAAATTTTTACTTCACTGGGAGGGTAGTAGATAAGTGGAATAGTCTACCAGCAGAAGTGGTAGAAGTGAATACAGTGACAGAATTGAAGTATGCATGGGACGAGCATAAGGCTGTCCTTAACTTAAGAAAAGACCAAAAAAGGTTTGAGGTTTTTACTGTAGGAAAATGGGCAGACTAGATGGGCCGAAATGGTTCTTATCTACCGTCAAATCCTATGTTTCTATGCCGCACCACAAGATCTGAATTTTTTTTTTTGTAAGCTGTCGCCCTGTTCCTCCTCCTGAGCCAGGTAATGTTTGTTTTTTCTTGTGTTTTTTTTTTTTTTTTTTAATTTTTTAAACAGGGTGTCAGCGGTGGTTTGTTGAGGAGGAAGGGGGGCTACTTCCCCTGCCTCTTTCTCAACCAGAGTTTTCCATCCACACCTCCTGTGAGCGAACCGGATTCACACACACACATATTGTAGGTAAATGGTGAAAACACCATAATCAAGAGCACCCATAGGTCTTTTATGAAAAATAATCAACTGATATATTTTATTGATCAACTGATATATTTTTATTTCACAATATACATTAACGTTGAAACGTGTTAGGCAGGTGAACTGTGGTTAGTGGTGTGGTTAGTTCTCCAAGATGGTTGGAACAGCCTACCTGCTTATTTCTTTAACAAACTGTGTGTAAGTGCACCTAGAAGAATCAATGTTGTTTTGAAGGCAAAGGATGGTCACACCAAATACTGATTTAATTTAGATTTTTATTCTGTTCACTCAATATGCGTTGTGTTAAAGGGATAGTAATACTTAAGTATTACTAATCCTTGTAGCAAAGTACTACTTTATAAAAAGTATTGCGCCCAGTGTCATCTCTCAAACTTTTATGGTTTGAGAGATGAACGCTTCTAAAGTTGCCCTCTCCCTCCTCCTTCCCCATAGTCAGCATTCTAGCTGACTCTGGGAAATCCGGTCATAGATCATCAGGCGGCTCTGCAGCAGAGCCACGATCGCGTTAACTAAAAAAAAAACTTTCACTAAAACGGTCTTCTACGTGTGCTTGCAAGCCAAGCACAAACCAAGCACACGTAGAAGACCATTTCAGTGAAAGTTTTCTTTTTTAGTAACAAGATCCGGCTGTGCTGGAGAGCCACCTGAAAGTCGTATGACTCTCTTCCTTTCAGTCAGCTACAACGCTGACTACGGGGAAGGGGGAGGGAGAGGGCAACTTTAGAAGCGATTATCTCTCAAACCATAAAGGTCTGAGAGACGACACTGGGTGCAATACGTTTTTTTTAAGTAGTACTTTGCTATAGGGATTAGTAATACTTAAGTATTACTATCCCTTTAATTGATAAATATAAACAATTAAAATGTCTATTTTGAAAGCATTCTTAAGATACAATATTTTTTTGCACAGTACTGTATATAATAAAAATCTATTTGTGTGTGGGTGTGTGCGAGCGCCACCCTATCCTTTGAAGCTGTTAGACAAAATAGAAAAGCTCTCTCTCACTACATTTTCCCTCCCGACCTGACACTACAGGGTATTTTAATGATTACCCTCTTTACTAAGAAGCAGATACATTCCCCAGCGCCACTGCTGACCTGACCACTGGTTTCATGCTCTCCCAGCATGACTGATCTTTCAGTAGATTAAAGTGTTTTCTCAGTGGAAAGGAAAACAAACGGTGACATTAGTTGTTTTTCTTGAATGAGATTAAGTTCCTTTCAAGCCCGGGCAGGAGCAGGCACGCCCCAGTGTGCCCATTAGACTTGTTAGGAGAGGTTTATTGCACAATGAAAGGGTGCAGCTAATGTAAATGCGGGCCGCCATCAGGGTTTACAGGGACTACTCATGTATGGGGCCCACAGTGCAGGTGCATAACAGAGGCCCATCGATGCGGGGGTCTTCCTGTATCAAAAGGGACCTCCAGACTCCAGTATCTGGAGGGTGCAGAACTTAAGTGTAATGCAGCCTCTCTGTCCTCTCCATTTCATACAGCACCACAGTGGAGCATTTTCACGACCTCATCCCCTTATGATACTTCTAGGAACCAAGCGGGTTGGGGGGCAGGCAGTGTATGCGTGGACTGTGACTACCAGTGGAACAAGATCAGGGTGGGTGCAGACAATTTATGAGTGGTCAGAGGGCAGTGGAACAAGGTTGGGATGTCATACACTCTATGTGTGGGTCTGTGACTACCAGTGGACAGTGAAAGAAGGCTGGGGTGTCAGATAGTGTATGTGTGGGTCTGTGACTACCAGTGGAACAAGGCTGGGGTGTCAGACAGTGTATGTGTGGGTCTGTGACTACCAGTGGAACAAGGCTGGGGTGTCAGACAGTGTATGTGTGGGTCTGTGACTACCAGTGGAACAAGGCTGGGGTATCAGACAGTGTATGTGTGGGTCTGTGACTACCAGTGGAACAAGGTTGGGATGTCATACACTCTATGTGTGGGTCTGTGACTACCAGTGGACAGTGAAAGAAGGCTGGGGTGTCAGATAGTGTATGTGTGGGTCTGTGACTACCAGTGGAACAAGGCTGGGGTGTCAGACAGTGTATGTGTGGGTCTGTGACTACCAGTGGAACAAGGCTGGGGTGTCAGACAGTGTATGTGTGGGTCTGTGACTACCAGTGGAACAAGGCTGGGGTATCAGACAGTATATGTGTGGGTCTGTGACTACCAGTGGAACAAGGCTGGGGTATCAGACAGTGTATGTGTGGGTCTGTGACTACCACTGGGACACGGCTGGGGTGTCAGACAGTGTATGTGTGGGTCTGTGACTACCAGTGGAACAAGGCTGGGGTGTCAGACAGTATATGTGTGGGTCTGTGACTACCAGTGGAACAAGGCTGGGGTGTCAGACAGTGTATGTGTGGGTCTGTGACTACCAGTGGAACAAGGCTGGGGTGTCAGACAGTATATGTGTGGGTCTGTGACTACCACTGGGACACGGCTGGGGTGTCAGACAGTGTATGTGTGGTCTGTGACTACCAGTGGAACATGGCTGGGGTGTCAGACAGTGTATGTGTGGGTCTGTGACTACCAGTGGAACAAGGCTGGGGTGTCAGACAGTGTATGTGCAGGTCTGTGACTACCAGTGGAACAAGGCTGGGGTGTCAGACAGTGTATGTGTGGGTCTGTGACTACCAGTGGACAGTGGAACAAGGCTGGGGTGTCAGTGTATGTGTGGGTCTGTGACTACCAGTGGAACAAGGCTGGGGTGTCAGACAGTGTATGTGTGGGTCTGTGACTACCAGTGGAACAATGCTGGGGTGTCAGACAGTGTATGTGTGGGTCTGTGACTACCACTGGGACACGGCTGGGGTGTCAGACAGTGTATGTGTGGTCTGTGACTACCAGTGGAACAAGGCTGGGGTGTCAGACAGTGTATGTGCAGGTCTGTGACTACCAGTGGAACAAGGCTGGGGTGTCAGACAGTGTATGTGTGGGTCTGTGACTACCAGTGGACAGTGGAACAAGGCTGGGGTGTCAGTGTATGTGTGGGTCTGTGACTACCAGTGGAACAAGGCTGGGGTGTCAGACAGTGTATGTGTGGGTCTGTGACTACCAGTGGAACAATGCTGGGGTGTCACACAGTGTATGTGTGGGTCTGTGACTACCAGTGGAACAAGGCTGGGGTGTCAGACAGTGTATGTGTGGGTCTGTGACTACCAGTGGAACAAGGCTGGGGTGTCAGACAGTGTATGTGTGGGTCTGTGACTACCAGTGGACAGTGGAACAAGGCTGGGGTGTCAGTGTATGTGTGGGTCTGTGACTACCAGTGGAACAAGGCTGGGGTGTCAGACAGTGTATGTGTGGGTCTGTGACTACCAGTGGAACAATGCTGGGGTGTCACACAGTGTATGTGTAGGTCTGTGACTACCAGTGGAACAAGGCTGGGGTGTCAGACAGTGTATGTGTGGGTCTGTGACTCCCAGTGGAACAAGGCTGGGGTGTCAGACAGTGTATGTGTGGGTCTGTGACTACCAGTGGAACAAGGCTGGGGTGTCAGACAGTGTATGTGTGGGTCTGTGACTACCAGTGGAACAAGGCTGGGGTGTCAGTGTATGTGTGGGTCTGTGATTACCAGTGGAACAAGGCTGGGGTGTCAGACAGTGTATGTGTGGGTCTGTGACTACCAGTGGAACAAGGCTGGGGTGTCAGACAGTGTATGTGTGGGTCTGTGACTCCCAGTGGAACAAGGCTGGGGTGTCAGACAGTGTATGTGTGGGTCTGTGACTACCAGTAGAACAAGGCTGGGGTGTCAGTGTATGTGTGGGTCTGTGACTACCAGTGGAACAAGGCTGGGGTGTCAGACAGTGTATGTGTGGGTCTGTGACTACCAGTAGAACAAGGCTGGGGTGTCAGATAGTGTATGTGTGGGTCTGTGACTACCAGTGGAACAAGGCTGGGGTGTCAGACAGTGTATGAGTGGTCTGTGACTACCAGTGGAACAAGGCTGGGGTGTCAGACAGTGTATGCATGGTCTGTGACTACCAGTGGAACAAGACTGGGGTGTCAGACAGTGTATGTGTGGTCTGTGACTACCAGTGAAACAAGGCTGGGGTGTCAGACAGTGTATGTGTGGGTCTGTGACTACCAGTAGAACAAGGCTGGGGTGTCAGACAGTGTATGTGTGGGTCTGTGACTACCAGTGGAACAAGGCTGAGGTGCCAGACAGTGTATGTGTGGGTCTGTGACTACCAGTGGAACAAGGCTGGGGTGTCAGACAGTGTATGTGTGGGTCTGTGACTACCAGTAGAACAAGGCTGGGGTGTCAGACAGTGTATGAGTGGGACTATGACTACAAGTGGAAAAAGGCTGGGGTGTCAGTGTTTGTGTGGGTCTGTGACTACCAGTGGAACAAGGCTGTGGTGTCAGACAGTGCATGTGTGGGTCTGTGACTACCAGTGAAACAAGGCTGGGGTGTCAGACAGTGTATGTGTGGGTCTGTGACTACCAGTGGAACAAGGCTGGGGTGTCAGGCAGTGTATGTGTGGATCTGTGACTGTATACAGCTGGCTCCTGGTGTAGAGTGACGAACATCTTGCTCTGGTATCTAGGGGTATTACTGGATGGAGTTGGTTCCTGGTGTACATTGAGGAACATTGCATGCTGGTATCTAGGGCTATTACTGGATGGAGCTGGTTCCTGGTTTAGAGTGAGGAACATCGAATGCTGGTATCTAGGGGTATTACTGGATGGAGCTGGTTCCTGGTGTAGATTGAGTAACATCACATGCTGTGGTATCTAGGGGTATTACTGGATGGAGCTGGTTCCTGGTGTAGAGTGAGGAACATCACACAATGGTATCTAGGGGTATTACTGGATGGAGTTGGTTCCTGGTGTACATTGAGGAACATCGCATGCTGGTATCTAGGGCTATTACTGGATGGAGCTGGTTCCTGGTTTAGAGTGAGAAACATCGAATGCTGGTATCTAGGGGTATTACTGGATGGAGCTGGTTCCTGGTGTAGATTGAGTAACATCACATGCTGTGGTATCTAGGGGTATTACTGGATGGAGCTGGATCCAGGTGTAGAGTGAGGAACATCACACAATGGTATCTAGAGATATTACTGGATGGAGCTGGATCCATGTGTAGAGTGAGGAACATCACACGCTGGTATCTAGGGGTATTACTGGATGGAGCTGGATCTAGGTGTAGAGTGAGAAACATCACACGCTGGTACCTAGGGGTATTACTGGATGGAGCTGGTTCGTGGTATAGAGTGAGGAACATCACATGCTGGTATCTAGGGGTATTACTTAATGGAGCTGGATGCAGGTGTAGATTGAGGAACGTCAGATGCTGGTACCTAGGGGTATTACTGGATGGAGCTGGAACCAGGTGTAGATTGAGGATCATCGCACGCTGGTATCTAGGGCTATTACTGAATGGAGCTGGATCCAGGTGTAGAGTGAGGAACATCACACACTGGTATCTAGGGGTATTACTGGATGGAGCTGGATCCAGATGTAGATTGAGGATCATCGCACGCTGGTATCTAGGGGTATTACTGGATGGAGCTGGATCCAGGTGTAGATTGAGGATCATCGCACGCTGGTATCTAGGGCTATTACTGGATGGAGCTGGATCCAGGTGTAGAGTGAGGAACATCACACACTGGTATCTAGGGGTATTACTGGATGGAGCTTTGTTCGGTATGGTCCGTTTCCTTTCTGTAAAGAAGCCGGTATTAATTGGAGGAGGAGGGTGAGGTTATATCTTGCTGTCAATCCATCTAGTCTGTATTTATACCACCTGTTATCATCTTATTAAGACAGGAGAAAATGGACCATGTTCATCAAGCTAGAGAGGTGCGATTCTGGCCCATAGGGGAATAAATAATGATTGTTACGTAGTAAATGTAGTTAATTAGGTTGGCAAAAGACATAAGTCCGTCAACCTTTTCCACACTATAACTAAGTGAACAAGAATTATATAAGCCTATGCAACTCTAAATGGATATTAGTCTGTTTAACAGTACTTCCTGTTTTACCTGCTTATACACAGTATAAATCTAAACTTCTCTTAAATGTATCCATTGTATCTGCCATTAATATGCCTTACTGTAAAAACACCTACCTCTGCTGAAGTTAAAACTTCCTTTCCTCTAATCTTAAGACGTGACCTCTAGTTATTTGATCAGGACTTGGAATGAAAAGTTCACCAGAGAGATCCTCATGTTGACTTTGCATATACTTATACAGATCTCCTCTTAGCCGTCTTTTCTCTAGAGTAAATGAACCAAGTTTATCTAGCCATTCTTTATACTTAAATCTCTCCATTCCCTTAATTAATTTTGTTGCTCTTCACTGTACATTCAGAGAATATAATTTTTCAGAACTGGTGGCCTAAACTGCACTGCATATTCAAGGTCAGGTCTTACCAATAATTTCGACAGTGGCAAAATTATATTATCCACTTTTGCTTCAATACCCCTTTTTATGCAAATCAGGAATTTGTTTGCTGCTGCTGCTGCTGTTTGACACTGGTCACTGTTTCCAAGTTTGTGGTTTACAAGGAGTCTGTGTAAGGAGTGCCCAATGTAAGCTGCCTAGATGCAGAGTGGAGTCTCAAAGAGGAAACAGACTGCTATTAATATGTATGACAGATAACAGACAACAAAACAAGAGATACTGCTGAATAGGCCACAGTGATTAAGGCCCTAGTGTGCACTGACTTGGGATCGTAGCTGGTAGGCAGGGCTGCTCTAGGGAAGCCTTGCTGTAGTGTAGTGATAATGGTGTGGTGTTACTTCTTGAGGCTCTTCTACAATTTCTTGTTCTCTGTTATATGCCGATGTACTGAACACTTTCTTTTCATCATAGTTATCTTCCATAAGCAACTTGTCCATCTCATTTTTGAAAGATCCAATGCACTCCCTCCTAAATTTTTTGCTTTTTATGTATTTGAAAAGAGTTTTTGGATTAGTATTACACTCCTTTTCAGTTTGAGTTTTATTTGTATTATTTTTGCTAACCTATCTGCCTTTTTTGCAATCTTTGTTGTACTCCCTGTATTTCAAGAAAAAATTTCTGTTCAGACTTAGTTTAAATGCCATTTTTCCTTGCCATTTCCTTCTTTACATTTTAATTTAACCACATTGGTTGAATTCATTCCACAAGAGTATATACAGTTAGATATATTTCTTCAACTTAAATTTAAATTTTGATAATTTTTCCTCAGTATTTTTTCTGTTAAATAATGTATCCCAGTCTGTTTCACTGATTCTGTTAACTGTTTGAAGTTAGAAGAGTTTTGGTTGAACTTATATAGTTTTGCTTCATCAAACTGATCTCCAATGACACCATGTTGTGATCACTGTTTCCCAGATGTTCACCTACTTTAATATTGGACACCAGCTGTTTGATTCTATTAGGACTGGTAGTAAAACAAAACTAATGTCGGTAGTTTTAAGTCACAGTTTGGTATTCTGTTACCTGTGCTGTGACAAACTACTGACTTGGGTAGATTCCACTTAAGGACCTGTGACGGTCATGGGTAGATTCCACTTAAGGACCTGTGACGGTCCTGGACCGTCATGGGATAAATGATAGCAGCATGCCTCCGTGCACCCTGCTATCTTTTATTTTAGGCTGAGACTGAATGCTCCGGTACCGGAGTGTTCAGTCTCAGCCCTTCTCAGTTGTGCCGGGTCATATGATCGCTGAAGCAGCGATCACATGTACCGGCATTCTCTGAGTCTCTCCTCTACCCATCTGTCCCTTACCAGCAAATTAAGGGACAGAGAAGCAGAGAGGAGACACCTACGGGTCTAAAAAATATCATCAGCTGGGGGCTGCTGTGCTGGAGGCTGGCTGTTAGCAGTTCAATTTTTGACCTGCTAAAATCAACTTTTGTTTTTTTTTTTTTCTTTTTTTTTTTTTTTTTTGCAAAAAAAAAAACGTATTTTAAAAAAACATATGTCAGTTACCAAAAATGGAAATGTGATTGTTGTGGAGCTATGTAATACATTTATATACACCACCAAATTTAATCAATAATAAAAGTTTGAAAATAGGGTGGGGAAAAAGGGACATGGGGACTTTCACCCAGGAGGACAGTGCCCACTTAAAACTGCCCATTTTGTAGGTATGACTGACTGACCAGTCATACCTTTCATGCTGTCACCATAGAAACTTAACCCATTGTGCCCAAATGATCCCAAGAGAAAAAAAAGGCTTTTTTTTTTTTTTTTTTTTTTCTTTTTTACCGTTTTCTTTAATTTTACTAAAATAAATGCTGAACTATCCATATAAGTGTGGCATAAAAAGAGAGCCCTATTTGCGCGTAAAAAAACAGTGTATAATTTTCATGTGTAAAATAAAGTACTTAGAGGGAAAACACTGTTGAACAAAGACATAGTCAAAAAGGTCAGAATTGCTCCGGTCCTTAAGTGAAATCCACCTCAGATTTTCCTGGGCCTTAAGAGGTTAAAAAGCACAGTAGACACAATAATAGCTCCCACTGAAAACAATGACTTATATGAATATGCTGTTCAGTTACATGTGGTGGCTAGGAACACGAGTTCAAGGAATCTGTTTTTTTTTGCGTTATATTAGCACCTAACAAACCTAGGCATTGAGTCCATAATGTGTGTGTTAATAACCACCGACATGTAATTGTAAATTAACAAAAAAAACATACATGCGCAGCTAGGCATCCCTACACTAGTGACCCACGGATGTATTTATATGGGGCCCTAAGCCGTGTACCAATATATCCAAATTACCAAAAACATAAGTGAAACCAAACTATAATAAACCCTTTGAGTGTCAGAGCGGAATGAAACTCATTGCAGTTCATTGTATACCCCTCTGGCACTCAAAGGATTAATCCCTCCTAAAGCTAACATCCTATGTCCCATTCCCCACAGCATTAACAATAAACACTTACCTTGAATTTGGAGGTCCAGCGGGGTCTTCTGCACCCTGGTCTTCATCTGTCTTATTCTTTACTGCCTCCTTAAGTCTTCTTTCTTCCTCTTTAAAGGGATAGTACTGTCCCCCCAAAAATATTGACCATTTTGTAGGGATTAAAAAGTTTAATTGAATGCAAAAAAAAGTATCTCTCGAACCTCTATGGTTTGAGAGATATATGCTTTCAATTTTGATGTTTCCTGTTGTCAGCTGTAAAGCTGCAATCGCGTTTTTTAAAAAGAATAACTTTGTTGCAGTGGTCTACAGCGTGTGCCTGGTTTGCAAGCACACGTAGACCATTCCAATGAAGTAATTCTTTTAAAAAACGCGATTGTGGCTCTGCTGCAGAGCCTCTGTGTCGGCTGACATTGATCTCCTGCTGACAGCTTTACATCTGACAACAGGAAACGTCAAACTTTGAATGCAGATATCTCTCAAACCATAGCGGTTTGAGAGATACATTTTTTGCATTCAATTAAACTTTTTAATCCCTACAAAATGCTCAGTATTTTTGGGGGGACATTACTATCCCTTTAAGTCTTCTTTCTTTTTCTGTAAGTTTCCTGTCTTCTTCTGTATCTGTCTTTGTTTTATGTAAAACAAAATAATAATTTAAATTAAAATCCTCCCTTCCCTATGTCCATCATTGCTGCCGAGATAAAAAAAAAAATAAACAAAAAACATTTTGGTACCTTTCTGGCCATTGCCTGAGCCAAACTGAGTTAAATATGAACAGGGCAGCACAGTGGCTCAGTGGTTAGCACTGTTGCCTTGCAGCGCTGGGGTCCTGCAATGAGTTTGTATGTTCTCACTGTGTTTGCGTGGGTTTCCTCCGGGTACTCCGGTTTCCTCCCACACTCCAAAAACATACTGATAGGTGAATTTAGATTGTGAGCCCCAATGGGGACAGGAACCAATATGAGTGTAAAGCGCTGCGGAATCTGTGCGCGCTATATAAATAAAAGATTATTATTATTATTATTATTATTATTATTAAAAATGGTGATTATATGGCCAGTCTCTGTTGAAAATTGTTCCCACGCTTCAATTGTCTGGGGAGTGTGGTTAATTGTCTGGGGAGTGTGGTTACACAGGGCACTGAACATGTCCTGCAGTAAACACACCTTCCAGCCAATCAGCTTCTAGCTGCAGAGTTCACGAATGCGCATAGCTGGAGGGATTGGCAGGAAGCTTATTAGCTGGGAGTGGTGGTTTTCAGGCATGTTCCGTGGCCTGCATTACCCCACATCTTAGCCAATAGAAGTTGGAACACTTTTGAACAGAGACATATAAAATCCAGTCTCTGATCAAATTTCCCTCAGTTTGGCTTGGGCAAGGTCCGAAAGGTACAAAAATGGGATTTTTTTTTTTCTATTATGGAAGCAGCAGTGATGATGGACATAGTGAAAGGGGAGGGTTAATTTTATTTATTAGGGTTGCACCGATACCGATACTGGTATCGGTATCGGTGCTGATACCAGCGCAAATGCGGCCGATGCCAGCACCGATACCCTGTGTCAGGGTCGGTGCTGCATAGAGGTAGCCCGGGGAGCTGCTCACAATGCTCCCCGGTCACCTCTCTCACTCCTGTAGAGTCGGATCGTTGCCGCGGGTTACCATGGCAACGCTCCGACGCTGACCTCTGCCGGGGCTCGCGAGAGAACAGCGAGCACCCGGCAGAGGAGAGTAAGGGAGGCAAGATAGATGTGGCAGCGGGTGGCTAAAGAGGCAGAGAGTGGGTCAAGAGGGAGAAAGAGGCAAAGGGAGGGGGGATCAGGAGGGAGAGAGAGGCAAAAGGGTGAGTCAAGGAGAAGGAGGTGGAGAAAGGGGGATCAAAATGCAGAGAAAAAGCCAAGGCAAAAGAAGGGGGCTCAAGAGGGGGAGAATGAAGCAAAAGGTGGGAATCAAGAGGGGTAGAAAGAGGCAAAAGGGGAGAAATCAAGAGGTGGTGTGTGTATGTGTGTGTGTGTGTGTGTGTGTGTGTGTGTGTGTGTGTGTATATATATTTCAATTACTCACCAATACCAATACTTTTTTTTTGCGGTTATTTGCCAGTTTTCCAAGTACCTAAAGCATATAGGTACTTAGAAAACTGGCAAATGACCGCAAAAAAAAAGGTATCGGTAATTGGTATCGGTGAGTACTTGAAAAAAGTATCGGTACTCGTACTCGGTCTTAAAAAACGGTATCGGTGCATCTCTATTATTTATTTTGTTTTTCGTATAACAAAGACAGATATAGAAGACTTATAAAAGACTTAAACGGATAGTAATACTTCCAAACAAAATTATTTTATATTGTAGCCGTTTAAAAAAAGTTAAAAATGATAGAAGTCTTATCTCTCAAGCCTTTATGGTTTGAGAGATATTCACAAGTAAAGTTTCCCCCTCAGTGACCAAAACGGTCAAGTCTGCCATCTAGCTGTCAGATTTGGAATCCAGTCTGCAGAGCAGCAGGCGGCTGTTCAGCAGAGCCGACATCGAGAGATATAAAAATAACTACTTCATTGCAACGATATACAAAGTGTGCTTGCAAACCAGGGAGACTTTGTAGACTATTCCAATGAAGTAGTTATTTTTATATCTCTCGATCTCGGCTCTGCTGAAGAGCCACAGCCGGTTTGCGGACCGGATTCCAAATCTGACAGCTAGAAAAGTGACGTCACTCAGGGGGAAACTTTGCTTGTGAATATCTCTCAAACCATAAAAGGTTTGAGAGATAATACTTATATCGTTCTTTGTTTCGTAAAGGGATAGTAATACTTTGTTTTATCTTTATTTTATTTTGTAGGCATTAAAAAAACATGAAGAACGATATAAGTCTCATCTCTCAAACCTTTATGGTTTGAGAGATATTCACAAGCAAAGTTTCCCCTCCCGCCCCTTTTACCTAGTGTAAGCCATCTCTTCTCAGATGTGGAATCCAGTCCATAGACCAGACAGATAACAGAAGGGGACAATCTTCTTCCTATGAAAACAATGAAAGCCCTGCCCCCCTTGACAAGTTTTTCAGGTTTTTCCCTTATCTTAATTGAAGATTGTCCCTCTCTGCAGTCTACCTGGGCACCTCCCTTCTGATCTGGCTGAACAGTGTTACATCAGTAAAAGGGGCGGGAGGGGGATATTTTGTCACTGAATTACTCTTGAATTATAACTCTGACAGAATTGAAATAACACTCTCCAAAGTCCAAATACTTTGATGATTAATTAGAGCTGCTTTTATTATGAAACATTACTATCCCTTTAAATTGCTACAATATAAAATAAAATTTTTTTGAAGTATTACTATCACTTTAACGAGGAAGTCCAGGGTGCAGAACACCCTGCTGGGCCTCCGACTTCAAGGTAAGTATTTATTGTTGATGCTGTGAAGAATGGGACATGGGATAGCGTTAGGGCTAGTATTTTTAACGTTATTGTTAACGTTGGGTGTATTGCAGGACCATGAAGTACTTATAGGGTTAGTGTTTAAAAGGGTGATGGTGTGTGGGGATGGCTGTGTTATTAGCTTCCACTCAGTGCTTGACACTATGTCAGACATCGAGCGATAGCTAGTTTCATTTGATGTTCCCATTATTCATGCTATTTAGCGTGAGTTGTGGGAACAAAAAGGTGTGTTAAGCGTTAGGTCACAACATGGGTTTTTGCAACCAACACTTGTTGTGGTGGATACTGGCCAAGCAGTAGAATTCCGGCAGTATAACTGTGTGTGATTTAGCGGCACTAATAGAATTGAGCCCCAGGCCTGTTATTAGTTATCACTATCACTTTCGATACAGTTCCCCATAAAGAGCTGATAGATAAATTATCAAGAATTGGACTTAACCCCTGGATAGTTCAGTGGATCTGCAGTTGGCTGAAGGACAGAAACCAGAGGGTTGTTGTTAATGGAGTGTATTCTGAGCAGAGACTGGTTACAAGTGGAGTGCCACAAGGATCTGTTCTGGGCCCTGTTCTGTTCAACATGTTTGTAAGTGACATAAGGGAAGGCTTGGCAGGGAAGGTTTGCTTGTTTGCTGATGACACAAAAGTGTGTAATAGGGTTGATGTTCCAGGAGGTGTCTGTAATATGGAGAATGATTTGGCACTATTAGATAAGTGGTCAAAACAATGGAAACTTCAGTTCAATGTTTCCAAATGTAAAATAATGCACTTGGGGAAAAGAAACCCTCAATCTGACTATCGTATTGGCAGTTCTGTGGTAGCAAAGACTTCAGAAGAGAAGGATTTGGGGGTGGTCATCTCTGACAGCCTCAAGATGAGTAACCAATGCAACCAGGCGGTGGGGAAAGCAAATCGTATGCTTGGCTGCATAGCTAGAGGTATAACAAGCAGGAAGAGGGAGATTGTGATCCCTCTGTATAGAGCTCTAGTGAGACCACATCTGGAATACTGTGTACAGTTCTGGAGGCCTCATCTGCAAAAGGATATAACTAAAATTGAGCGGGTTCAAAGAAGAGCTACAAAAATGGTGGAAGGTCTAAAGCATAGAACTTATCAAGAACGACTCAGAGATCTAAATATGTATAGTCTGGAGGAAAGAAGAGAAAGGGGGGACATGATTGAAACCTTTAAATATGTTAAAGGACTGAACAAGGTTCAGGAGGGAAGTGTGATTAATAAGAATCTGAATACAAGAACAAGGGGGCACAATCTGAGGCTAGTTGGAGGAAAAATCAAGAAAAACATTAGAAAATATTATTTCACTGAAAGAGTAGTAGAAACTTGGAACAAACTTCCAGCAGAGGTGGTTGATAAATCCACAGTAACACAGTTTAAACATGCCTGGGATAAACATGTATCTATCCTAAGATAACAATAAAGGAATACTAAAGGGCAGACTAGATGGACCAGGTGGTCTTTTTCTGCCGTCAATCTTCTATGTTTCTATGTTTCTACTAGGTCCAATACATTGTTATTTCTTGTCAGTTCTTCCATTGTTTGTGACACGTAGCTCTCTCTAAACATGCTCACAAGCCTGCTTCCCTTAGCACTCTGATGGGTCTCATGTCTCCACTTTATATCTGGATAGATGAAATCTCCCCTAATTATAGTATTCCCAAGCTGGGCAGCTTTTCTCATTTGCAATAGCAGTTGGGCCTCAACATTCTCATCAGTATTTGGTTTGTAGCATATACTCACCAACACCTTTTTACCTTTTACACTACAGTTTGCTTCACTTTTTACTTAAAAGGACCCCCATGTTAGCTCTGGTTTCCTCAAAAATGTCTCCCCTTAACCAGGCTTTAGATCTGGTTTCAAATATAAGCACACACCCCCCCTTGTCTGTTTAATCCTGTCTCTCCTAATCAGGGAATAGCCCTCAATATTTACAGCCCAATCATGTGTATCATCCCACCATGTTTTGGTTATACCATTTAATATGTTCAAATACTCATTAATTCAGCTGTCTCATGTTGCCTACCATACTTCTTGCTTTCGCCAACATGCAATTAATTTTGTTGTAATTTATTTTACCCACTACTTCACTTTTCTCCATCCACATTTAATAGGAGTTCCTTCCCACCACTTCTCCACCGGAATTATCCCTTGCATCCACCTGCTCGATCCCTTGCAGTGTGGATTCCGCCCTCATCACTCCACTGAGACTGCCTTCACTAAAGTGGCCAACAACTTGCTCTCCACAAAGTCAAAAGGCCACTACTCCCTTCTCATTCTCTTGGACCTGTGTGCCGCCTTTGACACAGTAGATCACCCACTCGTTCTCCAAGCCCTCCACTCCCTAGGTCTCTGTGGCACTGCACTCTCCTGGTTTTAATCATATCTCTACAAATGCTCCTTCAGTGTTTCCTATTCTGGCTCCACTTCCCCATCCCTCCCACTGTCTGTCGGAGTGCCTCAAGGATCGGTCCTGAGACCCTTGCTCTTCTCAATCTACACCGCGTCCCTTGGCAAACTAATAAACTCCTTTGAGTTTCACCATCTTCTCTATGCTGATGACACTCAAATCTATCTTTCCTCCCCAGACCTCTTTCCTTCCCTCCTGTTCCGGGTATCTGACTGTCTGTCTGCTGTGTCTTCATGGATGTCCTCCCATCAACCTGAACTTAACCTTGGCAAAACTGAACTAATTATCTTCCCTCCCTCTACAACTAGCCTTACCCCAGATATTACCCTGACAGTTAACCACACTACCTTCACACCAGCCCCTACAGCACACTGTCTGAGGGGGTCACATTTGATTCTGCCCTGTTCTTCATTCCTCACATCCAGTCAATCTCCAAATCGTGCCGCCTCCACCTCCGCAACATCTCTAGAATCCGACCTTTTCTCACCCAAAACATTACCAAAATTCGAATCCAAACACTCATCATGTCCCGTCTTGAATACTGTAACTCATTATTAATTGTCCTTCCTCTCACCCGACTAACCCCACTACAGTCCATAATGAACTTTGCTGCAAGACAAATCTACCTCACTCATCGCTTCTATAACACCAGACCCCTCTGTCAATCCCTACACTGGCTCCCATTAGCATGCAGAATTAAATTCAAAGTTCTGGTGCTAACTCATAGAGCCCTCACTAAACCCCCCCTATATTTAATCTCTCATTTCCAAATACATTCCCACCTGCCATCTTTGCTCTGCACATGACCTTCTGTTCTCCACAACTCTTATTACATCCTCCCACTCCTGCCTACAGGACTTCTCCCGTGCTGAAACTTAACTCTGGAATTCCCTTCCCCGTCCCATCGGACTCTCCCCCAGCCTTCAGATCTTCAGACGTTCCCTGAAAACTCATCTGTTCAGGGAAGCCTATCAACTGCCTCCATAAACCTCACCAAGAACCACACCTTCCCTGGACCACTGCACTCAACAGCACTTCTCTCTCCCACCCACTGACTGGCAGTTCATGTGGCAGGAGGCAGTTATACCCAATAGCACTTACTCCTTCTGTGTCCAACCTACCTTCCTGTAGACTGTAAGCTTTCATAAGCAGGGCCCTCTGATCCTTCTGCCCTCCACATTTGATTGTACATTTTAAATTGTACAGCGCTGCAGAATTAGTTGGCACTACATAAATAAAGAATAATAGTAATAATACTTGTACCTAGTTCCTGTTTACACTATCTGCCCCATTTTTACTAGCTATACCCCCTTTCCCTAGTTAAAAGCTCCTCCAACCTTCAAAGCATTATATTCCTTAGCACAGCAGCTCCCTTACCCTTTAGGTGTAATCTGTCACTGCCATATAGATTGCACCAAGAGCAAATTCAGCCCAGTGCTGTAAAAACCCAAAACCCTCCTTCCTACACAAATCCATGCATTAAGCAGAGCTCCCTCTGCCTACATGGACTGGTGCATGATGCTGGTAATAGTACAGAAAATAGTACTGTGGATGGCCTTGCCTTAAGCTTGCATCCTATATCCCTGGTGGCCATCTTCGTCTAACGTTGTCATCAGTACCAGAATTTACTGACAGCTGGATCCTTTACAGCCCCTCCCAATAATCTGTCTGCCCTGTCCGCAATTTGCTGAACCGGAGCACCCTGGAGACAACATACTGTTTTGGTATTCCTGGCGACAGATTACCCTAGCTACCTTCCTACTAATAGAGTCCACCACCTGACTTGGTTTCTGCCAGCTTTGCATCCCATTTCAACTGGAAGAAGGACTGTTCCCCTGGCTGCTAGAGGAATCAGCCCTCACCAGTAATGCCAATTTATTTAGAACAGGTTTTAACAGGAAGAATACATTGAGATGTCTCTTGTTTTCCTGAAATTCAGAGCGATCCTCCTCAACATCCTCACACAATCTTGTATATCTGTTGGATTGAATCAACTCAGAAATTGCCTTCCTTTTCCTCTCCTTACTGTTACCCAGCAGCCTACCTGCCGCTCCTTATCCACAACTCCATTCTCTTCACCACTAACCCCACATACTACCTGCTCAGTGAGCTGCAGGCTGCTTTCCAGGTTTTGAATATGTTACAATATTTATTTTCAGTATCTTAGATTCTAAAAAGATAATATGCTCACACTTGCCACAGCGGGATCTCCCTTATAATGACTTCTTCAAGAGCTCAAAACGTGTGACAAGTTCTGCACTGCGTGAGATTGTCTAGCCTGGTGTCACTTGTGCCTATAGTCTTACAATTCAACTGGTATTACACTGACCTCTGACTCATGCTCTTAGATTAAGCATAAAGTGGGGCTAGTACATCTGTTTGTTTGTTTTTTCCTAAACTGTTTAACCCTTTAACACTTTCCTTAACAGTGGTGGTGTGTCGTTAACCCTTAGAGTGCAGACTTTGCAATGCGTTGCATAACTCTCTGGCACTGAAAGTTTTAAGGTTTCTTTCTTTTGCAATGCGTTGCATACCCGTCTGAAACACACACACAGTCTTAAATGCAAACCACAATGAGCTGGATCCATATGATCTCAGTGAGCTGGCTCTATATGATCTCAGTGAGCCGGCTCTATATGATCTCAGTGAGCCGGCTCTATATGATCTCAGTGAGCCGGCTCTATATGATCTCAGTGAGCCGGCTCTATATGATCTCAGTGAGTCGGCTCCATATGATCACAGTGAGCTGGCTCTATATGATCTCAGTGAGCCGGCTCTATATTATCTCAGTGAGCCGGCTCTGTATGATCTCAGTGAGCTGGATCCATATGATCTCAGTGAGCTGGCTCTATATGATCTCAGTGAGCCGGCTCTATATGATCTCAGTGAGCCGGCTTTATATGATCTCAGTGACTGGATCCATATGATCTCAGTGAGCTGGCTCCATATGATCTCAGTGAGCCGGCTCTATATGATCTCAGTGAGCCGGCTCTATATGATCTCAGTGAGTCGGCTCCATATGATCACAGTGAGCTGGCTCTATATGATCTCAGTGAGCCGGCTCTATATTATCTCAGTGAGCCGGCTCTGTATGATCTCAGTGAGCTGGCTCCATATGATCTCAGTTTTGTTGGCTGTTTTGCAACATTTTTTTGAACTGCCTGTTTTTTTACTAAGGTGACAGTTCCACTTTGAATCTCACACTCCGTGTCTTGTAGAAGAGCCATGTTCAGCCATTTTAGTAAAATAGTCCTTAAAGAAATGCCACCCTTTATTGGTCCCTTGACCCTTATCAGTTCGGATGGGGAATAGTTACTGATGGAGCCAGGTCACTGTAAACAGAGGCAGACATGACTGTTACTGGCAGATAACATGAGCTACTTATCCCCTTTTAAGGACTAGGGGACTGTGCATCGCATTGCAAAGCAATTTATTATATGCCACTCTGGTCTTTAGTGGGTGGAGTTTGAGGTCCTTTGGTCCTGCCAGCCGCTGTCATGGTTGCCCCCATGGATCTAACATGCTGGACTGATTGTTGTTGTTAACTCTTGAACAAAGGCAGAAGGGCTAAATTCATAGAGGGCCATTAGAATTTTCTGTTCATTGTAAAGCAAATAGGGGTGGGTGGATTATTATAAGTAAGTATTAGTTGTGAGAATTTTGTGACATATTTGTGTATCCATACGGTGCACTATTGTTAATACCTTAACCTGATTCAGTCTGAAGAATGTGTAAGTCTCGGGATATATGACAGTTGTGATGATGTGAAAGCTCTCGGCCTTGTGACTGCTCCTCTGACAGTTCAGCTGGGTGAGGAGTCAGAGAATCGTTACACAACGTGTTGCACTGTCACATCCTGCTCACGATGAAGGAAACACACAGGAGGAAGTAGAGGGGAGCACCATTCATCCCTCCCCCACCCGTCTCCCTCTTCCCTGCGTGGAGATTCACCACTGTCTGTGTGTAAAGTCTTTGTATTGGTTAATCACACTGACCCATCGAGGACCTGTCTGTCCTTATCAGGGTGATGTCACTGCTGACTTCTTATCTAAGTCCAAAGGTCACACTATCCCCAGGAGGGGAAGAGATAAGGGTCTGACACTCCCTTCCCCCATTACACACCTCTACTACCTGTCTAGGCAAAGACAGAACTTCTCTTTCCTTTATACACATACCTGGGAACTTCCAGTTCAGGGCTACCCGGAGGGTAGTCCTCTGTTCAGCAGGGGGTGACAAAAATGACGCCGCGCCAAAAAGGGGTGGGGCTTGACGCGAGTGTGGGGGGACTTAACCCTTTGAGTGCCAGAGCAATGCATTCCGTACCACTCTGGCACTCAGAGGGTTAAAGGTGTCACACAGAAGGTTGGGGATGGAGGAACAGTGGGAGAAAAAAGCAGATGTGGCATCCGGAGGAATCTGCCTCTGCCCCGGAGACCCGGTAAAGCTCTGTCAGAACCGGAGTCTCCGGGGCAAATCCGGAGAGTTCCCAGGTATGTTTATACATCACCTGCATATGCCTTAGCAAAGTACAATAAGGAACCAATCACACATTAAGACTAACTGCTTTACAGGTCTCCTGGCTTTTTTACACAGAATGTAGTGACCACCTGTGGTTTGATGTACCTTTTTTGCCTTTATTTTGTTCATGTCTTGTTCCAATAAAATCTTTTAAAATTTAAAAGAAAAATCCCCAAAATGGATTGATTTTCTATATAAATGGTAATAAGCAAGAAGGACACACATTGGTAAGAAAATCATAGTAACAGATGGTAGGAGGGTGTCAGTGTATTATACAATGTGACCAGTTGAAGATGTACAGGTTTTGCATTAAGATACATAATAAATGTTGGTCATTTTGTAATTTATAATCCGTTCTTGGGTAATGGATTTTCTGAAATTTGTGTCCTGTTGAACAGAAGGCTTGTTCATTTATATTTATATTAATAAAATGATGGCAGTTTTGTGATGAATTTAGAGTAACTTGGAGAGGATATTTAGCTGTGATCTTGCAATTTACATTTGTTGCAGCTGTTCATAGTTGGATATGTAGCGCCACTTGTTTATGAGTAAGGTCTGGCTTTACTTGTTTATAGGGCAACAATCACATGGAAATCTCGCAGTTCAGTCCCTGTCTTACACTGTGCTGTCTCCATAGTCTCTCTCTGTGGGCCTGAAGACTCCTAATTCAGTCTCTCTTGCTCTCTCTCTCTTCCTGCAGGCTTGAAATCTCCTAGTTCAGTCTCTGTCCTCATAGTCTCTCTCTCTCTCCCTCTATGTGTGTGTCTCTCTTTCTTTCTCTGAAGTAACCTAGTTCAGTCTCTGTCCTCATAGTCTCTCTCTCTCTCCCTCTATGTGTGTGTCTCTTTCTTTCTCTGAAGTAACCTAGTTCAGTGTCTGTCCTCATAGTCTCTCTCTCTCTCTCTCTCTCTCTCTCTCTCTCGCTGATCTATGCTGTCCCCGTAGTGTCTCTCTCTCCCTCTATGTGTGTGTCTCTTTCTCTGAAGTAACCTAGTTCAGTCTCTGTCCTCATAGTCTCTCTCTCTCTCCCTCTATGTGTGTGTCTCTTTCTCTGAAGTAACCTAGTTCAGTCTCTGTCCTCATAGTCTCTCTCTCTCTCCCTCTATGTGTGTGTCTCTTTCTTTCTCTGAAGTAACCTAGTTCAGTGTCTGTCCTCATAGTCTCTCTCTCTCTCTTTCTCTCCAGGCCTGAAGTCTTAGTTCAGTCTCTGTGCTGATCTATGCTGTCCCCATAGTGTCTCTCTGTATCAGATTTGAAATGCCTACACAGTTGCTTTTCTTCTGGTGAATGAAAAGCCTTAAAATATGTTTCTTATCATTCGGCTGCTCTGGGTTTATATTTATTTATTCTATGACCAATAAGAACCTGTTGGTCCCTTTCGTTTCCCAATCCCATTTGCTCAGACTCATTTAATCCTTAGAATACCCATAAATGTATTCAGCTGGTTCCAATCATTTCTTGGTCAAGGCACGCAGGTTGGTGGTACCAGGCACACCTAACATTTTATTTTTTAATTTGCCAAGCGCATAACGAAGAGAACAGAAGCATAGATGTACAGTTATTTTTAGGTCTGACAATAAGAATAAGGAAAACACACATTCTATGCATAACAATTTCCATTAATATATTTTTTTTTTATTTTCAGGTGCTCGGTAACGCTCGTCTGTTTTTGGAAAACATCATTAAGTGAGTATAATTTTACTTTTTGTACTTGACTGCCTAATTCAGAATCATGCTACTTACTGTGGGCCGCAGTAATGAGATCCCAGTACTAATTCACAGTTGGACCCCTGTCCAGAACTTGCACCGGTCCTGTGGGTTAGTAGAACTCCACATGGGTAAATGAGCATTGAAAGTTTATTATGGCAGTACATACATTGTAGAGCAGGGACAGGTAACATGAGGCCCTTCACCTGCATTCAGACTACAACTTCCATAATTCCCTGCCAGCCAGTGTCTGTATTGTGGAAACAAATCACATATTACAGATAGGCACTAGAAATATAATGCGGTTACCATAAATCTACCCATATGGTAGGGTGCACTTCAGAGCTAAACATAAGACTCAAAAAATGTGGAGATGATGGAGAGAATAAAGAAAGAAAAACATCTCCAACAACACCAAAGCAGCTCTTTAATAAAGGCACTCCTCAAAAAGTAACATAGAAAAAATATAAATGTTTTATTAGCATACAAGTACAAAGATTTCTTAAAAACAATTAAAATAAACACATATAAACTGGACTACATGCCACAGTTAACTGCAGTCCCTAAAAGAACACACCCCAATTGGTATCCGTAATGGAGAAATACTTCTAAAATAGAAGCATATAAATATAGCACACACCTCTTAAAAATCACATGCAAGGGAAGTATCAAAACAAATATAAAGAAATATAACTAAATAGAGAAAATACAAACAGATACTTATCAACCCCAAGTCTGGAATAAGAGGTATGAAAGATGTATGTAAGGGACTAGAGACTGTGGCAGGACATCCGGCCGTGCTGACCATCCCAACGCGTGTCGCCAAATTGGCTTTATGCATAATTTTTTACTGTTGGCAACGGTGCCACCTACAAAGTTCATCTGATGCCCATACAGTTACTCTGTGGAATTTTATGGGGGGTAGGACACTACAGTTGTATGTATGATGTAAAAGTGCGGATATGTGATCTGGATCTTCAGTAGCTTAAGAAAGATGTTGGGGATTGAGGATCTAGGTCGGTGCTAGCCGCAGAGTTATCCTAAGCCAGATAAAGGTGCTGGCCATGAAGCCAGATATCTGACCCCAGTTGAGCCAGGGCCCTGACAAGGATGGGAATGATTGTGGACCCAGAAATAGATCTGGGCCTAATATGTAGAGCAGGGCTTGACAAATTTGATTTGACTCTTGGAGCCAGAAGAAAAATTTAGGAGCCAAAAAGAAGAACCTTCCCTTGTGGGCTTAGTGGAACAAGGCTGGGGAAGCAGGCTGTATGTGTGTGTGATTCTTTGTCTGCCAATGGAACAAGGCTGTACTGTCAGAGTAAAGTGTAGTTCTGTGGCTACCAGTGGAACCAGACTGGGCGGTTACACAGTGTATATGGGGAATCTGTGACTACCAGGAACGACGGAGCCAGGATTCTGGGTCAGACTGTGTCAGACACAATTCCTCTCTGAACAAGAGAAGCGGCCTGTCAGTGTCTGAAAGCGAAGACTGGACTAATAATAATAGGAAATGCTAAAGAGTCTATGTAGGAATAACAGTGGATGAAAGGCTGAGTGGTCGGAGACTCAGGAGTTGACTTAGATGAGTCGGAGACTTGAATGGTTGGTCGGAGACACGAGTTTAGTCTTAGGAGAGTTGTCGACTAGACTGGTTGGTCGGAGACACAAGAGTGTAGTCTTATGAGAGTAGTCGACTAGACTGGTTGGTCGGAGACACAAGAGTGTAGTCTTATGAGAGTAGTCGACTAGACTGGTTGGTCGGAGACACAAGGGTGTAGTCTTATGAGAGTTACGACTCCAGAAGAGTTGTCGACTAGACTGGTTAATCGGAGACACAGGAAACTTCCAACTCCACTACCCTCAACTAGTCGGACGTTAGGAGATGTCGACAGAACGCTGAACTCGACACCCGCAACCAGTTCGACAGGCAAGAGGTAGGGGAGTAGGAGTCCACACCCTCGACTGGCCTGGGGGGTCGCAGGCAGAACCCAACTCAATCGGAGAGCCTGAGGCGTGGAGTCGAGCAACGGAGGAACAGACAGTCAAGGAAATAGGACTCACAGGAAGGAAGAGTCAAAGGCAAAGGTCTCAGATGCAGCGGATTCCTAGTCGACCAACGGCTGCAGGGATTCCCCTTGCACAGAAGAGAGGGATGAAGTGTGGTCAGGAAGGCCGGAGTCAAAGCTGAAACAGAGGCGAGGTACCAGAAAAACAAACAGAGTCGTAGTCACAAGAAAGCTGTGTTGAGATTCAAGGAGTCGGAAGCAAATATTGAAGACCTGAAACGTGTTCGAGAAACAAGGCAAGGTCAGTACACAGATATCAGAAATTTTGGAACGCTGAAACAAGAATCTCTCAGGATCTTGGAGCAAAAATCGAGCAAGCCTAGGAGGCTAACACAGGTAGATAAAGGCCAAGCAGCCAGTCGAGATGGTCGTAGGAGGAGTAGCCTGTGGTAGCATGACACAGCCAACCTCAGATGTTTTGGCCTTGTTGGGCCTCATCAGTGAGGTGTTGCTGATCTCTCAATGCACTGTGAGCAAGGGGCACCTGAACTATGGCCACCAGTGGGCAGAATAACAAGGCTTGTGGGGACACTCAGTGTTTGTGAGGATCTGCGGCTACTGATGGGTAAGGAAATAAGGCTGGTGGGGTCCAAACACTGTACATAGGGATCTGTGAGGATCTGTTAGGATAGGCCATCATTGCTTTTACCAGAAAGGCAATCACTGCCTTCTCCCTACCTCCACCTCTTCAACCTGGCGTTCTATGAATGCCCACGTTGAGTAGGAGGACCAGAAGTGAGTGTGCCTTGAAGGTCCTCCTACTCGACCTGGACATTCATCGAACACCGGGTTGTAGAAGAGGAGGCAGATGGAAAAGCAACGATCGCCTTCTTTGTGCAGCATTGATTGCAATCAGTGGCAATCAGTGCTGGGGGGGGGACATCAGGAGGGGTTCTGATGCTCCCCACCCCCACATGGTCTATTTTTTTCTGAACTTCTCATAGTGCAGTATCAATAGATCCTGCACTGTGTGCATTTTTACATATAGGATTGCTCCCATGGGAGTGATTTTTAAAGTGAAATCTTGAAATGCGGTGAAGGGAAATTTCTTCCCTACATGCAGGGCAAGATTGCTGGACACCAGGCCCCAATTTCTAGTTGCCATGATGACCTGGCACCCAGAATTTGTCAAGCCCTGATGTAGAGAACTCCAGTCCGAAAGCTAACAACAGCAGATTTGGAACAGCTGCTGACAGGAGGTAGCAAAGCAGAACTATATAGCAACTGGAGAAATATTTTGTGAGGGCTGCTACCGTTAATGGCAGTGAAACTGGCCGGTAGAAGTGAGCGGGCTAGGTTGACTATTAGCAGTAGGTCTGCTTGGATAGAAAATTAGCTGGTACTGCAGATGGCAGTGGATCTGCCAAATGATGTACGAGGTCTGGTAAATCTAATGGCAGCTAGCCTGCCCAGTGATGTAAGCGGGTTGGTACTGCTAATGGCAGTAGGTCTGCCCTGTGATATAAGTGAACTAGGAGCCCTGATGGCAGTAGGTCTGCCCTGTGATATAAGTGTGTTTGTACTGCTAGTGGCAGCAGGTCAGCCCAGTGATGTAAGCGGGTTTGTACCGCTAATGACAGCAGATCTGCTCAATGATATGGCGGGCTGGTACCGATAATGGCATCATGTGTGCTCAGTGATGTAGCAGGTTGATGCCTCTAATGGCAGCTGGTCTGCCTAGTTATATAAGCGGGTTGTTACTGCTATGGCAGCAGGTCTGCCCAGTGATATAAGAAAGTTGGTACCGCTATTGGCAGCAGGTCTGTCTAGTGATATAAACGGGTTGGTACTCCTAATGCTGGCAGGTCTACCTAGCGATATAAGCGGGTCAGTACTGTTAGTAGCAGCAGGTCTGCCCAGTGATATGTGGGTTGGTACTGCTAATGGCAGCAAGTCTGCCTTCAGACAATTGGCTGGAACCGCCAATAGGGAAATGGGGGCTAGCCCAAAAAAGGTGAGACTGGTAGGGAACAAATACTGCATTGTGTATTCCCCATTCCCCTTCTCAGCTATTCCTACTGCATTGTGTATTCCTCATTCCTCTTCTCAGCTCCTCCTACTGCATTGTGTATTCCCCATTCCCCTTCTCAGCTATTCCTACTGCATTGTGTATTCCCCATTCCCCTTCCCAGCTCTTCCTACTGCATTGTGTATTCCCCATTCCCCTTCTCAGCTCTTCCTACTGCATTGTGTATTCCTCATTCCTCTTCTCAGCTATTCCTACTGCATTGTGTATTCCCCATTCCCCTTCTCAGCTATTCCTACTGCATTGTGTATTCCCCATTCCTCTTCTCAGTTCTTCCTACTGCATTGTGTATTCCCCATTCCTCTTCTCAGTTCTTCCTACTGCATTGTGTATTCCTCATTCCTCTTCTCAGCTCCTCCTACTGCATTGTGTATTCCCCATTCCCCTTCTCAGCTATTCCTACTGCATTGTGTATTCCCCATTCCCCTTCCCAGCTCCTCCTACTGCATTGTGTATTCCCCATTCCCCTTCTCAGCTATTCCTACTGCATTGTGTATTCCCCATTCCCCTTCCCAGCTCTTCCTACTGCATTGTGTATTCCCCATTCCCCTTCTCAGCTCTTCCTACTGCATTGTGTATTCCTCATTCCTCTTCTCAGCTATTCCTACTGCATTGTGTATTCCCCATTCCCCTTCTCAGCTATTCCTACTGCATTGTGTATTCCCCATTCCTCTTCTCAGTTCTTCCTACTGCATTGTGTATTCCCCATTCCTCTTCTCAGTTCTTCCTACTGCATTGTGTATTCCCCATTCCCCTTCTCAGCTCTTCCTACTGCATTGTGTATTCCCCATTCCTCTTCTCAGCTCTTCCTACTACATTGTGTATTACCCATTCCCCTTCTCAGCTCTTCCTACTGCATTGTGTATTCCCCATTCCCCTTCTCAGCTCTTCCTACTGCATTGTGTATTCCCCATTCCTCTTCTCAGCTCTTCCTACTGCATTGTGTATTCCCCATTCCACTTCTCAGCTCTTCCTACTGCATTGTGTATTCCCCATTCCTCTTCTCAGCTATTCCTACTGCATTGTGTATTCCCCATTCCCCTTCTCCGCTCTTCCTACTGCATTACGCATTCCCCATTCCTCTTCTCAGCTCTTCCTACTGCATTGTGTATTCCCAATTCCTCTTCTCAGTTCTTCCTACTGCATTGTGTATTACCCATTCCCCTTCTCAGCTCTTCCTACTGCATTGTGTATTCCCCATTCCTCTTCTCAGCTCTTCCTACTACATTGTGTATTCCCCATTCCTCTTCTCAGTTCTTCCTACTGCATTGTGTATTCCCCATTCCTCTTCTCAGTTCTTCCTACTGCATTGTGTATTCCCCATTCCCCTTCTCAGCTCTTCCTACTGCATTGTGTATTCCTCATTCCCCTTCTCAGCTCTTCCTACTGCATTGTGTATTCCTCATTCCTCTTCTCAGCTCTTCCTACTACATTGTGTATTCCTCATTCCTCTTCTCAGTTCTTCCTACTGCATTGTGTATTCCCCATTCCCCTTCTCAGCTCTTCCTACTGCATTGTGTATTCCCCATTCCTCTTCTCAGTTCTTCCTACTGCATTGTGTATTCCCCATTCCCCTTCTCAGCTCTTCCTACTGCATTGTGTATTCCTCATTCCTCTTCTCAGCTCTTCCTACTACATTGTGTATTCCTCATTCCTCTTCTCAGTTCTTCCTACTACATTGTGTATTCCCCATTCCTCTTCTCAGCTCTTCCTACTGCATTGTGTATTCCTCATTCCCCTTCTCAGTTCTTCCTACTGCATTGTGTATTCCCCATTCCTCTTCTCAGCTCTTCCTACTGCATTGTGTATTCCCCATTCCCCTTCTCAGTTCTTCCTATTGCATTGTGTATTCCCCATTCCCCTTCTCAGCTCTTCCTACTGCATTGTGTATTCCCCATTCCTCTTCTCAGTTCTTCCTACTGCATTGTGTATTCCCCATTCCTCTTCTCAGCTCTTCCTACTGCATTGTGTATTCCCCATTCCTCTTCTCAGTTCTTCCTACTGCATTGTGTATTCCTCATTCACCTTCTCAGCTCCTCCTACTGCATTGTGTATTCCCCATTCCCCTTCTCACCTATTCCTACTGCATTGTGTATTCCCCATTCCTCTTCTCAGCTATTCCTACTGCATTGTGTATTCCCCATTCCTCTTCTCAGCTATTCCTACTGCATTGTGTATTCCTCATTCCACTTCTCAGCTCTTCCTACTGCATTGTGTATTCCCCATTCCTCTTCTCAGCTCTTCCTACTGCATTGTGTATTCCCCATTCCCCTTCTCAGCTATTCCTACTGCATTGTGTATTCCCCATTCCTCTTCTCAGCTCTTCCTACTGCATTGTGTATTCCCCATTCCTCTTCTCAGCTCTTCCTACTACATTGTGTATTCCCCATTCCCCTTCTCAGCTCTTCCTACTGCATTGTGTATTCCTCATTCCTCTTCTCAGCTCTTCCTACTGCGTTGTGTATTCCCCATTCCTCTTCTCAGCTCTTCCTACTGCATTGTGTATTCCCCATTCCCCTTCTCAGCTATTCCTACTGCATTGTGTATTCCCCATTCCTCTTCTCAGCTCTTCCTACTGCATTGTGTATTCCCCATTCCTCTTCTCAGCTCTTCCTACTACATTGTGTATTCCCCATTCCCCTTCTCAGCTCTTCCTACTGCATTGTGTATTCCTCATTCCTCTTCTCAGCTCTTCCTACTGCATTGTGTATTCCCCATTCCTCTTCTCAGCTCTTCCTACTGCATTGTGTATTCCCCATTCCTCTTCCCAGCTCTTCCTACTGCATTGTGTATTCCCCATTCCTCTTCTCAGTTCTTCCTACTGCATTGTGTATTCCCCATTCCTCTTCCCAGCTCTTCCTACTGCATTGTGTATTCCCCATTCCTCTTCTCAGTTCTTCCTACTGCATTGTGTATTCCCCATTCCTCTTCTCAGCTATTCCTACTACATTGTGTATTCCCCATTCCTCTTCTCAGCTCTTCCTACTGCATTGTGTATTCCCCATTCCTCTTCCCAGCTCTTCCTACTGCATTGTGTATTCCCCATTCCTCTTCTCAGTTCTTCCTACTGCATTGTGTATTCCCCATTCCCCTTCTCAGCTCTTCCTACTGCATTGTGTATTCCCCATTCCCCTTCTCAGCTCTTCCTACTGCATTGTGTATTCCCCATATCCTCTTCTCAGCTCTTCCTACTGCATTGTGTAATCCCCATTCCACTTCTCAGCTCTTCCTACTGCATTGTGTATTCCCCATTCCTCTTCTCAGCTATTCCTACTGCATTGTGTATTCCCATCTCCCCTTCTCCGCTCTTCCTATTTCATTATGCATTCCCATTCCTCTTCTCAGCTCTTCTACTGCATTGTGTATTCCCAATTCCTCTTCTCAGTTTCTTACCTACTGCATTGTTTATTACCCATTCCCCTTCTCAGCTCTTCCTACTGCATTGTGTATTCCCATTCCTCTTATCTCAGCTCTTCCTACTACATTCTGTATTCCCCATATTCTCTTCTCAGTTCTTCCTACTGCATTGTGTATTCCCCATTCCCCTTCTCAGCTCTTCCTACTGCATTGTGTATTCCTCATTCCCCTTCTCAGCTCTTCCTACTGCATTGTGTTATTCCTCATTCCTCTTCTCAGCTCTTCCTACTACATTGTGTATTCCTCATTCCTCTTCTCAGTTCTTCCTACTGCATTGTGGTATTCCCATCCCTTCTCAGCTCTTCTACTGCATTGTGTATTCCCCATTCCCCTTCTCAGCTCTTCCTACTGCATTGTGTATTCCTCCATTCCTCTTCTCAGCTCTTCCTACTACATTGTGTATTCTCTTCAATTCCTCTTCTCAGGTCTTCCTACTACATTGTGTATTCCCCATTCCTCTTCTCAGCTCTTCCTACTGCATTGTGTATTCCTCATTCCACTTCTCAGTTCTTCCTACTGCATTGTGTATTCCTCATATCCTCTTCTCAGCTCTTCCTACTGCATTGTGTATTCCCATTCCCCTTCTCAGTTCTTCCTATTGCATTGTGTATTCCCCATCTCAGCTCTTCCTACTGCATTGTGTATTCCCCATTCCTCTTCTCAGCTCTTCCTACTGCATTGTGTATTCCCCATTCCTCTTCTCAGTTCTTCCTATCTGCATTGTGTATTCCTCATTCACCTTCTCAGCTCCTCCTACTGCATTGTGTATTCCCCATTCCCCTTCTCAGCATATTCCTACTGCATTGTGTATTCCCCAGTTCCTCTTCTCAGCTATTCCTACTGCATTGTGTATTCCCCATTCCTCTTCTCAGCTATTCTACTGCATTGTGTATTCCTCATTCCACTTCTCAGCTCTTCCTACTGCATTGTGTATTCCCCATATCCTCTTCTTCTCAGCTCTTCCTACTACATTGTGTATTCCCCATTCCCCTTCTCAGCTATTCCTACTGCATTGTGTATTCCTTGATCTACTCATTGTTACCCATTCCTCTTCTCAGCTATTCCTACTGCATTGTGTATTCCCCATTCCTCTTCTCTAGCTATTCTACTAGCATTGTGTATTCCCATCTCCTCTTCTCAGCTATTCTACTGCATTGTGTATTCCTCATTCCACTCTCAGCTCTTCCTACTGCATTGTGTATTCCCCATTCCTTTCTCAGCTCTTCCTACTACATTGTGTATTCCCCATTCTCTTCTCAGTTCTTCCTACTGCATTGTGTATTCCTCATTCCTCTTCTCAGCTCTTCCTACTAGCATTGTGATTCCTCATATCCTCTTCT
Organism: Rhinophrynus dorsalis; assembly: GCA_037306005.1. Lineage (NCBI taxonomy): Eukaryota > Metazoa > Chordata > Amphibia > Anura > Rhinophrynidae > Rhinophrynus > Rhinophrynus dorsalis. The sequence goes on along the minus strand of CM074723.1, from coordinate 3,209,961 downwards.
CTTAGCTCTTCCTACTACATTGTGATAATCCTCATTCCTCTTCTCAGTTCTTCCTACTACATTGTGTATTCCCATTCCTCTTCTCAGCTCTTCCTACTGCATTGTGTATTCCTCTATTCACTTCTCAGTTCTTCCTACTGCATTGTGTATTCCCCATTCCTCTTCTCAGCTCTTCCTACTGCATTGTGTATTCCCCATTCCCCTTCTCAGTTCTTCCTATTGCATTGTGTATTCCCCATCTCAGCTCTTCCTACTGCATTGTGTATTCCCCATTCCTCTTCTCAGTTCTTCCTACTGCATTGTGTATTCCCCATTCCTCTTCTCAGCTCTTCCTACTGCATTGTGTATTCCCCATTCCTCTTCTCAGTTCTTCCTACTGCATTGTGTATTCCTCATTCACCCTGTCTCAGCTCCTCCTACTGCATTGTGTATTCCCCATCTCCCTTCTCAGCTATTCCTACTGCAATTGTGTATTCCCATTCCTCTTCTCAGCTATTCCTACTGCATTGTGTATTCCCCATTCCTCTTCTCAGCTATTCCTACTGCATTGTGTATTCCTCATTCCACTTCTCAGCTCTTCCTACTGCATTGTGTATTCCCCATCCTCTTCTCAGCTCTTCCTACTGCATTGTGTATTCCCCATTCCCCTTCTCAGCTATTCCTACTGCATTTGTGTATTCCCCATTCCTCTTCTCAGCTATTCCTACTGCATTGTGTATTCCCCATTCCTCTTCTCAGCTATTCCTACTGCATTGTGTATTCCTCATTCACTTCTCAGCTCTTCCTACTGCATTGTGTATTCCCCATTCCTCTTCTCAGCTCTTCCTACTACATTGTGTATTCACCATTCTCTTCTCAGTTCTTCCTACTGCATTGTGTATTCCTCATTCCTCTTCTCAGCTCTTCCTACTGCATTGTGTATTCCCCATTCCTCTTCTCAGCTCTTCCTACTACATTGTGTATTCCCCATTTCCCCTTCTCAGCTCTTCCTACTACATTGTGTATTCCTCATTCCTCTTCTCAGCTCCTCCTACTTCATTGTGTATTCCCATTCCTCTTCCCAGCTCTTCCTACTGCATTGTGTATTCCCCATTCCCCTTCTCAGTTCTTCCTACTGCATTGTGTATTCCCCATTCCTCTTCTCAGCTCTTCCTACTGCATTGTGTATTCCCCATTCCCCTTCTCAGCTCTTCCTACTGCATTGTGTATTCCCCATTCCTCTTCTCAGCTATTCCTACTGCATGTGTATTCCCCATTCCTCTTCTCAGCTATTCCTACTGCATTATGTATTCCCCATTCCCCTTCTCAGCTCTTCCTACTGCATTGTGTATTCCTCATTCCACTTCTCAGCTCTTCCTACTGCATTGTATATTCCTCATTCCTCTTCTCAGCTCTTCCTACTGCATTGTGTATTCCTCATTCCTCTTCTCAGCTCTTCCTACTGCATTGTGTATTCCTCATTCCTCTTCTCAGCTCTTCCTACTGCATTGTGTATTCCCCATTCCTCTTCTCAGCTCTTCCTACTGCATTGTGTATTCCACATTCCTCTTCTCAGCTCTTCCTACTGCATTGTGTATTCCCCATTCCCCTTCTCCTCTCTTCCTACTGCATTGTGTATTCCCCATTCCTCTTCTCAGCTCTTCCTACTGCATTGTGTATTCCTCATTCCTCTTCTCAGCTCTTCCTACTGCATTGTGTATTCCCCATTCCTCTTCTCAGCTCTTCCTACTGCATTGTGTATTCCCCATTCCTCTTCTCAGCTCTTCCTACTGCATTGTGTATTCCCCATTCCCCTTCTCAGTCTCTTCCTACTGCATTGTGTATTCCTCATTCCTCTTCTCAGCTCTTCCTACTGCATTGTGTATTCCCCATTCCTCTTCTCAGCTCTTCCTACTGCATTGTGTATTCCCCATTCCTCTTCTCAGTTCTTCCTACTGCATTGTGTATTCCCCATTCCTCTTCTCAGCTCTTCCTACTGCATTGTGTATTCCCCATTCCTCTTCTCAGTTCTTCCTACTGCATTGTGTATTCCTCATTCCTCTTCTCAGCTCTTCCTACTGCATTGTGTATTCCCCATTCCCCTTCTCAGCTCTTCCTACTGCATTGTGTATTCCTCATTCCTCTTCTCAGCTCTTCCTACTGCATTGTGTATTCCTCATTCCTCTTCTCAGCTCTTCCTACTGCATTGTGTATTCCCCATTACTCTTCTCAGCTCCTTCTACTGCATTGTGTATTCCCCATTCCCCTTATCAGCTATTTGTACTGCATTGTGTATTCCTCATTCCTCTTCTCAGTTCTTCCTACTGCATTGTGTATTCCCCATTCCTCTTCTCAGCTCTTCCTACTACATTGTGTATTCCCCATTCCACTTCTCAGTTCTTCCTACTGCATTGTGTATTCCTCATTCCCCTTCTCAGTTCTTCCTACTGCATTGTGTATTCCCCATTACTCTTCTCAGCTCTTCCTACTGCATTGTGTATTCCCCATTACTCTTCTCAGCTCTTCCTACTGCATTGTGTATTCCTCATTCCTCTTCTCAGCTCTTCCTACTGCATTGTGTATTCCCCATTACTCTTCTCAGCTCCTCCTACTGCATTGTGTATTCCCCATTCCCCTTATCAGCTATTTGTACTGCATTGTGTATTCCTCATTCCCCTTCTCAGCTCTTCCTACTGCATTGTGTATTCCCCATTCCTCTTCTCAGCTATTCCTACTGCATTGTGTATTCCTCATTCCTCTTCTCAGTTCTTCCTACTGCATTGTGTATTCCTCATTCCCCTTCTCAGCTCTTCCTACTGCATTGTGTATTCCCCATTCCCCTTCTCAGCTCCTCCTACTACATTGTGTATTCCCCATTCCCCTTCTCAGTTCTTCCTACTGCATTGTGTATTCCCCATTCCCCTTCTCAGCTCCTCCTACTGCATTGTGTATTCCCCATTCCCCTTCTCAGCTCTTCCTACTGCATTGTGTATTCCCCATTCCCCTTCTCAGCTCTTCCTACTGCATTGTGTATTCCCCATTCCTCTTCTCAGCTCTTCCTACTGCATTGTGTATTCCCATTCCTCTTCTCAGTTCTTCCTACTGCATTGTGTATTCCCCATTCCTCTTCTCAGCTCTTCCTACTGCATTGTGTATTCCCCATTCCTCTTCTCAGCTCTTCCTACTGCATTGTGTATTCCCCATTCCTCTTCTCAGTTCTTCCTACTGCATTGTGTATTCCCCATTCCTCTTCTCAGCTCTTCCTACTGCATTGTGTATTCCCCATTCCCCTTCTCAGCTCTTCCTACTGCATTGTGTATTCCCCATTCCCCTTCTCAGTTCTTCCTACTGCATTGTGTATTCCCCATTCCTCTTCTCAGCTGTTCCTACTGCATTGTGTATTCCCCATTCCCCTTCTCAGCTCATCCTACTGCATTGTGTATTGCCATTCCTCTTCTCAGCTGTTCCTACTGCATTGTACCCTCCATTCCTCCTCCCAGCTCTTCCTACTACATTGGGCCTCCCTCCCATTCCACCACCAAGTTCTTCCTACTGAATTTTGCCACCCACCCCCCCTCATTTTCCTTCCCAGATCTTCCTACTTTATTGGGTCTTCCCTCATTCCTCCTTCCTGCTCTTCCTACTTCATTGAGCCTCCTAGAACTTAGAACTGCACTGTCTTGTATTTAGGTGAGCATACAAAAGGTATTAAATGACCCCTCTACTGATTAAGGGAATGTTATACCTTATTTTTATTTCAATATTATGTTTTCCTTGGTAGTGGAAAAACCTTTCTCAGGTGCTCCCCCAACATCATAGTCAATGATCAACATCAAGGGGAGAGAGAAGGAAAATTTTGTGTTTGGTGCACACTCAATGTACATTTGAAACATAATAACTGTTGTGATAAAGTTAAGTCACTCAGGTTCTGGGTGAATAAATTATCTGTTTATATTTCAAGAGCAATTTGTAGGCTTGAGGTAAATAACCTTGTCGTAAACTTGACAAAGTATATGCACTAGTAAGGCAAAGTGTGTCTGTCCTTATTCTTTTCAGACACTCGCACCTATGGCCTCTTAAAGGGATAGTAATGTTTCACAAAAACAGCAGCTCCAATTAATCTTCATAGTATTTGGTCCATGGAGAGTGTTATTTCAATACGGTCAGAGTTGTAGTACAAGAGTAATTGAATCATAAAGTATCCCCCTCCTGCCCCTTTTACCTAGTGTAACACTGCTCTCCTCAGATGTGGAATCTGGTTGTAAGACCAGACATATAACAGCTGGGGACAATCTTCTTACTCTGAGAACAATGAAAACCCTGCCCCTCTTGACAGGTTTTTCAGCTTTTTTTCTTATCTTAATTGAAGATTGTCCCTCTCTGCAGTCTACCTGGGCACCTCCCAGCTGCTCTGAGGTGAGCAGTGTTACATCAGTAAAAGGGGCGGGAGGGGGATACTTTATCATTGAATTACTCTTGTAATACAACTCTGACAGAACTGAAATAACACTCTCCATGGCCCAATTACTATGAAGATTAATTAGAGCAGCTTTTATTATGAAACATTACTTTCCCTTTAAAGGGATAGTAATACTTCGTTTAATCTTTATTTTATTTTGTAGGCATTAAAAAAAACATGAAGAATGATATGTCTTATCTCTCAGACCTTTATGGTTTGAGAGATATTCACAAGCAAAGTTTCCCCTCCCGCCCCTTTTACCTAGTGTAAGCTATCTCTTCTCAGATGTGGAATCCAGTCCATAGACCAGACAGATAACAGCAGGGGACAATCTTCTTCCTATGAGAACAATGAAATCCCTGCCCCTCTTGACAAGTTTTTTCAGGTTTTTCCCTTATCTTAATTGAAGATTGTCCCTCTCTGCAATCTACCTGGGCACCTCCCTTCTGATCTGGCTGAGCAGTGTTACATCAGTAAAAGGGGCGGGAGTGGGATACTTTGTCATTGAATTACTCTTGAACTACAACTCTGACAGAATTGAAATAACACTCTCCAAAGTCCAAATACTATGATAATTAATTATAGCTGCTTTTATTATGAAACATTACTATCCCTTTAACTTAGCTACTGAAAGGGATATGGGAAACGAAACAGTGAATCACACTTCAGTTCCCCTAGTCAGACTTGTGTACTTGACTGACATCTACATGAACTTTGGCAGTTTGCTCTGAAATTAATTGCATCCCATTGCCGGCGCTACAATGTATCACGCACCTCACTCGTCCTCTAGATGGCAGAAAACTCATAGCAAGCTGCCATAAGGAAGCGTTGCGGTACTACACTTCATTGCATCGCTTACTTATATGAATGTTTAGGTAAGAATCAGATAAAGTATGAGTATGGAAAGGATGGAAATATAAATCTTCCACCATGCAGTATATTATTATGTTAAACTTGACGTTCTCCACCGGCTGTTATAATCCTTTTAATATTTCTAACCTCCGTACTTGGTGACAAAGAATATTATATACTTGAGCTAATTTAGAGCACTATTCTGTATAATTTAGAGTTACAGGGCTACTTGTGGTCTTGTAATTCAAGGATCCTCATCAAAGAATACACTGTATTATAGATTCGGCTTTGTGGTTTTGGCATTTAAAGTGCCATAAAATAGTTGCATTAAAAAGAGTGATAGTACACCTAAATCTCCTTACTCCCTATAATGAGAGCACCCAGAAATACGAATTCTACAACTGAATATTTCTTATTTTCCGGTGGGGGAAAAATTTATTTCATTCCTATGACCAAAAATTCATGCAGTCAGAGGCTCCCCACATACCGGACATGCAAACTGGAGATTTCCCTTTAAAAAAAAGAGCAGGGAAAAACTCCAGCCTTCACCTAACATGTTTCGGCTTCTTTATAAGCTTGCATCAGAGTTGTGGCAAGTGGGGCCAAGTTCAAGGTATTTTATACCTGTAAGACACACCTCTCAGGTATGGAGGTGTTCTCCCAGGTCCTAAAGGGTGCCATCACTCAACATTTCCTCGCTTGTACAAATCTTCTCAGAATTAGTTTGTTGTGATCTACTCAAATTGAAGGACACTAGGGAAACTGAAATGATTCACCGTTTCGCTTCCCCTGTCCCTTTCAGGAGCTAAGTTAAGAGGCCATAAGTGCGAGGGTCTGACAAGATTAAGGACAGACACGCTCTGCCTTACTAGTGCATATACCTTGTCATGTTTATGACAAGGTTATTTGCCTCATGCTTACAACTTGCTCTGTAATTATAAATAGTTAATTTATTCACCCAGAACCTGAGTGACTTTTAACCTTCTTAACACAATAGTTACTTTGGATTTTAATGAATTATTAATAAAAATGTATGTTTTAAATGTATATTGAGTGTGCACCAAACGCAATATTTTCCTTCTCTCTCCCCTTGATGTTGATCATTGAGCCTCCCCCTGAATTCCTCCTCTGAGCTCTTCTACACTTGATTTTATAAAGTTGGAAATTGCACAAGATGTGGAATATTTATCAACTAGTTGAACAGCCCGTTACACGGGCCACAGTGTCACAGCCACCCAGTCACGGGGCAGTCACGCTCAGTGGAGACTGCCCGCGCCACTGCTGATACAGAGCAGGACGCTCCTTCGGAGTGCCCAGCTCTGTATCAGCCGCGGCGCTGGCAGTCTCTACTGCGCATGACTGCAGCACTCGCAGCAGTGTCTACTGGGCATGTCGTGGTGTTACACACGATTTAGCGAATTATTATATAGGATTAACAAAATGCATAATGAGTGAACAGAAGAAAAATCTAAATCAAATCAATATTTGGTGTGTCCACCCCTTGCCTTCAAAACAGCATCAATTCTTCTAGGTACACTTGCACAAAGTCAGGGATTTTTTAGGCAAATAGTCAGGTATGTGATTAAACAACTATACCAAATAGGTGCTAATGATCATCAGTTTAATATGTAGGTTGAAACACAATCATTAACTGAAGCATATACATTGTGTAGTAGGAATAAAACTGGGTGAGGAACAGCCAACCTCAGCTAGTCAAAAAGTCATACACCATGGCAAGACTGAGTACAGCAACAAGACACAGTGTAGATATACTGCATCAGCAAGGTCTCTCACAGGCAGACATTTCAAGGCAGACATCGGTTTCCAGATGTGGTATCCAAGCTCTTTTGAAGAAGCACAAAAAACGTTTATAAAAGTAGACGCATTGGTCAGCCAAGAGAACTTAGTGCATCAGATGACACATACTTCTTACTTCCCTTCGCAATTGGAAGATGTCCAGCAGTACCATCAGCTCAGAATCAGCATAAAACAGTGGGACCCTGGTACACCTATCTACTGTCCGACTTGCAGCCAAAAAGCCATACCTTCAACATGGAAATAAGGTCAAGCGACTCAGCGATGCATGAAAACACAGGAACTGGGGTGCAGAAAAATTGCAGCAGGTGCTCTGGACTGATGACTCAAAATTTTAAATATTTGTCTGCGGCAGAAGGCAGTTTGTTCGCCGAAGGCTGGAGAGCTGTACAAGAATGAGTGTCTGCAGGCAGCAGTGAAGCATGGTGGAGGTTCCTAGCAAGTTTGGGACTGCATTTCTGCAAATGGAGTTGGGGATTTGGTCAGAATTAATGGTCTCCTCAATTCTGAAAAGTACAGGCAAATACTTATCCATCAAGTAGTAACATCAGGGAGGCATCTGATTGGCCCCAAATTTATTCTGCAGCAGAAAAATGACCCCAAACATACATTCAACATCATTAAAAACATCATCAGCGTAAAGAGCAAGGAGTCTTGGAAGTGATGGTATGGTCCCCACAGAGCCCTGATCTCAACATCATCGACTCTGTCTGGGATTACATGAAGAGAGAGAAACAACTGAGGCCTAAATCCACTGAAGATATGTGGTTAGTTCTCCAAAATGTTTGGAACAACATTCCTGCCGGATTCCTTAAAAACTGTGTTTCATTGTACCTAGAAGAACTGATAATGTTTTGAAGGCAATGGGTGGTCACCCCAAATATTGATTTGATTTAGATTTTCCTTCTGTTCACTCATTATGCATTTTGTTAGTTGATAAAAATAAACTATTAACATGTCTATTTTTGATAGCATTCTTACTTTACAGAACTTTTTCACACCTGCTTAAAACTTTGGCACATAAATGTATATAATACACAGGGCAAAACCCCCTTTCCCACAATATCACTGCACTACATACCAAAAAAAACACAATTTCTCTGCATCCTCACCCCTTCCTCATACTCACTGCATCCTGCCAGCCCCTCCTTCCACATGTATTGCCCTCCTTCCCTCACATTATATGTATTGTCTCTGCCCTCCTTCCCTCACATTATGTGTATTTTCTCTATCCTCCTTCCCTCACATTATGTGTATTGTCTCTGCCCTCCTTCCCTCACATTACATGTGTTTTCTCTGTCCTCCTTCCTTCACATTACATGTATTGTCTCTGTCCTCCTTCCCTCACATTGCATGTGTTTACTCTGTCCTCCTTCCCTCACATTATGTGTATTTTCTCTATCCTCCTTCCCTCACATTACATGTATTTTCTCTGCCCTCCTTCCCTCACATTACATGTGTTTTCTCTGTCCTCCTTCCCTCACATTACATGTATTTTCTCTGTCCTCCTTCCCTCACATTGCATGTGTTTACTCTGTCCTCCTTCCCTCACATTATGTGTATTTTCTCTGTCCTCCTTCCCTCACATTACATGTGTTTTCTCTGTCCTCCTTCCCTCACATTACATGTATTTTCTCTGTCCTCCTTCCCTCACATTGCATGTGTTTACTCTGTCCTCCTTCCCTCACATTATGTGTATTTTCTCTGTCCTCCTTCCCTCACATTACATGTGTCATCTCTGTCCTCCTTCCCTCACATTACATGTATTTTCTCTGTCCTCCTTCCCTCACATTGCATGTGTCATCTCTGTCCTCCTTCCCTCACATTATATGTATTTTCTCTGTCCTCCTTCCCTCACATTACATGTATTTTCTCTGTCCTCCTTCCCTCACATTATGTGTATTGTCTCTGCCCTCCTTCCCTCACATTATATGTATTTTCTCTGTCCTCCTTCCCTCACATTACATGCATTTTCTCTGTCATCCTTCCCTCACATTATATGTATTTTCTCTGTCCTCCTTCCCTCACATTACATGTATTTTCTCTGTCATCCTTCCCTCACATTGCATGTGTCATCTCTGTCCTCCTTCCCTCACATTGCATGTGTCATCTCTGTCCTCCTTCCCTCACATTACATGTGTCATCTCTGTCCTCCTTCCCTCACATTGCATGTGTTTTCTCTGTCCTCCTTCCCTCACATTGCATGTATTTTCTCTGCCCTCCTTCCCTCACATTACATGTGTCATCTCTGTCCTCCTTCCCTCACATTGCATGTGTTTTCTCTGTCCTCCTTCCCTCACATTGCATGTGTCATCTCTGCCCTCCTTCCCTCACATTACATGTGTCATCACTGCCCTCCTTCCCTCACATTACATGTGTCACCCCCTAAAGGAACACTGCTGACCTATCACACACAAAAAAAACTACATTTTGTGTTCGTCGAAGAAAACACAAAACAGCTTGAAACAATACAAACCACAATCCCTACCACCCACTGCGCCTGTTAAAAACAAGTCTGCCAAGGAGTACAGATGCCATAAAAAAAAGGACTGCGTCTCACACACAAAAACACAACAACAGCACCCACTACAGAATCACACATGCCGCAACTTCAATCAAAACCTACACAAAAAAGTTCTGTGGCGTCTTCAGAAATCCAGCCACTACCCAACATCAATCAGCAGACATTGTCACGGCACACACATACACATATAACTTTCAAATTCCCTATTAAAGTCCACAACAAAAAAATTACAGTTCATTAAAAAAACAAAACACAATAAACACTGCTCACATTGGTAGGAGCCACAGTTAAAACTTATAACCATGTACAAACACATTTCAAATTCATAACCACAAAAACGTAGGTAAGTACTGATCAGTCATATCACATAAATATTCATGAACCCAAATAAAAAAAAAATAGCATAAAACAAAAAAATGTACACTCCAAAAAACAACAATTCAATAATCTATATAACACGGGCAACACCATGCTCTGTTTGCTAGTAATTAATAAAATGTTGCAAGTCAGTAAGTCACATTACATTGCTCTGTCATGTCTGGGACCCAGAGGCCCTGCTCCAGGCAGGTTATTAATGAGAACACATGGGGCCAACCCGCTCCATTCTGTCCCCTATCACATGCCTGGAAAGGAAACGAGCTGGCCGCCTCCATGGTGAAAGTATTAAAGGAACAGTACCTCCTGCTTTATCATGTCTTGGGGAGAGTGTAAATCAGATCTGTGTCTTTATTTCACTAAGAGATGTGAGGACCATAATAAAGATCTACAAGTAACTGTCTAACAAGCTTATTGTGTCTCTGTGGCAATGGGTATAGCCTTTCCCTTTGTGATGACACCTAATCTTAACAGCCCCCCCATTTCATTTTACCCTGCCTGGGTGAAGGAATATTTTGTGGGCATGCCCCTGAAACTTAGTCCCAAGAAGGAAGGAGAGTCTGAACATCACGGCTCGCTATTGGCATAAGCAGGCCTCCTGGTACTGACCAGTGCAATGACAGCACATTGCACCAAATGCTTGTAAAAATCCCGGACTGAGGGACGTCCTAACAATCAAACACTGACTGGAGAATGATCCCATAGAAGCAGGTAGATGTGTGTGTGTGTGTGTTTGTGTGAATAGGGGGGTGGGGGGATTATTGTGTGTGTGTTTGTGTGAATAGGGGGGTGGGGGGATTATTGTGTGTGTGTGTATATGGGAGGCTTAGTGTGTGTGTGTGTGTGTGTGTGTGTGTGTGTGTGTGTGTGTGTGTGTGTGTGTGTATATGGGGAGGGGTTTAGTATGTGTGTATATGGGGAGGGGTTTAGTATGTGTGTATATGGGGAGGGGTTTAGTATGTGTATGGAGGAGTAGTATGTGTGTGTGTTTTATATGGGGAGAGGTTTAGTATGTGTGTGTATATGGGGAGAGGTTTAGTATGTGTGTGTATATGGGGAGAGGTTTAGTATGTGTGTGTATATGGGGAGAGGTTTAGTATGTGTGTATATGGGGAGAGGTTTAGTATGTGTGTATATGGGGAGAGGTTTAGTATGTGTATGGAGGAGTAGTATGTGTGTGTGTTTTATATGGGGAGAGGTTTAGTATGTGTGTGTATATGGGGAGAGGTTTAGTATGTGTGTGTATATGGGGAGAGGTTTAGTATGTGTGTATATGGGGAGGGGTTTAGTATGTGTGTATATGGGGAGGGGTTTAGTATGTGTGTATATGGGGAGAGGTTTAGTATGTGTGTATATGGGGAGAGGTTTAGTATGTGTGTGTATATGGGGAGAGGTTTAGTATGTGTGTATATGGGGAGGGGTTTAGTATGTGTGTATATGGGGGGTAGTGTGTGTGTATATATGGGGGTTTAGTATGTGTGTGTATATGGAGGGTTTAGCATGTGTGTATATGGGGGGGTTAGTATGTGTGTGTATATGAGGAGGGGGTTAGTATGTATGTGTAGTATGTGTGTATGGGGGGTTAGTACATGTGTGAGTACGTGTGTGTGTGTATATGGGGAGGGATTTACTATGTGTGTATGGGGTGGTTAGTATGTGTGTGTATATGGGGGGTAGTATGTGTGTGTATATTGGGAGGGATTTAGATGTGTGTATGGGGGTTAGTATGTATGTGTCTGGGGGGTTAGTATGTGTGTGTGTATATAGGGAGGGATTTAGTTATGTGTGAAGTGGAGGGGTTTAGTATGTGTGTACATGGGGGTTAATATGTGTGTATATGGGGGTTAGTGTGTGTGTGTGTATGGGGGGTAGTATGTGTGTGTGTGTATGGGGGGTAGTATGTGTGTGTGTATGGGGGGTAGTATGTGTGTGTGTGTATGGGGGGTAGTATGTGTGTGTGTGTGTGTATGGGGGGTAGTATGTGTGTGTGTGTATGGGGGGTAGTATGTGTGTGTATGGGGGGTAGTGTGTGTGTGTATGGGGGGTAGTATGTGTGTGTGTGTATGGGGGGTAGTGTGTGTGTGTATGGGGGGTAGTATGTGTGTGTGTGTATGGGGGGTAGTATGTGTGTGTGTGTGTATGGGGGGTAGTATGTGTGTGTGTATATGGGGGGTTAGTATGTGTGTGTGTGTGTGTGTGTGTGTGTGTGTATGGGGAGGGGTTTAGTATGTGTGTGTATATGGGGGGGTAGTATGTGTGTGTATATGGGGGGTTAGTATGTGTGTGTATATCGGGGGTTAGTATGTATGTGTATATGGGGGTTAGTATGTATGTGTATATGGGGGTTAGTATGTGTGTGTATGTGGGGGTTAGTATGTGTGTGTATATGGGGGTTAGTATGTATGTGTATATGGGGGTTAGTATGTGTGTGTATATGGGGGTTAGTATGTGTGTGTGTATGGGGGTTAGTATGTGTGTGTGTATATGGGGAGTTAGTATGTGTGTGTATATGGGGGGGGTTAGTATGTATGTGTATATGGGGGTTAGTATGTGTGTGTGTATGGGGGTTAGTATGTGTGTGTGTATATGGGGGGGTTAGTATGTGTGTGTATATGGGGGGGTTAGTATGTATGTGTATATGGGGGTTAGTATGTATGTGTATATGGGGGGGTTAGTATGTGTGTGTATATGGGGGGGTTAGTATGTGTGTGTGTATGGGGGTTAGTATGTGTGTGTGTATATGGGGGGTTAGTATGTGTGTGTATATGGGGGGGTTAGTATGTGTGTGTGTGTATGGGGGGTAGTATGTGTGTGTATGGGGGGTAGTGTGTGTGTGTATGGGGGGTAGTATGTGTGTGTGTGTATGGGGGGTAGTGTGTGTGTGTATGGGGGGTAGTATGTGTGTGTGTATGGGGGGTAGTATGTGTGTGTGTATGGGGGGTAGTATGTGTGTGTGTGTGTGTATGGGGGGTAGTATGTGTGTGTGTATATGGGGGGTTAGTATGTGTGTGTGTGTGTGTGTGTGTGTGTATGGGGAGGGGTTTAGTATGTGTGTGTATATGGGGGGGTAGTATGTGTGTGTATATGGGGGTTAGTATGTGTTTGTGTATGGGGCTTAGTATGTATGTGTGTATATCGGGGGTTAGTATGTGTGTGTGTATATGGGGGGTTAGTATGTGTGTGTGTATATGGTGGTTAGTATGTGTGTGTGTATATGGGGGTTAGTATGTGTGTGTGTATGGGGGGTTAGTATGTATGTGTGTATGGGGGTTAGTATGTGTGTGTGTATGGGGGGTTAGTATGTGTGTGTGTATGGGGGGTTAGTATGTGTGTGTATATGGGGGTTAGTATGTATGTGTGTATATCGGGGGTTAGTATGTGTGTGTGTGTATGGGGGTTAGTATGTGTGTGTGTATGGGGGGTTAGTATGTATGTATGTGTGTATGGGGGGTTAGTATGTATGTATGTGTATATGGGGGGTTAGTATGTGTGTGTATATGGGGGGGTAGTATGTGTGTGTATATGGGGGTTAGTATGTGTTTGTGTATGGGGCTTAGTATGTATGTGTGTATATCGGGGGTTAGTATGTGTGTGTGTATATGGGGGGTTAGTATGTGTGTGTGTATATGGTGGTTAGTATGTGTGTGTGTATATGGGGGTTAGTATGTGTGTGTGTATGGGGGGTTAGTATGTATGTGTGTATGGGGGTTAGTATGTGTGTGTGTATGGGGGGTTAGTATGTGTGTGTGTATGGGGGGTTAGTATGTGTGTGTATATGGGGGGGTTAGTATGTGTGTGTGTGTATGGGGGTTAGTATGTGTGTGTGTATGGGGGGTTAGTATGTATGTGTGTGTGTATGGGGGGTTAGTATGTATGTGTGTATGGGGGTTAGTATGTGTGTGTGTATGGGGGGTTAGTATGTGTGTGTGTGTGGGGGTTAGTATGTATGTGTGTATATCGGGGGTTAGTATGTGTGTGTGTGTATGGGGGTTAGTATGTGTGTGTGTATGGGGGGTTAGTATGTATGTATGTGTGTATGGGGGGTTAGTATGTATGTATGTGTATATGGGGGGTTAGTATGTGTGTGTATATGGGGGGGTAGTATGTGTGTGTATATGGGGGTTAGTATGTGTGTGTGTATGGGGGTTAGTATGTATGTGTGTATATCGGGGGTTAGTATGTGTGTGTATATGGGGGGTTAGTATGTGTGTGTGTATGGGGGGTTAGTATGTATGTGTATATGGTGGTTAGTATGTGTGTGTGTATATGGGGGTTAGTATGTGTGTGTGTATGGGGGGTTAGTATGTATGTGTGTATGGGGGTTAGTATGTGTGTGTATATGGGGAGTTAGTATGTGTGTGTATATGGGGGGGTTAGTATGTGTGGGCACACACACAAGATGATTCCATCTCTACAGAAAACCATCAGTACAACAATCAGTGGTCTTGGCTCAGTGGAATAGGACAATGACGTGAAGCTGCATGGACCAGTTGATGTAAGGTATCACATCCCTGGCTTAGAAGATGACATTTCAAGATTTAAAGAGGAAGTGCACCAGTAAAATCTGGTCCAGGAGGGTCTGTAGAGTAGAATTAGAAGACAAAACCTCCACATTTGGAATCTCCCATGTTCACTGCTTGCTGCAGACTTAATGAGAGTATCTGTCCACCTTCTTTACCACTGTAGTACCTGCTGCAGTGGCCAGCAAATTACAGATGGACAGGGATGACAAGGTCCTCAGTCCGCCTCCAGAATGAGCAGGTAACTCGATATCCACAGACAGCGTTTTCAGAAAGTGCGCAATTTCACAGCCCAAATATACCTGGTTAACAGATACCAAGTCTGTAAGATTCCCATCACTCTGTCCTAGAACACAGAACTAAAGGTCTCCACAGTCTTCCAAGAGCAAGGGATGAAATACAAGTGAGGGTATCCCTTTAAATGATTGCCACAAAAAAGAAACAAACACAAGTTCTGCATGACCCAGTTGATCTGAATGCCTTTCTGAAATGCCTTGGCCTGTCAGCTGCTTCATTACCTGGAACAACTCTCTGGTCTGGACAGTCCAAAACCCTGGTACTACACCTCCGGCACTGACCATGGGATCACCGAAAGACCTGGGGAGTTCTGCCTTAGGGCCCTGTGCTACCCCCACACGCACACACACTAACCTCCCCCCCATACACCCACACATTCATATGCACACATACTAACCGCCCCCCCCCCCACATTACACACACATCTACCTACCCCACACATTTTATTTTGTATTACATATTTTTATTAATTTAATAAACATTATATAACAACATTAAAAAGACACACATACAAATACACAAACACACACAAACCACACACACAAACTACCCCCAGACATGAATAGATACACATTGCACTACCCCTGTCTGACACACACACACACACACACACACACACACACACACACATATATACATACATAAACACGCACCTACACTATATACAGACACAGATGTACTCACACATACATACATATACACACATACAAACTAACATATATCTACACATATACAAATATCAACACACACACATTATATCCTATATAATAATTCGCCAAGTTGTGTGTAACGCCCGACATGCACAGTACAGACTGCCCGCGCCGCGGCTGATACAGAGCTGGGCGTTCCGAAGGAGCGTCCACCTCTGTATAAGCAGTGGCGCAGACAGTCTCCACTGCGTGTGACTGCCCCGCGACCGGCTGCCAGAGGCACTGTGGCCCGTGTATATATAAACATGCACCTACACTATATACATATACAGACATACTCACACAAACATAAATATACACACACAAACTAACATATATCTACATGCACACACACATATATCTACACATATACATATCACAACAAACACACACACACACTTTTTAAACTGTTTTTATTGATTTTTCAACAACCATACACAAGCTCCACCATTATATATGTGTGTTTTGTGTGTGTGTGTGTGTGTGTGTGTGTGTGTATATATATATATATATATATATATATATATATATCTATATATATAAAAGAAGACTTTGTGCCTGCCAAAACACACCCAGGGGAGGCATAAAGCAGGAGTTACTACTCCTATTGGGTGATTCAATCATGCAGGGAGTTGGCCCGCCCACCACTATCAAAGTCAGAAAAAAACAATATGGCCGCCACTTGCTCCTACACCACAGACAAACACACATGCCCCACTCACACAGCACCACACAAACACACACACACCACACACACACACAGACCACCACACACACACCACCACACACATGCCCCACTCACACAGCACCAAACACACATGCCCCCACTCACACACACACACAAAGCCAGACATAAATATGGCTGACACACACACACACACACAGTCACTCACCCTGACTCCCAGTGGCCTCAGCAGGACCTGTAGTGCAGCACCAGGGGAACAAAATGGCACTCAAAGGGTTAAGGTAGGCCCTCTGCTGAATTATTTCTTCACTGTCATCATTTGCCATGCAAGACACAGGACAGACAGCCATCAGGTACACACTTAACCCACTGACTGCCACAGGGTTGTGTATCAAGGTTTACCCCTCAGGTAGTGTGTTCAATCCCCTCACACTGTAAACTTGCATTTCCCTCCCACTTCTCCTCCTTCCCCAGCCTATTACTAACACTTTTCCACATTTATGTTAAGCCCCGCCCCCTACTCGCGATTAAGCCCCACCCACTTTTAACCCAGATTGCCCCATTTGTCTCTTCACATCAGCACCACATCAGTCCCCTCTAGGGACTACACAAGTCAATGTTCACAGGTATGAATACACTTCCCACTGCTATTTAACTCTCACATGCCTCTCTATACCTTAACCATTTGAGTGCCAGAGGGGTGCACAACTCATGAGCGCATGTGTTTCTGCACATATATGTTGTTTGTGTGTGTACATCTGTTACATATGTGTGTCCATCTCCAGTGTGTCTGTGTGTGTGCGTATCTTTTGCATGTTTCTGCCGCTCACTGTGTGTATGTGCATACCTCCCAACATTTCACATGGCCAAAGAGGGACACTGTAGTTTTAGGTGATATTGTTGGGGGCGTGGCTGGTGGGCGGGGCAATAGTAAGAATTTTTAGGTTATTTCATGACCTATTACTGGCTATTTATGTAACTGAATAAATGATTTAGTGCAAAACCAAAGTATTTTATTTGCACAGACTAATGTATAAACACATATACTGAAGTGTATTGCTTTATTGCTGTAGAGCAAAGTAATACACACCACACAGTCAGGGCTGGTGCAAGGATTTTTGCCACCCTAGGCAAAACCTAATTTTGCCGCCCATTTCGCTCCGCCCCTTGTGTCCCACCCCTTTATACCCCGCCTACTTATACCCCACCTCTTTTCATGATTATCCTCTCTCTGCCCCCTGGGCCAGTCTGCCCCTGGTCTGGAGATGCCTGTAAGAGATGCCCCCCACCAGCTCCAACTTGCCCCTTATCAGCTCCACTTTGGCCCTATCAGCTGCACTTTGCCCCCATCAACTCCACTTTGCCCCCATCAGCTCCACTTTGCCCCCCACCAGCTCCACTTTGCCCCCACCAGCTCCACTATGCCCCCATCCGCTCCACTATGCCCCCAGCAGCTCCAACTTGCCACCATCAGCTCCAACTTGCCACCATCAGCTCCACTTTGCCCCCATCAGCTCCACTTTGCTCCCCATCCGCTCTAACTTGCCCCCACCAGCTCCACTTTTGCCCCCCCCTTCAGTTCCACTATGCCCCTATCAGCTCCAACTTGCCCCTATCAGCTCCAACTTACCCCCATCGGCTCCACTTTTCCCCCAGCAGCTCCAACTTGCCACCAACAGCTCTACTTTGCCCCCATCCGCTCCAGCTTGCCCCCATCAGCTCCACTTTGCCCCCCATCTGCTCCAACTTGCCCCCATCAGCTCCACTTTGCCCCCCCTTCAACTCCACTTTGACCCCCCTTCAGCTCCACTTTGACCCCCATCCGCTCCAACTTGCCCCCATCAGCTCCACTTTGAACTCCATCTGCTCCAACTTGCCCCCAGCAGCTCCACTATGCCCCCTCAGCTCCAACTTGCCCCTATCAGCTCCAACTTGCCCCCATCATCTCCACTTTGCCCCCCATCTGCTCCAACTTGCCCCCTCAGCTCCACTATGCCCCCTCAGCTCCAACTTGCCCCCATCACATACCTGTAGCTCCCGCGCAGTCTTCTCTTCAGTAATGCAGAGCGCGGCGGGAGATCATGACTCCCAGCGCGCTCTGCATTACTAAAGATCCGACCCAATAAGGGAGCGCTGTAGCAATACAGACATGACTGTGTTGTGGTTCCCGGCATGGTGTGTGCAGGAGCAGCTCTTCTCCGCTGCATGCCTGCGCCCCCAGTACGTGTGGGCCTTAGGCCGCCTCCTACCTCGCCTATAGGTGGAGCCGGCCCTGCACACAGTCTGACCTCCTAAAAAGAGGGACAACAGGGTGGGAAAGAGGGACAGAGGGATTTGGCCCTCAAAGAGGGACACTTGGGATGTATGGTATGTGTCTGCCTGTGTGTTGCATATGTCTGTGTTTATCAGTGTGTCTGCATTTCACACACGTGCGCCCAACGGTCATAACATTACGGGCAACGCCGTCCCACATTGCTAGTATATATATATACATACATGCACTCAAAATACTATACTATATATACAAAAACACTATATTTTGCCTTCTACTTCTCTCCTGCTGTCCAACCTAGACTTAGGCATTGAGGCTCTTTTCACCATTTAAGGGGTTAACGGGCTGATTTAAAACATGTGAAGCTTTATTTGTCATCTGGTCCAGGCCCCTACCATAATGTGTTTCCTGCCCCCCTCCCTACCACCATCCCCAAATTTATCCTCTCCAGTGGAACGTCCTCTTGGCCTTCTCAGGAAATCCCGGGGCCTCCCTTCTGGTTCTTCCCTGGTGTTCCTGCTGCTCCCATTTGCTAATGACATAAAGCTCTTTGGAAACTACTGACTGTGGACACAGTTGTGCTCCCCATTACCATTCCAGTTGGTTATTATTCGCTTGGTCTCACACACACAGCCACATACACCCGTATCATGTCATTAGTGTGCCAGATATTTCCTCCACAACTGAACCTTACTGCATCCATCAATATTCCAGTTTGTAGTGTATTATGGCTAATATATCCATGAATATGAAGGATCTGTACTGGACCAACAAGCTGGACTCGCTCTTAGACAGTCACAAATCCACTGCTGATTTTGAACTCGTCCAAAAGATGTACCTTGTGCTAGGCAGAAAACAGACTCTGTAGATTGTGATTAATGTGGGTACGTGTATTGGGGTTCTTGGTGTTTAGATTACATTTGATATATTGGGGTTCTTATTGTTTAGGTTGTTTTTCATGTGGGTATTGATATTGATGTAACATTGCACAATATAGATCATTGATTTAAGATTTAGGAGATTGATTGAGAAGCTGGTGCTTGATCTCAGTTGGCTGCTCTAGGGGCTCAATTTAGTTACCACCTGTAAAATGTACGTTAAGGCAAAAATGAATACAGAACGGTACACATACAGTGGTACAATCGGGATTCAATTGCCCTAACAACTTGAATGACGATGAGCGTTGGCCCACGGAACCTAACTTGCGGCCCAAGTTTCATCATGTTTTTTTCCCATAACGCACACTAAACAGAGTGAAAATGGGAACAGCAAAGGAAACGAACGATTGGTGTTTGATACAGTGTCAAACAGTGAGCGTGAGCTAACGATGGTCCCCCTCCCCCCACCTCCCAAACACTAACCCTACCCATGGTCATACACTACACCTAACATTAACAATAAAGTGTACAAATACCAACCCTAACACTATCCTGTCACCCGTACCCCATAGCTGTAACACCTACCTGTAAGTCTGAGATCCAGTGGGGTCTTCCGCACCCTGGTCCTTTTCTGTAAGTGTCTATCTTCTTCTTCATCATCTGTCCTCTTCTCCTGTGTTCATCTGTAAACTTTGTTGCCCCTATAAAAGAAAAATAAGTGTTAAAATTACTGGCTCCATTAAAGTTCCACCGGCAGCAGCAGCAGTGGGGAAAAAAAGAACAAAAAAGCCCCCATTGTGTTACCTTCCATCCCATTGCCTGATCCACACTGAGGAAGATTTTAACAGACTGGTTTTTATATGGCCAGTACCTGTCCGAAATGGTTCCCACACTCCCATTGGCAGGGATGTGGGGGTTACACATGACACGAAATTTTCCCTACAGTAATCACACCAGCCAATCAGCTTCTAGCTGGAGGGGTCATGAATTGTCATTCTAGTATCCCTCCAGCAAGCCAATCATTGAATAGCTGGAGGAATGATGAAACGTGCGTTGTGACCCCTCCAGCTAGAAGCTGATTGGCTGGGAGGTGTAGTTACTATAGAGCACATTCCTTGCTCTACGTAACCCCACATCCCAGCTAGTGGGGGCATGGGAACCATTTTGAACAGGTACTGACCATATAAAAGCCAGTGTCTCCCTCAGTGTGCATCGGGCAACGGTCCGAAAGGTAGCACATAGGGGGCTTTTTATTCTTTTAATGGAGCTAGTAATGTTAAGACTTATTTGTTTTTTATAGGGGCAACACAAAGCTTACAGATAATGACAGGAGAAGGGGATTAATCCTTTCAGTGCCATCGGGGTATGCAACCCTGTGCAATGCGTTGCATACCCCAAGGGTTAATTCTTTTAAAATTTCCACTCATGTTTTTTGGTACCTTGGATGTATTGATTTGGGGCTTAGGGCCAGTTCGGGTCACTAGTGTAGGGATCTCTAGCTGCGCAGTCCACTTTCGGGTCTGTGGTTAGGAACACGCATTAGAGGATTTTTCTAGGAGCAAATTTTTGCAGACAAAAATGTCAATTAAAAGTAAAAAAAAAAAAAAAATGCCCTAAACGTGTGTTACTAGCCACCGCATGTAATTGAACTGCAAATTCGTCGCCTTTGTCATTGATCTAAGTGGGTGCAAATTTAGCACTTCTTTTGCTTTTTTGTACCATTTGGTAGTGTGTCCTAGTGCAGGTAATAGAAATCGTGACTATGACTTGAAACTAATGGAGTTACTTTAATTTTTATAATGGTGCCATTTGAATCAAGTCCTAGATCTGTAAGTCTGCCCCACTGATCTCTACTACAGGTATGGAATATTGGTGGATCCCATCCAAGTGGTGTCTCTCTTCGTGAAGGACCCCTACAGCTGGCCATCACTCTGCCTGATACTGGGTGAGTACAACAAGAGGTTGCAGTTTTTTCTCCACTAATCCGATATACAGGACAGCTACCTCTCACCTCCTATTAATAAACAGACTTAAGGATACAAACCTCTCATTTCCTTTTAGATGGACATCGTGACACTTGCCTCTCACCAGTTATCTATTGACATACCTCTCATCTCATTAGGACATGTACCTCTCCCGTTCTTCCTTACACAGACTTAATTCTTAGTTGATATGTAACTTGTCTATCTCTTTAGCTTCCAACGTGTTCATCTTGGGAGCTCTGCACATGGAGAGACGTCTGGCATCGGTGAGTACAATGGCCAATTTCTCTCTAGAGACGTCCTATGTTTCCCAACCCGCCTAATTCAGACTAAACTAGACAGTGTAAGTAGAAAGTGGTGTATCCCATATACCACAATACGGATTGTACCTTAAGGAACCTATTTCAGTAACAGCAAGACCTTTATACTTAATATTTATTGATGTACTATCCAGCACAGTGTCAGATTTGTATTTGGAATCTGGTCCGCAGACCGTCCGCGGCTCTTCAGCAGTGCCGAGATTGCATTATGGAATAAGAAATCATTCACTTAAATGGTCTTCTACGTGCGCTTGCAAACCAAGCACACGTAGAAGACCATTTCAGTGAAGGATTTCTGTTTTCATAACGCAACCTCAGCACTGCTGCAGAGCTGCCGCTTGCTCACTGACCAGATTCCCCAGCTGTCCGCTATAACACTGACGTCAGGGGAGAGAGAAGGAGAGGGAACTTTGAAAGCGGATATCTCTCAAACCATAAAGATTTGAGATATGCTGCTGGTTTCGTTTAATTCCAATTTTTAAGGGTTACAACATGGGGGGGGGGATAAAAAGGAAGTATTACTAACCCTTTAATACACAAAGGACTTGGGGCTAGGGTAGACAATAGACATCAGAACTTGAGGGTCTGGAATACACATCTTGAGACAATGGCCAGGGATTGAAGCAATAACTTGACTAGTTTGTATATTCCCCTTCAGCCCTGGCCAGTCAGATGCTACAGTGGGGTCCGCTGGTCGACCAATCCCTGAGCCGCTTACTTTTCTACATGTTAAGGCTATGACAGGCCTCCTGCTCTGGGATTCGACCAGTTGTGCTGTTGCCCACTGTCCCCGCCACCGAGTGTTCGAAGAGGGGTCGGCAATTTGAACACACGATGCGGGAATCTCCAACTAGTTGTCAGCGAAATTTGTAAACCTTAGTGTATTCCCAAGCCAACAACCCTGTAAGTGGTCACTCCGAGCGTCACAAAATGCCTTAAATTTCTCTCCCATCCATAATAAGGGCATGAAAGTTTGTATGCCCAGATAAAGGGTTTCAGTAACGGAGTGCAATCCGTTACATTTCTCCCCCTTTTCAGTACCAAGCCAGAGACTTGACGCAGGGGCATCAATTGCTTGGGCGAGGAGCGAATTCCCACTCACCAGGCTGGGGTCAACAAATTCCGGGGCAGCAACACAAGGGCTGCTGGTGAGGACTTGAGTCCCACTCACCACAGCAGGGTTAGCAGGGAATGGTGCAACCTGTACAGCAGGGAAGATGTCTGTTCCACAGCTGCCTCTAGACATAATGTCTTTAAAAAGTCTCATAGTCGGAGATAAGAGACTGCACATAAGTACACCCGGGGAGAGCTTCCAGTAACGTATTATGATCTGTTACACTCTGTATAGCGTGTGTGTGTGATATGCACCTACCTCTGTATAGGGTGTGTGTGTGTGTGTGTGATATGCACTTACCTCTGTATAGGGTGTGTGTGATATGCACCTACCTCTGTATAGGGTGTGTGTGTGTGTGTGTGTGATATGCACCTACCTCTGTATAGGGTGAGTGTGTGTGATATGTACCTACCTCTGTATAGGGTGAGTGTGTGATATGCACCTACCTCTGTATAGGTCGTGTGTGTGAGTGTGTGATATGCACCTACCTCTGTATAGGGTGTGAGTGTGTGTGATATGCACCTACCTCTGTATAGGGTGTGTGTGTGAGTGTGTGTGATATGGTCATCCATTATCCCACTGTTTTTGTTGATCCAGAGGAAGGAAAAAAGAGCAACATTGAATTAGCTTCCAAATAAGCCCCAAGTGGGTAAACAAATCATTCCTAACTCTAAAATCAGTCGGATATTTCCCTGCATCAATATCCTATCTGCTTTGAAACCAACTGTCATAATTCTCAGCATTGTAAATGGAAATCATATCACCCCTTAGACGTCTCTTCTATACTATAAAAGAGTAAGCAGTCACGTTACAAATCTCCAGCTGTGCCTGCCATACTCCCAGTAAGGGGTAGATATCCTAACTTCCTCCGTTCTGCCTATTTCAATCATACATGGGGGCAGGATTTTGACAGGAGTATGCAGGGGGGCCGAAGGGCCCCTGGCCACATCTGCCAAAATCTCTGCAAGGAGTTTCACTTCTATCTCCCTTTCACAAACTCCTGTGTACATGTCCTCACTCCCATTCAGCACCTTCTTCTCTACGTGATGTCCGTCCCTTTATTCACTCCGTTTATCACCGCTTTTTACTGTGTTCCCCCTGCCTCACATATTCACCTCCCCTCTCCTTCACCTCATTAAATCCACTCCCCTTCTCCTGTGTCCACACCCTTCCTCCCATTTGCCACCTTCTCCCATCCGTGCAACACCTCGACTCACCCTCCCATTCATTTGACACATCTGGTTTATTTTGGCAAAGCTTTATAAGTCAGATTCTCCAGTACCTTTATCAGTTTTGTTGCATGTCTCTGCACTTTTTCATGTTCATTAATGTCTTTTATATATGTATGGCATCCCTGGTTTAGCCCTTAGTACATTTATAATTCTGCCCCTTTCTAATGTCTCTCTGTGTGTTCCTGTGTGAAGTTTCTAGTGCCATGTACAGCCCAGGATACTTACCTGCCCCTGGTTTTAGTGCTTCAGGAATATTGCCTAAGACTAGTGGGTGCATTCATCCTGAACTAGTCCCGGTTCAGTTAGAGATTAGTTATTTGATCTGGTGGTTGATGACTTTAACCCTGGCTTTAAAGGGATAGTAATGTTTCATAATAAAAGCAGCTCTAATTAATCATCATAGTATTTGGACTTTGGAGAGTGTTATTTCAATTCTGTCAGAGTTGTAGTACAGGAGTAATTGAATGACAAAGTATCCCCTTCCCGCCCCTTTTACTGATGTAACACTGCTCAGCCAGATCAGAAGGGAGGAGCCCAGGTAGACTGCAGAGAGGGACAATCTTCAATTAAGATAAGGCAAAAACCTGAAAAACTTGTCAAGGGGGGCAGGGCTTTCATTGTTCTCATAGGAAGAAGATTGTCCCCTTCTGTTATCTGTCTGGTCTATGGACTGCATGCCACATCTGAGAAGAGATGGCTTACACTAGGTAAAAGGGGCAGGGCTTTCATTGTTCTCATAGGAAGAAGATTGTCCCCTTCTGTTATCTGTCTGGTCTATGGACTGGATTCCACATCTGAGAAGAGATGGCTTACACTAGGTAAAAGGGGGGGAGGGGATACTTTGCTTGTGAATATCTCTCAAACCATAAATGTTTGAGAGATAAGACTTATATCGTTCTTCATGTTTTTTTAATGCCTACAAAATAAAATAAAGATAAAATGAAGTATTACTATCCCTTTAAGCTACAACAAGAAACAAATGTAATCAGTGCTGTGAAGTATTACACTCAGGCTTAGCTCCCCAGCCTTAAGTAGCAGGTTTTCCCCTACACACTGGATTGTCACCCATCTGGGAGTTGACAGTGTGTGTGTGTGTGTGTGTGTGTGTGTGTGTACGTATGCGTCTGTGTATGGTATGCATGTGGTGTAGGTAGGTATTTGTGTATACATAAGATTGTCTAAATGTGTGTGCATGTGTGTAGAGGCCAGGTGTATGATGGTATTCTCTAGAGACAGGTAGGTAATGGTGCTCTGTAGAGGCCAGGCAGGTAATGGTGTAGGTAATCCCATTCTCTTTGTATCACAGGGCCGGTTCTCGGAGCAGGTTGGGAAGCTCCTGTACATTGTCCTCCTCTCTACCATCCTCTGCCTACCAGTGTTGGTGGTGTTCATGGTGCTCTCCATCACCCCAGGTAATGTTCTGAGTGGGGTTCCTGTGTGGGCTTGCATCCCTAACAGTGGGGCACCACAAGTAGTGTGGGGTCGTAGAATCTGGGCCTAGAGCGAGAAGGCTGCAACACTGGGTTCTACAGCCAATTCACTTACTGCACCTCCATTAGCACATATAAAGTGTCATCTCTTCGGCCCAGACACAGACTGTTGCCAACTCCACTGTACTCTGATCTGTGCAGTTATCTCTAATATATGTCTGTGTGTGTAATTAGAAAAGAAAATATTTATACACCCACACACGCTGCTTCAATACCTGCTGCGATCAGCTAGGATTGCCTGTCCAACAGCACCACCTACTGCTCTGTATAAGTATTGAGCATGTCAAACCACATGAAAGGAGAGTCTGCACTGTTTTCTCTTACAATTCTTCTCTGTCTTCTTGCAGTGGGTTTAGTGTTTGTATCTCAGTTCCTATATTGCAGTGGGTGCAGTGTTTGTGTCTCAGTTCCTATATTGCAGTGGGTGCAGTGTTTGTGTCTCAGTTTCTATATTGCAGTGGGTGCAGCGTTTGTATCTCAGTTTCTATATTGCAGTGGGTGCAGTTTGTATCTCAGTTCCTATATTGCAGTGGGTGCAGCGTTTGTATCTCAGTATCTATATTGCAGTGGGTGCAGCGTTTGTATCTCAGTTCCTATATTGCAGTGGGTGCAGTGTTTGTGTCTCAGTTCCTATGTTGCAGTGGGTGCAATGTTTGTATCCCATTTCCCCTCTGTCCTCTTGCAGTGTTTGTATCTCTGTTCTTCTCTTCTTGCTGCATTGGGTATCCTTTTAAAGGTTTGAACGTGAAAGACTGTGCAGCCAAATGACACACTTAACATGTCGCCTGGATACAAATGTCAACATGAGAATCTCTCACTGCACGACAGCGCTAGATTCTCGTGTCGCTTAGTAAAAGGTCGCATCAAGGCCTCAGCCAACAAAAGGATACCCCGTGTTATTACCTGTACTTTAATTATTCCAAGCCAGTCTCCTTTAATCCACAGTTATTCAGAAATGCATGTATTCACACAGAAGCCGTGATGTGTATTTTCATTGTCAGTTTGCATTCCCATCAATGTCACTGTGTCATGCAGTGCGAGATTCTCATGTCAACATTTGTATCCAGGCAACATGTTAACGCTGTCATTTTGGTCGCACGCTCGTTCACTTGTGACCATTTATAAGTAAACCCTGCAGTGGGTGCAGTGCTTGTATCTCGGTTCGTCTTTGTTCTCATGCAGTGCTTATATCTCGGTTCCTCTTTGTTCTCATGCAGTGCTTATATCTCGGTTCCTCTTTGTTCTCATGCAGTGCTTATATCTCGGTTCCTCTTTGTTCTCATGCAGTGCTTATATCTCGGTTCCTCTTTGTTCTCATGCAGTGCTTATATCTCGGTTCCTCTTTGTTCTCGTGCAGTGTTTGTTTTGCCGTTCTTCTCTGTCTCTTGTAGTGGGTGCAGTGTTTGTATCTCATTTCCCCTCTGTCCTTTTCCAGTGGGTGCAGTGTTTGTATCTCATTTCCCATCTGTCCTTTTGCAGTGGATGCAGTGTTTGTATCCCAGTTCCTCTCTGTCCTCTTGCAGTGGATGCAGTTTTTGTATCCCAGTTCCTCTCTGTCCTCTTGCAGTAGGTGCGGTGTTTGTATCTCAGTTCCTCTCTGTCCTCTTGCAGTGGATGCAGTTTTTGTATCTCAGTTCCTCTCTGTCCTCTTGCAGTGGATGCAGTGTTTGTATTTCAGTTCCTCTCTGTGCTCTTGCAGTGGATGCAGTTTTTGTATCCCAGTTCCTCTCTGTCCTCTTGCAGTAGGTGCGGTGTTTGTATCCCAGTTCCTCTCTGTCCTCTTGCAGTGGATGCAGTTTTTGTATCTCAGTTCCGCTCTGTCCTCTTGCAGTGGATGCAGTGTTTGTATTTTAGTTCCTCTCTGTGCTCTTGCAGTAGGTGCAGTTTTTGTATCTCAGTTCCTCTCTGTCTCTTGTAGTGAGTGCAGTGCTTGTATCTCAGTTCCTCTCTGTCTCTTGCAGTGGGTGCAGTGCTTGAATTTCAGTTTCTCTCTTTCCCCTTGGGTGTGTGCATTCAATTTCCTTTCTTGCAGCTGATGCAGTGTTTGTATATCAGTTCCTCTCTCTACTCATAGCAGTGGGTGCAGTGTTTGTATCTCAGTTCCTCTTTCTTCTCATAGCAGTGTGTGTAGTGTTTGTGTATCTGTTTCTTATTTGCAGTGGGTGCAGCGTTTGTATATCGCGTTCTCTATTGCAGTGGGTTCAGTGTTTTATATATCGGTTTCTCTCTTGCAGTGGGTGCAGTGTTTATATCACGTATGCTGTCTGTTCTCTGGCTGTGAATGCAGTGTTTATATATAATAATTTTCCCTCTGTCATCTTGCAGTGGGAGTAGTGTTTTGTATGACATATGCTCTCTATCCTTTTGCAGTGGGTGCAGTGTTTGTATCACATTTGCTTTCTGTTCTCTGGCTGTGAATGCAGTGTTTGTATATAATTTTCCCTCTGTCATCGTGCAGTGTTTGTATCACATTTTCTCTCTTCTCTTGCAGTGGGTGCAGTGTTTGCACTTGGTATATACACTATTCTGTTCCTCAAGCTGTACTCTTACATGGATGTGAATCGCTGGTGCAGGGAAAGGAGGTTGACTCGGATGCGGGCACGGGGCCGCTCCCAGTCTGGTGAGTTCTACTCACTACTACTCTATAACTCATGTCGGTCCAGTGCCAAACCTCACATTGAACCATATAGGTGAGTTCTACTCACTACTACTCTATAACTCATGTCGGTCCAGTGCCAAACCTCACATTGAACCATATAGTCTGCTTTTCCACTACTTAGCCATCATTCAGTGAACACATAAGGGGTGTTTAATGTAAACTTTATATTTAGAAGAAGATTACAAATAAAAAAGTAATGGTTAAGTAAATGTTTTACATTTGGACATTGTTTGGAGAATTCTAATATTCAGCTTATTATGGGGTAAATAAACACTATAACCTACATCCAACCTTAGTTATCTTGAAAATGTTTTCAAAATCCCCTGTATGTTGTATTAGCAATATTTATTTATGTGGAAGGCTAGTATTCAAGTTATTTTAATGTAAAGATGACTGTAATTAAAGCAGTGCAGTCACTTCTACCTTTATCCCTACATTACCTCCGCACTCACTGACACTGCTCAGTAATGCATTACCACCTCCCCTAGCACTGACTTCCTGTTTTATCCCTACATTACCTCCCCACTCACTGACACTGCTCAGCAATGCATTACCCACCTCCCCTAGCACTGACTTCCTGTCTTATCTCTACATTACCTCCCCACTCACTGACACTACTCAGCAATGCATTACCCACCCCCCCAGCACTGACTTCCTGTCTTATCTCTACATTACCTCCCCACTCACTGACACTGCTCAGCAATGCATTACCCCCCCCCCAGCACTGACTTCCTGTCTTATCCCTACATTACCTCCCCACTCATTGACTTCTCAGCAATGCATTACCCACCTCCCCTATCACTGACTTCCTGTCTTATCCCTACATTACCTCCCACACTCACTGACATTGCTCAGCAATGCATTACCCACCTCCCCTACCACTGACTTCCTGTCTGATCCCTACATTACCTCCTCCTCTCACTGACACTGCTCAGTAATGCATTATCCACCTCCCCTAGTACTGACTTCCTGTCTTATCCCTACATTACCTCCGCACTCACTGACACTGCTCAGTAATGCATTACCCACCTCCCGTAGCACTGACTTCCTGTTTTATCCCTACATTACCTCCCCCACTCATTGACACTGCTCAGCAATGCATTACCCACCTCCCCTAGCACTGACTTCCTGTCTTATCTCTACATTACCTCCCCACTCACTGACACTGCTCAGTAATACATTACACACCTCCCCTAGCACTGACTTCCTGTCTTATCTCTACATTACCTCCCCCACTCACTGACACTGCTCAGTAATGTATTACCCACCTCCCCTAGTACTGACTTCCTGTCTTATCCCTACATCACCTCCGCACTCACTGACACTGCTCAGCAATGCATTACCCACCTCCCCTAGCACTGACTTCCTGTCTTATCCCTACATTACCTCCCCACTCACTGACACTGCTCAGTAATGCATTACCCACCTCCCCTAGTACTGACTTCCTGTCTTATCCCTACATTACCTCCCACACTCACTCACTGACATTGCTCAGCAATGCATTACCCACCTCCCCTACCACTGACTTCCTGTCTTATCCCTACATTACCTCCCCACTCACTGACACTGCTCAGCAATGCATTACCCACCTCCCCTAGCACTGACTTCCTGTCTTATCCCTACATTACCTCCCCACTCACTGACACTGCTCAGTAATGTATTACCCACCTCCCCTAGCACTGAGTTCCTGTCTGATCCCTACATCACCTCCTCCTCTCACTGACACTGCTCAGTAATGCATTATCCACTTCCCCTAGCACTGACTTCCTGTCTTATCCCTGCATTACCTCCCCACTCACTGACACTGCTCAGCAATGCATTACCCACCTCCCCTAGCACTGACTTCCTATCTTATCCCGACATTACCTCCCCCCATTCACTGACAGTGCTCTGTAATTACCTCCCCCACTCACTGACACTGCTCGGCAATGTATTGCCCACCTCCCCTAGTACTGACTTCCTGTCTTATCCCTATTTCACTGTCGTCCAATACAGGTCACTGGTACAATGGGAGGCGATCCGCCCCTTTAAGTAGGCAGGAACATTCATTCAAATGTATGCAGGGGGTGGAGCCTCCCCTCCCTCTTAAGCTGCCCTCAGCCAGAGACAAGTCAGATTGATTTGTTCCTGTGTGCTGTGCACACCAGCTGGAGAACAGCTCTCATTCAACTTTAGTTTTTTATTGTTTTTCTTCAAATATGGAATACCACCATTAGGCGGGTGACCATGGCTGTGAATTGCCCTCTCCAAAGTGGCTAGTGCAGCTTCCAGGGATTTTCTGTGGACTTTATGCCCTGAAGAGGGAACAACTTGAGTCAAGTAGCTTCCCTGTTGGGGAATTTTCCTCTGGTCATTTCCCTTTTTAACATGGTTACCTGAAGACAGAAGTCCTGCAGAAAGGTGAGCCACCCTTTGAGTGCTGAAGGTCCACTTGTCCCACAGTGTCCCTTCTTTGGGCTTGTATTTGGGAGTTCTCATTATGCACTCCAGCACTCATAGGGTGTTTTTCTTTATATTGCCTGTATTTATGCAATGTCTGTGGTATTCCCTGGGTTTTGGAGCTTTGGGTTATTGTTTTCTCATGTTTTACATGTGTTTGGGGTATGTTTGGTAAACTTTTTCTCTCAGGAATAATTTATTAATAATTAATGTTCCGCGCCTTTAAGCGCGCTTTTTCCCGCATAGATGCCATTGCTCCTTTACTCTCTATGGGTTTACACAGTGTGGGACGTATCTCTGGAACCGCTTGTCACAGTGACTTCAGAGAGGGCTCATTTTGTTGGTCTTCCCCTGCTCTATCATCCGGTGGCTAGATTCGGTGTGTTGGAAGTCTTGGGGGGCTTCGGGCACTGTTTTGGTGTACTTCTGAGAAAAACTACGTTTCCCATGAGCGCCTGTTTCGCGCTCATTTTCTGATTGGCTACCGTCGCGGCAGCCATTTTGTGGCGTTATTCTCAGCGAGTATACTACGCAGGGACCGAGCCTTCTCTCTCCTCAGCAGATTAACCCTTCGCTTGCCAGATAAGTTCGATTTTAGACATTTCTGCTATTGGGTGATTCTTCTTAGTGGAGTATATCTGACGCTGTGAGCATGTCTACACCACTGGAGTCAGGGGCTAGACCCAAGACTAAAGAGGCTGGGGTGTCAGTTTCCCCCATTGCGTTTTGCTCCTCTTGTCACTCTGGGCTGCCTAGAGAATTTTTGGGTAATTTATGCCCAAAATGTGCAGAAAGTCATGACAGCAACCCTGGGCTTTCCAGTCACGCTATTGAGCCAACTTGGGTGAAAGAGTTTAAAGCTGCCACTAGGGATCTCAGATCCACTCTCCAACTCTTTCCCTCTCAGGTTCAGGGGGCTCTTCAGGTCTGGCAGACCCCCTCCACAATCAGGACCTCCCTGCCTAAGCCTCAGGGGGCTCCTGAAATGTCTGATTCTTCTAAGGAAGAACTTTTACAGTATTCTGATGCTGAGGAAGGCACTGTTATTGAATCTACTAGGTCCATTGGTGACCCTTATGAATGTGACCCCGAAGTTTCTACTGAGGGTTTGATCAGAGCTGTGCTAACCACACTCAACCTTCCTCTGACTCAGGAATCTACTCATGATCCAACTGATGTTTTCCAAAAACCGTCTAAGGCTGTGGTTTGTTTTCCTAATAACCCTACTCTTGCTCGTTTAGTCTCTGATGCATGGAGGAATCCTGAAAAATCCTCTTCTGTATCCAAAAAGTTTGCTAAACTTTATCCTTTTCCTGAGTTTGAACTGGCAAAATGGGTTCATCCTCCTAAAGTGGATGCTCCTATTTCTAGGTTATCCAAATCTACTGCCTTCGCTGTATCTGATGCCTCTGCCCTGCAGAATTGGATGGACAAAAAGTTAGAAATTTGTCTTAAATCTATTTTTGCCTCTGTTGGCACTGCCATGCGTCGAACCTTTGCAGTGACGTGGGTTAATCGGGCTATTGCGGCCTGGACTGAACAGCTGACTGAGGCGGTTCGCCAGGATGCACCAGTGTCTGAGCAGTTACAGCTTCTTGCCAATATATCAGAAGCTCAAAATTATGTTTCTGACGCTGCTTTTGATGCTGTGCGCATGATGGCGAGGGCCTCTACTTCCTCTGTGGTGGCTAGACGTGCTCTTTGGCTGAAAATTTGGTCTGCTGACACTGCATCTAAGAAAGCTTTGCTTTCTTTACCCTTTCAAGGGACCTCACTGTTTGGATCTGAACTTAAGGAGATGATTAGTGAGGCTACTGGTAGTAAAAGTACTCTTCTACCATCAGTCTTCAAGAAGAAGTTTCCAGCCAAGCGCAATCGGTCCTTTCGTTCCTTCCAAACTGAGACACGCTCCACGTCCCAGGCAGGTCCGTCCTCCACGCGCTCCTCCAAGCCCAAACAGTCCTGGAAGCCCAAAGTTGCGCCTAAGGCCAAGACCTCCAAGACTGCTTCGGCATGACTCACCGAACCTGGGTCCGCATCCGGCTGTAGGTGGACGTCTCCACATCTTTCGCCGTATTTTGGAGGAGTCAGTGACGGACCCATGGGTTATTCAGGTGGTATCAGAGGGATACAGGATCCCTTTCTCTTCCCTTCCTCCTTTTCGGTTCCATTTTACTCGTCCTTCTCAGGAGCCTAAAAAAAGACGTCTGTTCGACGACGCTATTCAGGATCTTTTGGACAAAGATGTCCTGGAACTGGTTCCATCAGAGGACACAGGTTTAGGATTCTATTCCAACCTGTTCGTTGTGGCAAAAAAGGACGGAGGTGCTCGTCCTATCTTGGATCTCAAGGATCTCAATTCCTTTGTTGTGAGTTCCCACTTTCGTCAGGAATCTCTGCGTTCTGTGATAGCCGCAATGTCTCCAGGGGAGTTTCTTGCCTCCCTGGACCTTCAGTATGCATATCTTCACATCCCTATTCATCCAGAGATCAGACGGTATCTCAGGTTTGCCTGTCACAAGGGCCACTTTCAGTTTTCATCTCTTCCCTTTGGACTGACTTCAGCCCCTCAGGTCTTTCAGAGAGTATTGGGATGTTTGATAGCTGTGCTTCATCGAGAGGGTGTCAGGGTGACTCCCTACATGGATGATCTGCTCCTGAAAGCGTCATCTGCGGAGATTCTCCACCAGCAGATACAGTTGTGCATACAAACACTCAATCGCCACGGCTGGATTGTGAATCTGGACAAGTCAGACTTGGTCCCATCTCAACAGCTCCTCTTCTTGGGTCTCCTGTTCGACACTACAGAGTAGCTCATCAGATTGCTATCCGAGTTTCCAAGATCCTAGAGCTCGACAGGGTTCCAGTGCCGAAGTTGACTTCTCTGGTGGGGAAGTTCATTTCCACGATAGAGGCAGTGCCATTTACTATGGCACACACCAGGGAACTTCAGAGGTTTGTAATCCAGACGTGCAAGAATCATCCAGATCATCAGCATCTGTCAGTCTCTCTGCCTCCTCATGTCGAGTTGAGCCTGGAATGGTGGTTGGACCTATCTCATCTCCTAAAAGGGAGATCCTTTCGGGTTCCCTATTGGACCACAGTCACGACGGATGCCAGCCTCCGGGGATGGGGGGCTGTGTTGGGTCGTTTCAGTGCTCAGGGGAAATGGGGACTGGAGGAATCTCTTCTTTCCATCAATGTTCTGGAACTTCGTGCCATCTTTCTTGCCCTGAGACACTGGGTATCACAGCTGGAAGGTTGTCCAGTCAGAGTGGAGTCCGACAACGCCA
The DNA here is from genome assembly GCA_037306005.1 of Rhinophrynus dorsalis. Taxonomy (NCBI): domain Eukaryota; kingdom Metazoa; phylum Chordata; class Amphibia; order Anura; family Rhinophrynidae; genus Rhinophrynus; species Rhinophrynus dorsalis. The sequence continues at coordinate 3,176,087 of CM074723.1, read as the reverse complement.
CCGCTGTGGCCTACATCAACAGACAAGGTGGCACAAAAAGTCTCACCGCTTGGTTAGAGGTCAAGGCCATCTTATCTTGGGCAGAAGTTCATGTGCCCGTCATCTCAGCAGTACACATTCCAGGCGTAGACAACGTCATGGCAGACTTTCTCAGTCGTCACACAGTCGACAGCGGAAAGTGGGCTCTTCATCCAGAGGTGTTTCACCTCCTAACCCAGATGTGGGGGGTACCTGTAGTGGATCTGATGGCTACCAGGCACAACAGGAAGGTGCCAGTGTTTTGCTCTCGGTGGAGGGACCCTCTTGCTCTAGCAGTGGATGCTTTGTCAATCCCTTGGGAGTTCCCTCTGGCGTACATCTTCCCTCCTCTCCCTCTGTTGATCAGAGTCATCCAGAAGCTGAAGATGGAGCGTTGTCCTGTCATCCTAATCACTCCAAATTGGCCTCGTCAGTCCTGGTATCCGGAACTGCTAGCCATGTCTGTGGCGGATCCCTTTCCGCTTCCTGCCCGTCCAGATCTACTTCTTCAGGGATATCTATGGAAGGAGGATGTTCAGCATCTCCATTTGATGGCTTGGAGGTTGAATCCTCAATTTTAAAGAAGAAAGGGTTTTCCTCTTCAGTCGTGTCCACGATGCTTAGAGCTCACAAGCCTGTGTCTTCCAAGATTTATCATCACATGTGGTCCACCTTTGTGGCATGGTGTACTGATAAGGATCTATCTCTTGATTTCCATCTTCCCACGGTCCTGGCCTTTTTGCAGGATGGGGTTGAGAAGGGACTCAGTCTGAGTTCTCTCAAGGTTCAGACTTCAGCTCTGTCTGTATTTTTCCAGGAACGGATTGCTATTCTTCCTGATGTTAAGGTTTTCTTCCAAGGTGTGGCTCATGTTCGGCCTGCCTTCAAGAGTCCTACTCCCCAGTGGAACCTCAGTTTGGTGCTGGGAGTTCTTCAGAGACCCCCGTTTGAATCCTTGGCTTCTATTCCTTTACGTCTCTTGACCTGGAAAATGGCCTTTCTTTTGGCTATTGTCTCAGTTCACCGGGTAGCAGAGTTATAAGCTCTGTCTTGTAAACCTCCTTACTTGGTGTTTCACAAGGATAAGACACTGCTTCGCACTTCCAAGGAGTTTTTACCCAAGGTTGTCTCCGAATTTCACATCAATCAGGAGATTGTGGTTCCCTCTTTCTGCCCTAACCCTTCCTCTGACAAGGAGAGAGATCTCCATTTGTTGGATGTTGTGTGTTGTCTTAAGTTTTATGTTCATCGCACTGAGCCTATCAGGAAGTCTGACGCCCTGTTCGTCATTCCTGAGGGGCCTAGGGCAGGGAGACCGGCATCCAAGGTAACTATTGCCTCTTGGATAAAATCTACCATTCGGAAGCCTACAAACTGCGGAATAAGCACGTTCCCTTCAGAGTTACTGCTCATTCCACCAGATCAATTGGGGCCTCTTGGGCCTACAAGAATCAGGCGTCGGCTGATCATCTGTGCAGAGCGGCCACTTGGTCCTCTGTGCACACATTCTCGAAGCACTATCGTGTTGATGTACTGGCCTCGGCTGATGCCAGCTTTGGGAGGAAGGTCGTGGAGGCAGTCTTGCCTGTTTAGGACCTTCTACTCTGTGGGTCTTAGTGCTTCTTTGCTGTTGAGCCCTGTTGGCTCTAGTTTAGTGTGCTGTGTTAGTTCGGGGGTTCGTTTTTACCCCTGGTTGGTGTCCGTTGACACTTCTGTTATTGGGCTCTATGATTATTTGGTTCATAGCAGTTCTGGTGACTTTGGGCCTTGCGCCTGGTCCTTGCCTTACTTCCCGCCTCTGGGAAAGCTCAATGTTTGTACATCCCATTGTACCAGTGACCTGTATTGGACGACAGTGAAAATAGGATTTTAGTCTTACCTGTTAAATCCTTTTCACTTAGTCCATACAGGTCACTGGTCTCCCACCCTGTCAAGGGACCATGCTTGGCTCTCCTGTGGCATTCAGTGGGAGACCTTCGGGGCATGCTCACAGGAGTCTTCCTTTTCCTTCTTACTGTGGTCAGTTTAGTGTCTCAAATCAATCTAGCTGGTCTCTGGCTGAGGGCAGCTTAAGAGGGAGGGGAGGCTCCACCCCCTGCATACATTTGAATGAATGTTCCTGCCTACTTAAAGGGGCGGATCGCCTCCCATTGTACCAGTGACCTGTATGGACTAAGTGAAAAGGATTTAACAGGTAAGACTAAAATCCTATTATTACCACCCCACTCACTGACACTGCTCAGTAATTCATTGCCCACCTCCCCTAGTACTGACTTCCTGTCTTATCCCTCCTCCACTCACTGACACTGCACAGCAATGCATTGACCACCTCCCCTAGCACTGACTTCCTGTCTTATCCCTACATTACCTCCCCCACTCACTGAAACTGCTCAGCAATGCATTACCCACCTCCCCTAGCACTGACTTTCTGTAGTGATAAGACAGGGAGTCAGTGCTAGGGGAGGTGGGTAACGCATTGCTGAGCAGTGTCAGTGAGTGGGGAAGGTAATGTAGGTATTAGACAGGAAGTCATTGCTGGGGAGTTGGTAATGCACTGTAGAGTAGTGTCAGTGAGTGGGGAGGTAATATAGGGATAAGACAGGAAGTCAGTGCTAGGGGAGGTGGGTAATGCATTGCTGAGCAGTGTCAGTGAGTGGGGAGGTAATGTAGGGATAAGACAGGAAGTCAGTGCTAGGGGAGGTGGGTAATGCATTGCCAAGCAGTGTTAGTTAGTGGGGGAGGTAATATAGGGATAAGACAGGATGTCAGTGCTATGGGAGGTAGGTAATGCATTGCTGAGCAGTGTCAGTGAGTGGGGAGGTAATGTAGGTATAAGACAGGATGTCAGTGCTAGGGGAGGTGGGTAATGCATTACTGAGCAGTGTCAGTGAGTAGGGAGGTAATGTAGGTATAAGACAGGAAGTCAGTGCTAGGGGAGGTGGGTAATGTATTACTGAGCAGTGTCAGTGAGTGGGGAGGTAATGTAGGGATAAGACAGGAAGTCAATGCTAGGAGAGGTGGGTAATGCATTGCTGAGCAGTGTCAGTGAGTGGGGAGGTAATGTAGGGATAAGACAGGAAGTCCATGCTAGGTGAGATGGGTAATGCATTACTGAGCAGTGTCAGTGAGTGGGGAGGTAATGTAGGGATAAGACAGGAAGTCAGTGCTAGGGGATGTGGGTAATGCATTACTGAGCAGTGTCAGTGAGTAGGGAGGTAATGTAGGTATAAGACAGGAAGTCAGTGCTAGGGGAGGTGGGTAATGTATTACTGAGCAGTGTCAGTGAGTGAGGAGGTAATGTAGGGCTAAGACAGGAAGTCAGTGTTAGGGGAGGTGGGTAATGTATTGCTGAGCAGTGTCAGTGAGTGGGGAGGTAATGTAGGGATAAGACAGGAAGTCAGTGCTAGGGGAGGTGGGTAATGCATTGCTGAGCAGTGTCAGTGAGTGGGGAGGTAATGTAGAGGTAAGACAGGAAGTCAGTGCTAGGGGAGGTGGGTAATGCATTACTGAGCAGTGTCAGTGAGTGGGGAGGTAATGTAGGGATAAAACAGGAAGTCAGTGCTAGGGGAGGTGGGTAATGCATTGCTGAGCAGTGTCAGTGAGTGTGGAGGTAATGTAAGTATAAGACAGGAAGTCAGTACTAGGGGAGGTGGGTAATGCATTGCTGAGCAGTGTCAGTGAGTGAGGGAGGTAATGTAGGGATAAGACAGGAAGTCAGTGCTAGGGGAGGTGGGTAATGCATTACTGAGCAGTGTCAGTGAGTGGGGAGGTAATGTAGGGATAAGACAGGAAGTCAGTGCTAGGGGAGGTGGGTAATGCATTGCTGAGCAGTGTCAGTGAGTGGGGAGGTAATGTAGGGATAAGACAGGAAGTCAGTGCTAGGGGAGGTGGGTAATGCATTGCTGAGCAGTGTCAGTGAGTGGGGAGGTAATGTAGAGGTAAGACAGGAGGTCAGTACTAGGAGAGGTGGGTAATGCATTACTGAGCAGTGTCAGTGAGTGGGGACGTAATGTAGGGATAAGACAGGAATCAGTACTAGGGGAGGTGGGTAATGCATTACTGAGCAGTGTCAGTGAGTGGGGAGGTAATGTAGGGATAAGACAGGAATCAGTACTAGGGGAGGTGGGTAATGCGTTGCTGAGCAGTGTCAGTGAGTGTGGAGGTAATGTAGGGATAAGACAGGAAGTCAGTGCTAGGGGAGGTGGGTAATGCATTACTGAGCAGTGTCAGTGAGTGTGGGAGGTAATGTAGGGATAAGACAGGAAGTCAGTTCTAGGGGAGGTAGGTAATGCATTGCTGAGCAGTGTCAGTGAGTGGGGGAGGTAATGTAGTGATAAGACATGAAGTCAGTCCTAGGGGAGGTGGGTAATGCATTGCTGAGCAGTGTCAGTGAGTGTGGAGGTAATGTAGGGATAAGATAGGAAGTCAGTGCTAGGGGAGGTGGGTAATACATTACTGAGCAGTGTCAGTGAGTGTGGGAGGTAATGTAGGGATAAGACAGGAAGTCAGTTCTAGGGGAGGTGGGTAATGCATTGCTGAGCAGTGTCAGTGAGTGTGGAGGTAATGTAGGGATAAGACAGGAAGTCAGTTCTAGGGGAGGTGGGTAATGCATTGCTGAGCAGTGTCAGTGAGTGGAGGAGGTAATGTAGGGATAAGACAGGAAGTCAGTGCTAGGGGAGGTGGGTAATGCATTGCTGAGCAGTGTCAGTGAGTGTGGGAGGTAATGTAGGGATAAGACAGGAAGTCAGTTCTAGGGGAGGTGGGTAATGCATTGCTGAGCAGTGTCAGTGAGTGTGGAGGTAATGTAGAGATAAGACAGGAAGTCAGTACTAGGGGAGGTGGGTAATGCAATGCAGAGCTCAAACTGGTTTCAGAGAGGTTTGTGGGCGCTAGGTGCCTCCTCTGCTGCTGACAGTTTTTTTAGCTGTTGTAACTCTTGAAGTCTTTAGAAGTGGGAGATATTTTTTATTCTACTTGACAGCAGATGTGTGATACATACTTTAACCCTTAAAGGCCCACACGGGTGTTCAGCTTATTGATTTGCAATGCATTTCACATACACGTGGTTTTTAAACAGTTGCATGGGGCAAAGAATGCTCCCTCTTTTTAATTAAGCAGATTTCCATATTTTCATTGTGCATGTATATATGAATATAGGGATAGTAATGTTTCACAATAAAAGCAGATCCAATTAATCTTCATAGTATTTGGGCCATGGAGTGTGTTTCAATACTGTGAGAGATGTAGTACAAGAGTAATTGAATGATAAAGTATCCCCCTCCCGCCCCTTTTAGCTAGTGTAACACTGCTCACCTCAGATGTGGAATCTGGTCTCTTGACTGGACAGGTCACAGCAGGGGACAATCTTCTTACTGTGATCATAAGGAAACTCTGCCCCCCTTGACAGGTGTTTCAGATTTTCCCTTATACTCACTGAAGATTGTCCCTCTCTGTGATCTATCCGGACAGTCTTGCTGCTCTGAGGTGAGCAGTGTTACATCAGTAAAAGGGGCGGGAGGGGGATACTTTATCATTCAATTACTCTTGTACAACAACTCTGACAGTATTGATATAGCACTCTATGGCCCAAATACTATGAAGATTAATTTGAGATGATTTTATTGTGAAACATTACTATCCCTTTAAGTGGAGATGAGACATCACCAGCAGACCAGATTTTCATACAGCTGATTGGATAAATTGCACAAATACAATTGTTTAACATCACAGAGCAGCTGACTGAGCCAACTGTGCTCAAGTTAGGAGGTTTTAAGAACTGGACTGAGTTTGACTTCACCAAACCTAAACTCTGCATCATATCTCTTCCATCCAACTCCATATGTGTTCCAGTTCCACTGATAAAGAAAGCCAATGGAGAGGCTGGGAGGAAGGAGGTGTCTTACCCTGGGAACTTGACCCACAGAGGTGAGGGATGAACCAGGAGTTATTATTTTCCCTTTGTTAAATGTTCTCGCCTGACCCTGTCTTCTCCCCACAGATATGTATTATTTTGTCTTTGCTCCCACTCTCTGCTACGAGCTCAACTTCCCGCGGTCACCGCGGATTCGCAAGAGGTTCCTTCTACGCCGCTTATTTGAGATGGTGAGTGGAAGAGAAAAGGGATTTGGTGTTCTGTGGACACGCTTTATTTTTCTACTCCTTCTTATTCCAGTTCCCTGACTTTCTCCTGTCGAAACTCACTTACTTCTGGGAAATCCCTTTCTTTTCCAAGTTGTCCCCCCCTTCTATCTGTCTCCTGTATTCTCTCTGCCTCAAAATATTTCTTCTCTAGGTGGTCTGTCTGTTTGTCCACTACATGGTCTGTTTGTCCACTACATGGTCTGTTTGTCCACTACATGGTCTGTTTGTCCACTACATGGTCTATTTGTCCACTACATGGTCTGTCTCTTCCCTGGATGGTCTGTCTCTCCCCTGGATGGTCTGTCTGTCCACTACATGGTCTGTCTCGTCTGACTCATGTGGACCTTGAACTCTCTCCTGTACAGTCTCTCCCTTTGTATGTCTCGCCCTCTTCTGAGTGGTCTCTGTCATCTTGTCCTGATCCTGTCACCTCTTCACCCTCTTTTATTGGATTCCCTCGGACATTCCCACTTCAGTGACTCTTGCTCTTTCTTGGTCTCACTTTTGAGTCTTATATCTACTTCAGTTTCTCTCTGTGTCTCTCTCTCTCTCTCTCTCTCTCTCTCTCTCTCTGTCTCTCTCTCTCTCACTGTCCCTCTCTGTATCTTATGACCCTCCAGTCTCTCTGTTTGTTTTGTGTCTGTTTCTCGTGACCATCTTGTTCTCGTTTTGCAGTTCTTCATCATGCAGCTCCTGGTTGGTTTGATTCAGCAGGTAGGACATGTAATCTGTGAGCTGACAGACTACTGCTCTAGAACATCTCAACCCTATAGATCTGCTTCCGGCCTGGCCTGCTACTCTAGACCCCTCTCACCTTTGTACATCAGCTCTGTGGTCTCTTATCTGGCCTTCAACTTTAGAACCTGTCTCAGTATTCGTGTCTGGTCTGTGGTCTCCTGTCTGCTGTGCTGTCACGCTTATATTCTGTTCTGTTATTGCATCCAGAACTGCTCTTTGCATGTGTGTATATATTTCTCTGTTGTCCAATATAGGTTACTGGTAACTTTGGGTAGGCGACCACCCCTTTAAGTAGGCAGGAACAATTCTTGAAGAGAATGCTGGGTGGAACCCACCTCCTCTCCTTAGCTGTGTCTTGCCATTTCCTCTCCAGAAAGATTTGTTCCTTGATGAAGATGTAGTCAAGAGCACAGTTCTGCTGTAGTTTTAACTTATTTTTGTTTTCTGTTAGATATGGAATACCACCATTAGGCGGATTACTGACATTCCCAAGTGGATAGCTCAGTTTCAGACGCTATGGTGAACCTCTTAGCCCTGGGGGGGAAATCTTGTTTCACAAGTTCTTTCCTTAGGAGTTGCCCACTGAGGCTTCTTCTTTATACATGGTAATCTGAAGACACAAGACCTGCTGAAAAGGCAAACAACCCTTTGAGTGCTGAGGTCCACTTGTCCCACGCTTTTTCTCAGCACAGAGGTCTCCTTTGGAGTTCCTACTACATACTCCTGCACTCACTGGGTTTGTCTGTATGTCTGTTGGGGGCTTGGAGCAGTGTTTCTGTGGTAAATTTAACCCTTTGACTGCTGTTTTGGCATCCTTATGGGCGTTTTGGCACTTTTCCCCTCAGTTATGGTGTTTATTTGCATTTTAGTATGTCACAATTTTGAGTTCCAAGCACGCCTTACCGCATAAACGCCATGCTCCATTCACCTCTATGGGACTTAACAGTTTGGGACATATCTCTGCAACTCCTCAACGTAGTGACTTCAGAGATGGCTCATCTTGTTTGTCTGCCCTTGGTTTATCATCCGGTCAATGTTCTGTGTGTTTTGGGGGGGATCAGGGGGCTTTGGGCACTGTTGGGGTACTTTTCTAGGGAAAACTACATTTCCCATGAGCACTTGCTTTGCGCTCTCATTTCCGAATGACTCCCGTTGCGGCAGCCATTTTCTGCTTTCCCTTCATGAGTATCCTATGCAGGGCTTGGATTCTCCTTCTCTCCTCTGCAGATTAACCCTTCGCCTGCCAGATAAGTGCAAATTAGCTTTCTCTGGGGTGAAATTTTAATCTTACACACTGTATTGGGTTGTTTCCTTATACTTGGGACGTTTTGACACTCTGAGTATGTCAACTCCATTGGAACTTGGGGATAGACCTAAGACTAAGGATATTGAGGTGTCTGTGTTCCCCATTGCGCACTGCTCCTTATGTCAATCAGGGTTGCCTAGAGAATACTCAGGTCATTTATGTCCAGCATGCGCTGCTGCCCTGCGTCTCCCCCAGGGACCTCCAGCCATGCACTAGAGCCAGTTTGGATGCAAGAGTTTAAGGCCACTACTAGAGACCTAAGGTCTACCTTACAATTCATTCCATCCCATTTGCAGGGGGTCTTCCAGTCTTGGCAGCCCCCTACTCCTATCAGGTCTTCCCTGCCTAAACCGCAGGGTGTACCTGATGTATCAGACTCCTCTGAGGAGGAAATGTTAGTGGATTGGGGAATGCTCTGCAGTGGTGTCCACTCCGTTCTTTGGGGACACCTTTGAAGTGGACCCTGATCCCTCTGCTGAGGGCCTGATCAGGGCAGTACTAACTATGCTAAGCATTCCTCTGGTTCCAGAGGCTCCCACGGACCCCTCTGATATGTTCCAGGAGCCTAAGAAGCAGTCTACCTGCTTTCCACCTAACCCCGCTCTTGACCGTCTGGTGTCTGACAAGTGAAAAGCTCCTGACAAGAAGCCTTCGGTATCTAAGAAGTTTTCTAAGTTGTACCCCTTTTCTGAAGCAGCACTAGCTTAATGGGCTCATCCACCCAAAGTGGACGCTTCAGGCTCCAGACTTTCTACGTCCACTGCTTTGCCTGTGGCTTCTGTCCTCAAGGACTGGACTGACGGGAAGCTTGAGACATCCCTGAAGACCATCTTTGCTACGGCTGGTACTTCGTTGTGCCCGGCATTCGCTGCTGTTTGGGTAAACAGGGTTATTGCAGTTTGGACTGATCAGCTGACTATAGCTGTCTGCGAGGGTGCGCCTACTGCTTATATGGACCCAAAAAACAAAAGAGACAAGGGGCGCCAATAGTGCTTATATCAAACAAACAATATGCAGATAAAAACAAAAGGTATTGCACTCACATTTGGGTATGGCTGCACAAATACATATGCATGCATGCAGCTAATTAAGCTTGCAGGGGTATCTTACTGCCCTTGCTCGGTAAATCATAGTCTGGGCTCTCCAGAGATTCTCCCTTCAGGCTCCAACAGGATCCGCTTTTAGTGTTTAGTGTAGCTGCTCCAGCAAGTAGTAACAAAATACTCAATTTTCACTGTCGTCCAATACAGGTCACTGGTACCATGGGATGTGTAGTCCCCTTTAATAGGCAGGAACAATTATGCAAATAATTTGCAAGGGGCGGAGCCTCCCCTCTTACTTAAGCCACCTTCTGGCCAGAGCCACCCATATTGATTTGTTCCTGGTGTGCTTGCACACCAGGCAGAGAACAGCTATGCTTCTTAGAGTTTTATTATTTTTTATTCAAATATGGAATACCACCATTAGGAGGGTGACCATGGCTGTGAATTGCCCTCTTCAAAGTGGCTGGTGCAGCTTCCAGGGATTTCTGTGGACCTATACCTGAAGAGGGGACAGCTTGTGTTAAGCAGCTCCCCTGTTGGGGAAATTACCTCTGGTTCTTTCCCTCCCTATCATGGTCACCTGAAGACAGAAGTCTGCGAGAAAGGTGAGTCACCCATTGAGTGCTGAAGGTCCACTTGTCCCCACAGTGTCCCTTTGATGGGCTTGTATTTGGGAGTTTTAATACACTCCAGCACTCATAGGGTGTTTTTATTGCATTATCACTATTTATGCAATTTCTGTGTTATTCTCTGAGTTTTGGAGCATTGGGTATTCATTTATTTATGTTTCTCATGTATTTCATGCTTGTTTGGGCACTTTTTAATGTTTTACTAAACTTTATTAAAAATGGTGTTCCGCGCCTTTAAGCGCGGCTTTTTCCCGCTCAGCAGCAGAGCTCCTTTACTCTCTATGGGAATTCACAGTTTGGGACATATCTCTGAAACCGCTTGTCACAGCAACTTCAGAGTAGGCTCATTTTAATGCTAGGCTCCTGCCCTATCATCCGGTTGGTGTTTTATTACTGTAGGGGGCTCAGGGGGGCTTCGGGCACTGTTTGGGGTACTTGCATGGGAAAACTACATTTCCCATGAGCGCTTAGCTCGCGCTTGTTTCTGATTGGCTGTCATGACGGCCGCCATTTTGTGGTACTTTTCCAAGGCGAGTACACTACGCAGGGACCGAGCCTTCTCTCTCCTCACCAGATTAACCCTTCGCTGGCCAGATAAGTCCGTTTTTAGACCTTTTCTGGGGTGAAACTTTAATCTTTAACGCTTTTCTGGGTGATAGTGTTTTTTGTGGGGTATATTGACGCTGTGAGCATGTCTACTTCACTGGAGCTAGGGGCTAGACCCAAGACTAAGGAGGCTGGGGGGTCTTCTACCCCCATGGCGTTTTGCTCCTCTTGCCACATTGGGCTGGATTGCGATAATGTGGGGGATCTATGCCCTAATTGTACTGATAAAGATAGCAACCCTGGGCTTCCCAGCCACGCTATTGAGCCATCTTGGGTGAGGGAGTTTAAAGCTGCCACTAGGGATCTCAGATCCACGCTTCAACTCTTTCCCTCTCAGGTACAGGGGGCTCTCCAGGTCTGGCAGACCCCCTCTACTATCAGGACCTCCCTGCCTAAGCCACAGGGAGCTCCTGATATCACTGATTCTTCTGAAGAAGAACTTTTACAGGATTCTGATGCTGAGGAACGTACTGTTATTGAATCTAACAGGTCCATTGGGGACCCCTATGAGTGTGACCCTGAAGTTTCGGCTGAGGGTCTGATCAGAGCGGTTCTGAATACGCTCAACCTTCCTCTGACTCAGGAATCCACTTATGATCCTACTGATGTTTTTCAGAAAAAGCCATCTAAACCTGTTGTTTGTTTTCCAACTAACCCTACTCTTGCCCGTCTGGTTTCTGAGGCATGGAAGTATCCTGATAGATCTTCCTCTGTCTCCAAAAAGTTTGCCAAACTTTACCCTTTTCCCGAAGCGGAGCTGGCAAAATGGGTTCATCCTCCCAAGGTGGATGCTCCTGTGTCTAGACTATCCAAATCTACTGCTTTGGCTGTCTCAGATGCCTCTGCCTTGCAGGACTGGACGGATAAGAAATTAGAGCTCTCTCTTAAATCTATTTTTGCCTCTATTGGCACTGCCATGCGCCCCACCTTTGCTGTGGCATGGGTTAATAGGGCTATTGCAGCCTGGACTGAACGACTGACTGAAGCGGTTCGCCAGGATGCGCCTGTATCTGAACAGTTGCAGCTTCTTGCTAATATCACTGAAGCTCAGAACTATGTTGCTGATGCTGCTTTTGATGCTGTGCGCATGATGGCGAGGGCCTCCACTTCTTCTGTGGTGGCTAGACGCGCTCTTTGGCTGAAAATTTGGTCTGCTGATACAGCCTCTAAGAAAGCCTTGCTTTCCTTGCCCTTTCAGGGGAATTTGCTCTTTGGCTCTGAGCTCAAAGAAATGATCAGTGAGGCTACTGGCGGTAAAAGTACTCTTCTACCCTCAGTCTTTAAGAAAAAGTTTCCAGCCAAACGCAATCGGTCCTTTCGTTCCTTTCAGACTGAGACACGCTCCTCGGCCCAAACGGGTCCTCCCACTACGCGCTCCTCCTCCAAGCCCAAACAGTCCTGGAGGCCCAAAGTTGCCTCCAAGGCCAAGACCTCCAAGACTGCTTCGGCATGACTCGCCGAACCCGGGTCCGCATCCGGCTGTAGGCGGTCGTCTCCGCATCTTTCGCCGGACTTGGGAGGAGTCAGTGGCGGACCCATGGGTTCTTCAGGTGGTGTCAGAGGGATACAGGATCCCTTTCTCTTCCCTTCCTCCTTTTCGGTTCCATTTTACTCGTCCTTCTCAGGAACCCTCAAAAAGGCGTCTGTTCGACGACGCTATTCAGGATCTCTTGGACAAAGAGGTCCTGGAGGCGGTTCCGCAGGGGGACACAGGTTCAGGATTTTATTCCAACCTGTTTGTGGTAGCCAAAAAGGACGGAGGAACCCGTCCCATCTTGGATCTCAAAGATCTCAATGCCTATGTGGCGACTTCCCACTTCCGCCAGGAGTCCCTGCGCTCTGTGATTGCAGCAATGTCTCCAGGGGAGTTTCTTGCCTCCCTGGACCTTCAGGATGCTTATCTTCACATCCCTATTCATCCAGAGAGCAGGAAGTATCTCAGGATTGCCTGCCACAGGGGACACTTTCAATTTACAGCGCTCCCCTTTGGACTGACTACAGCTCCTCAAGTCTTCCAGCGGGTGCTGGGCTCCTTGATAGCGGTGCTCCATCAGGATGGGATCAGAGTGACACCCTACATGGACGATCTCCTACTGAAGGCCTCCTCAGCGGAGCTTCTCCACCAGCAGTTGCAGAGGTGCATGCACACCCTGAACCGTCACGGATGGATCCTGAATCTGGACAAGTCGGACTTGATTCCTTCTCAGAGGCTTCTGTTCCTGGGTCTCCTGTTCGACACTCGCCAATGCATGGTGTTTCTTCCAGAGGACGTGGCTCACCAGATAGCCGTCAGAGTGGCTGGGATTCTGGACATGGACGAAATTCCAGTTCCGAAGTTGTCGTCCTTAGTGGGGAAGTTCATTTCCACGATCGAAGCAGTACCATTTGCCATGGCCCACTCCAGGGATCTTCAGAGATTTGTGATCCAGACGTGCAGGAATCATCCAGATCATCAACATCTGTCTGTTTCTCTTCCTCCTCACGTCGAGTCGAGTCTGCACTGGTGGTTAGATCTCTCTCATCTCTTGAAAGGGAAATCCTTTCTAGTTCCTCATTGGACCACAGTCACAACGGATGCCAGCCTTCGGGGCTGGGGTGCAGTCTGGGGTCGCTTCAGTGCTCAGGGGAAATGGGGTCTGGAGGAATCCATGCTCTCCATCAATGTTCTGGAACTTCGAGCTGTCCGGCTGGCCCTGAGGCACTGGGAGTCTCAATTGACCGGTCTTCCAGTCAGAGTAGAGTCCGACAACGCCACGGCGGTGGCTTACATCAACAGACAAGGCGGCACAAGAAGCGGTTCCGCCTGGTGGGAAGTCAAGGATATTTTGTCTTGGGCAGAAGATCACGTGCCTGTCATCTCTGCAGTACACATTCCAGGCGTGGACAACGTCATGGCAGACTTCCTCAGTCGTCACACCGTCGACAGCGGAGAATGGGCTCTTCACCCAGAGGTGTTTCACATGCTCACTCAACGGTGGGGGATGCCAGTGGTGGATCTGATGGCTACCAGACACAACAGGAAGGTTCCGGTGTTTTGCTCCCGTCTGAGGGACTCCCTTGCTCTAGCGGTGGATGCCTTGTCGATCCCTTGGGACTTCTCCCTGGCTTACATCTTCCCCCCTCTTCCTCTATTGATCAGAGTTATTCAGAAGTTGAAGAGAGAACGTTGCCCTGTCATCCTGATTGCTCCGAACTGGCCTCGTCAGTCCTGGTTTCCGGAATTGATGGCCATGTCAGTGAAGGATCCAATCCCACTTCCAGCCCGTCCGGACCTGCTTCTTCAGGGGTATCTGTGGAAAGAGGATGTTCACTCTCTCCGTTTGATGGCATGGCGGTTGAATCCTCGATTCTAGCTCAGAAAGGCTTTTCTCCTTCTGTGGTGTCGACGATGCTCAGTGCTCGTAAGCCTGTGTCTTCCAAGATCTATCATCGCATTTGGTCAACTTTCGTGACATGGTGCTCTGTCAAGCAGTTGTCTCTTGACTTCCATCTTCCCACTGTCCTGGCCTTCTTGCAGGACGGTGTGGACAAGGGGCTCAGTTTGAGTTCCCTCAAAGTTCAGACCTCTGCCTTGTCTGTGTTTTTCCAGGAACGGATTGCCATCCTTCCTGATGTGAAAGTCTTCTTCCAAGGTGTGACTCATGTTCGACCTGCCTTCAAGAGTCCTGCTCCCCAGTGGGATCTCAATTTGGTGCTGGGTGTTCTTCAGCGGCCACCGTTTGAATCCTTGGCTTCCATTCCATTACGTCTTGTGACTTGGAAGATGGCCTTCCTTTTGGCTATTGTGTCAGTACGCCGGGTGGCAGAGTTACAGGCATTGTCTTGTAAACCTCCTTACCTGGTGTTCCACAAGGATAAGGCTGTGCTTCGCACTACCAAGGAATTCTTACCCAAGGTTGTGTCTGAGTTTCACATCAATCAGGAGATTGTGGTTCCCTCTTTCTGCCCTAATCCTTCATCTGACAAGGAAAGAGATCTCCATTTGTTGGATGTGGTGCGTTGCCTCAAGTTTTATGTTCACCGCACCGAATCTATCAGGAAGTCTGACGCTCTATTCGTCATTCCTGAGGGGCCTAGGGCAGGAAGACCGGCTTCCAAAGTTACCATTGCCTCTTGGATTAAGGCTACCATCCGTGAAGCCTATAAGTTGAGGAATAAGCATGTTCCCTTCAGGGTGACTGCCCATTCCACCAGATCTATTGGGGCCTCCTGGGCCTACAAGAATCAAGCTTCTGCTGATCAACTGTGCAGAGCGGCCACTTGGTCCTCTGTGCACACTTTTTCTAAGCACTACCGAGTTGATGTAATGGCATCGGCTGATGCCAGCTTTGGAAGGAAGGTCCTGGAGGCAGTCTTGCCTGTGTAGGTCTTCCGCTCTGTGATCCTTAGTGCTTCCTTACTGTTGAGCCCGGTTGGCTCGTGTTCCGTGTGCTGTGTTAAGTTCAGGGATTGTTCCCTTGGTTGGTGTCCGTTGACACTTACAGTTTGGGCTATGTTATCAACTGGTTAACAGTTCTAGTGACTTGGGCCTTGCGCCTGGTCCTTGCCTTACTTCCCGCCTCTGGATCAGCTCAATGTTTGTACATCCCATGGTACCAGTGACCTGTATTGGACGACAGTGAAAATAGGATTTTAGTCTTACCTGTTAAATCCTTTTCACTTAGTCCATACAGGTCACTGGTCTCCCACCCTGTCAAGGGACCAGTCTTGGCTCTCCTGTGGCATTCAGTGGGAGACCGTTCGGGCATGCTCACAGGAGTCTTTCTTTTTGCTTACCTGGGGTCAGTTTAGGGTCTCAAATCAATATGGGTGGCTCTGGCCAGAAGGTGGCTTAAGTAAGAGGGGAGGCTCCGCCCCTTGCAAATTATTTGCATAATTGTTCCTGCC
Organism: Rhinophrynus dorsalis; assembly: GCA_037306005.1. Taxonomy (NCBI): domain Eukaryota; kingdom Metazoa; phylum Chordata; class Amphibia; order Anura; family Rhinophrynidae; genus Rhinophrynus; species Rhinophrynus dorsalis. Next base: position 3,160,719 of record CM074723.1, on the reverse strand, counting down.
TATTAAAGGGGACTACACATCCCATGGTACCAGTGACCTGTATGGACTAAGTGAAAAGGATTTAACAGGTAAGACTAAAATCCTATTTTTTTTTTATTACTACTTGCTGGTCCATTTGCTTCCTTTGTGAGTGGCGGGCAGCAGCCTAATCCTGAAGTGGAGTGAGCTGGGGACAGCTGTAAAAAAAAAAAAAAACGAGTCCTATTGCTGGTTAACACATAAGTGTATTTACAGCAGGTCACTTTGTGAGTCCCATTCTTCTAGGTGGTGGTGAGGTGTATATTTATCTCAAGGATATTACACCAGGCAGTGCCTCTTGTTTCTTCTTTTTTGTTCCTACTGCTGATATGTTGCCTAGGAAGAAGCCTCCAGTGAAGAGGAATCGGCTTTTTCGTCCCTTTCAGGCTGAGGCACGCCCCTCGTTTCAGGAGGTTCCCCAGGCTCCGAGCTCTTCCTCCAAGGGAAAACAACAACAGAGGGCCAAGCAGTCCTCCACCAAACCCAAAGGTTCCAAACCTTCTTCGACATAACTCACCAAACCCCGGTCCCCACGCGCCAGTGGTCGTTTGCGCCATTTCCTCAGTGACTGGACAGACACCCTGGTGGATAAGTAGGTTTTGCAGGTTGTGTCAGAGGGGTGCAGGATCCCTTTCGCCTCTCTTCCCCCATTCCGGTTCTTTCCTTCTCACACTCCTCAGGGAGCAGAGAAGCGCCACCCGTTCCATGGTGCTATCCAGACCCTTTTGGACAAGGTGGGTCTGGAACCATTTCCAATGCCGGAAATAGGTTTGGGATTTTATTCCAACCTATTTGTGGTTTCCAAGAAAGACAGCGGCTGCCATTCAGTTTTGGACCTCAAGAACCTCAATTCCTTTGTGGTCAAGACTTACTATCACCAGGAGTACCTGAGGACGGTGATCGCGGCCATGTCTCCTGGGGAATTTCTCACCTCTGGATCTTCAGGATGCATATCTGCTTATTACCATTCATTCAGAGTGTAGGCAGTACCTCAGATTTTCAGTTTTCTGCTCTTCCCTTTGGTCTGACTACAGCTCCCTAGGTCTTTAATCGCGTCCTGGGGGCATTAGTGGCTGTTCTCCACAAGGACGGTATCAGAGTCACTCCTTACATGAAAGACTTGTTTCTGAAGGCCCCCTCTCTGGAACTCCTTCATCGGCAGGTCAAGGACTGCATTCATGCGCTGACCCATCACAGATGGATCCTCAATATGGACAAGTCATATCTTGTATCTCAGAGACTAGTATTCCTGGGTCTCCTCTTTGACACTACCCAGGGTATGGTGTTTCTCACGGATGAGGTGGCTCACCAGATAGTCCACAAGGTGTCTGCTGTTCTGGCTCATGATCCAATTGCGGCCAAGAAGCCGACCTCCGTGGTGGGGAACTTCATCTCCACCATAGAAGCAATTCCGTTTGCCATGGCTCACACCAGGGAACTTCAGAAGTTTGTGATCCATGTGTGCAGGGGTCAGCTGGATCTACTGAAGATGTCAGTGTCTCTTCCCCTTCATGTGGAGCTGAGTCTGTCGTGGTGGCTCAACCTCTCCAATTTACTGAAGGGCAGGCCCTTCCTAGTATCCTTGTGGACTACTGTGACGACGGATGCGAGTCTCTCCGGCTGGGGAGCTGTCCTGGGTCACAGTAGTGTCGGTGGTCTCCGGAGGAATCTCTCCTTCCCATCAGTCTGTTGGAGCTTCGGGCGACCTTTCACACTCTTCGCCACTGGACGTGTCACATGGAGGGATGCCCAGTCAGAGTCCAGTCCGACAACGCCTTGGCCGTGGCTTACATCAACAAGCAAGGCGACACAAGAAGTCTTGCAGCTTGGTTGGAGGTCAAAGCTATTTTAACCTGGGCAGAAGAACATGTTCCTCCCATATCCACAGTTCATATTCCCGGCGTCGACAACGTACTAGCAGACTTCCTAAGTCGACACACATTGGACAGCAGAGAGTGGGAACTGAATCAAGAAGTAGTCAACCTCATTGTTCAGAAGTGGAGACTTACTTGCATCGACCTGATGGCGACACGACACAATCAGAAGGTCCCATTGTTCTGCTCTCACTGGAGGGACCATCTAGTTCTAGCAGTGGATGCCATGTTGATCCCATGGCGCTTCCCTCTGGCATACATTTTTCCTCCCGTTCCCATGCTTCCCAGGGTGTTGCAGAAACTGCGTCTGGAGGGCTTTCCAATTGTTATGATAGCTACGTACTTGCCTCGTCAGGCTTGGTTTCCGGAGCTCCTGGATCTTTCAGTGGCGGAACCCTTTCGACTTCCCCGCCGTCTGGATCTTCTTCTGCAGGGGTACATGTGGAAGGAGGATATGGACCATCTGGGTTTGACGGCATGGAAATTGAATCCGCAATACTGAAGAATAAGGGTTTCTCTTCTGGTGTGGTGGCCACTATGCTTAGTGCCCACAAACCTGTTTCTTCTAAGGCCAACCATAGGGTCTGGTCCACCTTTCTCTCTTGGTGTGCTGATAAGGATCTTTCCCAGGAATTTGATCTTCCAGTGGTCCTGTCCTTCCTGCAGGATGGACATGAGTTCCCTTAAGGTTCAGACTTCCGCACTCTCTGTATTCTTCCACAGATGCATTGCTATCCTTCTGGATGTCAAGGTGTTCTTTCAAGACGTTGCTCATGCTCGCCCTACCTTTAAGAATCCTGCTCCTCAGTGGGATCTTAACTTGATCTTAGGCATCCTTCAGCGCCCTCCTTTTGAGTCACTGGCTACTATTCCTCTGCGTATGTTGACCTGGAAAATGGCCTTTCTCCTGGCGATTGTGTCTGTTCGCCGTGTCATGTTCCATGCCATGTCTTATAAACCACCCTTTTTGGTGTTTCATAAAGATAAGGCAGTTCTTCGCACTTCTCAGGAGTTTCTCCCGAAGGTGTCTCTGAATTCCACATTACTCAGGAAATCGTGGTGCCTTCTTTCTGTCCTGACCCTACATCCAACAAAGAGAGGGATCTTCACTTGCTGGATGTAGTACGATGTCTTAAGTTTTATGTGCACCGTACTGAGTCTATTTGCCAGTCTGATGCCCTGTTTGTCATTCCTGAGGGTCCCAGGGCAGGGAGGCTGGCATCCAAGGTGACCATAGTGTCTTGGATTAAGTCTACTATTCGTAAGGCTTACGAACTGTGGAAGAAGCCTGTTCCATTCAGGGTTTCGGCTCATTCCCATTGGGGCATCTTGGGCTTACAAGAATCAAACCTCAGCTGATCAGTTGTGCAAGGCTGCCACTTGGTCGTCTGTGCACACCTTTTCTCAACAGTACCGTGTTGATGTTCTGGCATTGTTAGTTTTGGAGGAAAGATCCTAGAGGCAGTCTTGCTTGTCTTGGTTCTCCTTTCGTCTCTTCAGTACTCCTTCACTTTTGAGCCCACTTGACTCTGTTTCTGTGTGCTGTGCTACAATTCCTGGGGTGTTCTACCCAGTTTTTTTGTGTCCATTTACACTTTGTTATTATTGTTGTGCTATCTATGATCTAATGGTTCATATCTGCTCTGGTGACTTTGATGTCCTTACACCTGGTCCTTGCATTTCTTCCCACCTCTGGGAAACTCCATGGTTGGACATCCCAGAGTTACCAGTAACCTGTATTGGACGACAGGAAAAAAAGAGGATTTTAGTCTTACCTGTTAAATCCTTTTCTCTTAGTCCATACAGGTTACTGGTCTTCCACACTGTCAAGGGACCATGCTTGGCTCTACTGTGGCAGACTGTGGGGGTCCTTCGGGGTCATGCTCACAGGAGTCTTCTTTCCCTTCCACTATCTAGTCAGTAGTTAGTGTCTCAAATCTTACTTGAGCTGGTTGGCTAGCTGCAGCCAAGGAGGGAAGGTAGGCTCCACTCCCTGCATACAATTCTAGAATTGTTCCTGCCTACTTCAAGGGGCAGTGTTACGGTTTAGTAAACTGAGAAACGGAAGGTTTTGGTAAAACACAGTTTTATAAGCACACAAAGAATAACAGTAACCCTTGCGGGTCCAGCATACAGATAAATAGAAAACTGACACAGGACAGGTTACAGAGCTACGATTAACCCACAGGGGTCCAGTATGTACGGACAATATACAATACTGACACATGTCTGGTACAGTTCGTATGATACAGTGTGAATATGTTGGAATGATACTATTAGGCCAGGAACAGCTAACTGGCCCTAATAGTGGAAGGCCCCAGTATACTATCTACGCAGAGAGTAACAATAGCGACTGTAATCAAACCGGAGCAGGTGAACCCAGGATATGTGACTTGCTACAAGGCACCAGAGGAACGTGGCTACCAGCGGTATTGAGAACGCCAACAGGGGACTGCAAGGTTTTGTGACCCAAGTGCACAGCACCGGATGGTGCAGCGTAACGCTAAACTGAGACATCAATGGATAATGGTCCAGTGCACGGCACTGTAAGGAGCAATGTAACGGCAAACTGAGACTACCGTGGCTAAAGATCCAAGTGCACTGCACCGCCCTGCAAGGGGTTAACGAATGCTCCGGTCTGTAGCAACTGCAGATGTAGAATTAGCCTGATGCGGTCAACAGTAACCCAACCTCAGGGACAGCAGTAATCAGACTGTTGACACTACCGGAAAGGAGCAACAGGCACTTATGAGAGAACGGATCATGGACAGGACTATCTGCACAGAACCGAGGCAACCGGAGGTCTGGTACAGACCACAGAGAGCATGTGAGCAACTCTGGTTGCACAGCAGGAACAGGATGTCTTCCAAGCAGGAACAGTACACAGAGCAGGAACTTCAGCCAAACCGGGTCGGTACATGGAGCAGGAACGTCAGACAATCTGAGTCGGTACACAGAGCAGGAACGTCAGTCAAGCTGGGTTGGTACACAGAGCAGGAACGTCAGCCAATCCGGGTCAGTAGACAGAGCAGGAACGTCAGCCAATCCGGGTCGGTACACAGAGCATGAACGATAAACAGGCAGAATAGTCAGGCAGTCCAGGTCCTACACTGGTATAATACGAGAGTAACGGAACAAGCGCTAGGCAACGGAAACACCACGAAAGGGCAGTGCATAAGTGACAGCCCAGAGTATTTAAAGGCTGTCACTGGGAGGAGCAAAGACACCGTAGCCAATAAAAGATATCCGGAAGTAAACATGTGTCAAAATGTCGGGCACCGTGATAGGCAGATCGCCTACCCAAAGTTACCAGTAACCTGTATGGACTAAGAGAAAAGGATTTAACAGGTAATACTAAAATCTTTAATATATATGTTATATATATATAAAAGAGAGAGGCTCATTGTATAATTTATGTCTCCTCAGGAGACGCACCCACCCAAGGGTGGCAGTAAGGAGGAGTTACTGCTCCCATTGGGTAATTCAATGGGGGCATGATTTTCTCAGGAGTTGCAGTACTGCAGGGAGTTGGCCCGCCCCCACTCTCCATCCCGCCCACCACTATTCAACTGAGGGGAAAAAAACAAAATGGCTGCCACTTGTTCCTATACTACCCTAATACACACATGCTCCACTAACACAGCACCAAACACACACAAACCACCAAACACACACACACAGCACAAAACACAGCACCAAACACACACACAGCACCAAACACAGCATCATATACACACAGAGCATCAAACACACACACACACCCCAAACACATACAGCACCAAACACAGCATCATATACACACACACACACCAAACACACACACACACAGCATTAAACACACACACACACACACACATACAGCACCAAACATAGCTTCAAACACACACAGCATCAAACACACACACAGCACCAAACACCCAGTGCCATAAAGGTATTCCACAGATTGCAACCCAATGCATGGGATTCCTTTCTGGCAATCAAAGGGTTAAGGCCGTAACTGTGTTTCTGCTTCCCTACTGACACACTGCTGCACTCCTACTAATGACTACAGGTTTACACCACACAGTTTGATCTCCTCCAACAAAATAACAGCCAAATAACTCTTACTTCACTTGATTCCCCTCCCGACAACCTTTCCTACTTGCACAGAGCCATATCTTCTGGTTGCCTAGCAACCACCTCACCTCCTTCACTATACAGGAAGTTGTGCTGCTGGGAGAAATACCCTGACCTGCTCTGTGTGTCATCAAGACCACTGTTGTGTATGTATGTCTCACACTATGGGGACACTGTGTAAGTCTCAGTATGGAATGTGTATGTGTGTGTCACTATGGGTTGTGTATGTGTGTCTAAGTGTGACATGTGTATGTGTGTCTCACTGTGACATCTGTATGTGTGTCTCAGTGTAGAATATGTGTGTGTGTCTCACTATGAGATCTGTATGTGTGTCTCAGTGTAGAATATGTGTGTGTGTCTCACTATGAGATCTGTATGTGTGTCTCAGTTTGGAATGTGTTTGTGTGTCTCACTATGAGATCTGTATTTGTGTCTGTGTGTGTCTCACTATGAGATCTGTATGTGTGTCTCAGTATGGAATGTGTGTGTTTGTCTCACTGAGATCTGTACACCAGGTAAAGCTTGTTCTTATTGGAATTATATAATACCACTATGTGTGCGAATATATATTCGCAGGTGCGAATATTCTCAGTTAGACCTATTGATAAACGTGAGTTTATTTCTTTATAAATATGACCAGGCGTTGTGAATTTTAGCAGCAGTTCTTAAGATTACATTAAGAAGGCTTTTTATACATCACCCCCAATGTTCGTAGCCATTCGCTGCTTCTCATTGCCCACCCACCCTCACTTTCACCTATTCTCATTGCTGTCCCCTCCCTTTCGCCACTTTGGGTCTTTTTAACAACAAACCTTTGTCCTCTCTGACCCTCCCTCTTGTGTTCTGCTGCACCCACACACCCCTTCCTCCCACACACCATCCAGAGCCACGGCCTGCATGACCTGTATGTACATGACCAGCGCCATCCCAGGCAGCGGGCACTCATCAGCAGGAGGAGGTCAGTCCTGCACTGCAACCCCCGAGGGAGCATCACAGTCCTGCAGCCCTTTGGAGACTCCAGTGGGTCCCACAACAGGCTTCATAGTCACTAATAATAATATTGGTAAAAATGATGATGATGATAATTGTAATAATGATCACAGACTGCAATGTCGTGTTCTGACTCCTGGGACACACTTTGGTCTTGTGAGTGGATAAGATTAACCCATTGGATGCTTCCCAGTGTTTTGCAGTGGAATGCGTTGGATACCTCTCTGGAAATTTGAACCAATGGATACCCCTCTGGACATATGAACCATACAAAAACCAGCAGCATTTACAGACCAAAACAATATCCCATTAATTTAAATAGACCGTTTAACCTGTTGAGTGCTAAGGAGGTGCTTGGGGTGTAATTGCAAATAATCACCTACAACTGGGGCAAATCTGGAGCACAGTACACTCAGCGCAACACACAAATCAACCCAATATTTCAATTAATTTAACCATTTGAGTGACAGTGGGGTGTCCAGTGCATTGCTATGCAATATGTTGGGCAGCCCTCTGCCACTCAAATGGTTAAATGGGTGCTTTAACCTCTTGAATGATATTGCAGTCTCGTGTTGGACATCTCTCTAGCATTCAAGGGGTTCAAATCCCAATTTAGATGTTTCAGCATCACAGATAGTGTGTATGTGACACACTGGGTAGGTCCCCTGATCTTACATCAGCCTCTTCTCATCCACAGGCAATGCCGTGCTCCATTTGCTAGTGTGCATATAATATGTGTGTAATATATGTATATACTAATATTGAAGGCCCGTGTACATGGGCCAAACTGGCAACCAGCGGCCTTGGCTGCTGCCCCGGAGCCAGGGACACTGAGCCGTTCGGAGCGCCCTGCTCCGGATCAGCATACCTCTGACTGGAAGCTGGCGCTTTCGTGCAGTCACTACTGCGCATGACTGCATCGTTCCATACTGCACATGTGCGGTTTCGCACACGGAGCTTCGCAGGCTAGTGCTTTATGTTATTTAGATATAGTGTAAATAATGTTATAATATGATCTCTGTCGTCACCTGGTTCTGCTGCTTTAGGACTTCTCTAACCTACATATCTGCTCTTCACTCTTGCCTGGACCTGCTAGAACCTCTCTCCTAGACATTCTTACTTTGTGGTCTAACCTGGAACTGTTGTTCTAGATGCATTTTAAATCCGCTGTGTGCTATGCTGCCCTAGAACCTCTCTTCTAGACATTCTTACTCTGTAGTCTAACCTGGAACTGTTGTTCTAGATGCATTTTAGCTCTGCTGTGCTCCTCTAGAACCCTTCTTCTAGACATTCTTACTCTGTAGTCTAACCTTGAACTGTTTTTCAAGACACACTTTACATCTGCTGTCTGCTGTGCTGCTCTAGAACCTCTTGCACATTGTAACTGCTCCGTAGTCTCACTTGGTCCTGCTTTTCTACAACCTCTTCCATGTCTCTCTTCCTACTCCATAATGCCTCTCACGTGTATATCTGTTGTGTGATCTCACAGACCTGCTTTATTAGAACATTTCACTTTATATCTGTCCTGTGCCCTTCTGTGTGTCCTGCAGCTTTACAGGACACTTAATTATCGGCTGTATGAGCTCACTTTGACCTCTATTCTATTAACTGCTCAGCTGCTCTAGAACCTCACTCACATTCTACATCTGCTGTATAATCTTGTTTGTACTTGCTGCTCTGGAATATTTGTCATGTTTGCTATAATGTTCTTGAGCCCCTCTCATACATGCATATCTGGTCTGTGGTCTCACCTGGACCTGCTGCTCAAGAACTTCACACATTATATATCTGATATGTGTTGTCTCACCTGAATTTGGTGCTCTAGAACTTCTCACATTATATTTGTGCTCTGCCATCACTTGTCTGTTCTGTTACTCTGGAGCCTCTTAAATCCAAATATATCTGTTTTTGGGGCTAATCCATAATTCTGTTCCTCTAGTTCTATGCCAGAACTGTTTCTTTATTCTCAGTTTCCATATTCCTGGTACATGATTTACCTCTTTTAAATTCACCAGACCTTTAGTGCCAAATGTAGAAGCGCAAATGCTGTAGAGCAGGATCTCAGGACTCCCGCCCTCCCCCAAACGCGCACACACACATTCACACACATTAGTCCAGGAGAATCAGTCGGTATCAGTTGCTGTATCCGAGCCACTGGTTCTAAGTATAGAGAGACTGGAGAGCTCCTACAGTTTGCATTGTTGAGTCTCCAAGAGCAGGAGTTAAAAACCACAGCTCTAGTACCTGGGGCCCACAGACCGAAATTAATATTTCTCACATAGAACAGTGAAGTAGGCGTTGGCAGGTTTAGCATGGTCACTTTGGTTACTGTGTCTTTGTCTTCCAGTGGATGGTGCCAGCTATACAGAACTCCATGAAACCATTCCGGGTAAGTACGTACGCTGTGTGCCACCAGAGCCGAGTCAGGGAGAAACAAGAAAACTACACACACCATGGTATCTGTACCTCTTAAACCAAGGAAAAGCAACCGTTCTCACTCCAGCTGTTGGACACTACAACACCCGACTTCCACAACCACTGGCTCATTAGGAATGATAGGAGTTTTATTCTCCAACAGCTGTAGTGCTAAAGCTTGCCTACCCATGTCCTAAATCTAAATGTCACTTTATAATGAGTTTTATCAATCCCATATCTTCTTGTCAGCCATTCTTTATATAAATCCGTAGTTAATGGGATATTTGTCAGTTTACACAGATTAACCTACCATGCTGGTATGGAGTGGCAGTTGGGAGGGAGAGTGGAATGTTAGTATCTGACACACTATGCTGTGCCAGCCAGTACCACCTAAATGGCATAAACTGAAAAATAAATAAAAGTTAAATATCTCAAACTATAGATTTAAATAAAGAATGGCTACCATAAACAGAGATATTTTTACCCCCCTGAGTGCCAGAGAGATCCAGTGCATTACAGTGCAATGCATTGGACGCCTTTCCTGCACTCAAAGGGTTAAATCTCTTTCACAATCATCCAATTCATTATAAAATGAAAGAGAAGCAAACAAAGACCCCTCATAGTGTAAACTACTCATTATATTCAAGCTGGTAGAGTGTATAAAGCAGCCGTATGCACCTGTGGAGGGTGTGTTTCCTTCACACAGCGTCCGGCCGCTCCCCCTGCAAACCACAATTCCTCCGTGATAACGGACCCTCCGTATATAGATGATTATATCAGGGGAGCCGCACAGTAGCGTGATTAGATATCATGGTACCTTCAGTTCCATTACTCACATGTAGTTGAGGCCAGTGAGTGTTCCCAGCTCATGAAGACAACAGGAATATGATAGTCACTGTTCGGGCACCACAAGAAATTGCTGATACGTGATCCACCAGTGAATATATACAGGAGAATTTTTATAATTTAAAATGTAATAAAATCACATATATGTGATTATGCACACAATATAAAAATAGAAATGGATTTGAAATCAGCCCCCAAAGCATTTCTAGGTGCACAACTTTTCTTCAAAGCTTTGCTTTTCAAATGTATCAGAATGCTGCTTTGTACTGATATCTTAGCTATACATTATTAGTCACGCTAAATGTCTGGTAATCAGATGCAGAATCTCTAGTCAAGTCTTTCCAGTAAATATGTAACATCTAAGCTTATTCGAGTCCTCCCATTAGATGTAGAAACTGTAGTCCTAGCCTAGTCCTCCCATTAGATGTAGAACCTGTAGTCCTAGCCTAGTCCTCCCATTAGATGTAGAACCTGTAGTCCTAGCCAAGTCCTCCCATTAGATGTAGAACCTGTAGTCCTAGCCTAGTCCTCCCATTAGATGTAGAACCTGTAGTCCTAGCCTAGTCCTCCCATTAGATGTAGAACCTGTAGTCCTAGCCTAGTCCTCCCATTAGATGTAGAACCTGTAGTCCTAGCCAAGTCCTCCCATTAGATGTAGAAACTGTAGTCCTAGCCGAGTCCTCCCTGTAGATGTAGAACATCTGGTCTTTTCTGTGTCTACACATTAGATGTAGAACCGCTAGTCCTAGCTGATTCCTCTCAGTAGATACAGAACGTCTAGTTTCCTCCCAGTAGATGTTGAATTTCTAGTCTTAGCCAAGTCCTCCCGGTACATGTAGAACCTAGAGCCCTTGCTAAGTCCCCCAGTAGATATAGAACCTTCAGTCCTTGCTGAGTACATGTAGAACATCTAGTCCTTGCTGTGTCCCCACAGTAGATGGAAAACATCTAGTCCTTGCTGAGTCCCCCCAGTAGATGTAGAACATCTAGTCCTTGCTGAGTCCCCCCAGTAGACATACAACCTCTAGTCCTTGCTGAGTCCACCCAGTAGATGTAGCACATCTAGTCTTGCTGAGTTCCCCCAGTAGATGTAGAACCTCTAGTCCTTGCTGAGTCGTCCCAGTAGATGGTAAACCTCTAGTCCTTGCTGAGTCGTCCCAGTAGATGGTAAACCTCTAGTCCTTGATGAGTCGTCCCAGTAGATGTAGAACCTTCAGTCCTTGCAGAGTCCTTCCAGTAGATGTGAAACCACTAATCCACCTAGGATTTGTAGGTCATCATTTAAGGATTTTCCTGATTAAGCATAGGCTCATTCACTTTGATTGTCCTACTTGTGCTCAGACATGAAAACTGAACGTGGACACCCCTTATGTAGAACCTTTGGTCCTTACTTTGTCCTCCCGTTAGATGTAGAATTTCTGCAGTTAACCTTATCTTCTCCTTCAGGACATGGATTATTCCAGGATTGTTGAACGACTCCTTAAATTGGCGGTGAGTCTCCTCTGCTGTATTTAATTAGACCAGGGACAGGGCTGCCATTGAGCTTATTCCTTCTATTTCCAGTGTTTCACCATCATTTGTGATGTTTATATAGGGGAGATCTTATATCTTACAGAGGTCACTGCAACATCTCATTATTCTCCCCCTCTGTCTCCCTCCCCCACATGTTCTACTCATCCTTCTTCTAGCTCCTCTTTCAGTTGTTTTGTTTCCCCAAGTTTCTCCCATTTTTTGCCATCTCACAGTCCAGCCTTTCCTCCCTCCACCTGCCCAGGTCCCCAACCACCTCATCTGGCTGATCTTCTTTTACTGGTTCTTTCACTCCTCCATGAACTTTGTGGCAGAACTCATGCGCTTTGGAGACCGTGAATTTTACAGGGACTGGTGGTAAGTGGAGCGGAAGATAGATCAGATGCCTTTCAGAATCCCCCTACTGTCCCCTGCGTAACTTTATATAACTAATTCCCTGCCCGGCTATTGCATGTGCCCGTTCTCTTATGACTTAAACATGAATCTACTGTTTCCTCAGGAACTCAGAAACAATCACCTATTTCTGGCAGAACTGGAACATCCCAGTCCACAAGTGGTGCCTCAGGTACTGTGAGTGGTGTGAGGCTACACAGCTGTTTCGTTTGTTTATTTATTTATTGGAGAGTGGGGATCTGTACAAGAAGAGCAAAAGGGAACCGAAGGGCCTTATGTGACAAGGAGGAGGTCAGTACTAGAATAGGAGAGGGAGCTGCAGGGCAGGGTGTAACTGGGAGGAGGTCAGTACTAGAATAGGAGAGGGAGCTGCAGGGCAGGATGTAACTGGGAGGAGGTCAGTACTAGAATAAGAGAGGGAGCTGCAGGGCAGAATGTAACTAGAAGGAGGTCAGTACTAGAATAGGAGAGGGAGCTGCAGGGCAGGATGTAACTGGGAGGAGGTCAGTACTAGAATAGGAGAGGGAGCTGCAGGGCAGGATGTAACTGGGAGGAGGTCAGTACTAGAATAGGAGAGGGAGCTGCAGGGCAGAATGTAACTAGAAGGAGGTCAGTACTAGAATAGGAGAGGGAGCTGCAGGGCAGGATGTAACTGGGAGGAGGTCAGTACTAGAATAGGAGAGGGAGCTGCAGGGCAGAATGTAACTGGGAGGAGGTCAGTACTAGAATAGGAGAGGGAGCTGCAGGGCAGGATGTAACTGGGAGGAGGTCAGTACTAGAATAGGAGAGGGAGCTGCAGGGCAGGATGTAACTGGGAGGAGGTCAGTACTAGAATAGGAGAGGGAGCTGCAGGTCAGAATATTACTGGGAGGAGGTCAGTACTAGAATAGGAGAGGGAGCTGCAGGTCAGAATATAACTGGGAGGAGGTCAGTACTAGAATAGGAGAGGGAGCTGCAGGGCAGGATGTAACTGGGAGGAGGTCAGTACTAGAATAGGAGAGGGAGCTGCAGGGCAGAATGTAACTGGGAGGAGGTCAGTACTAGAATAGGAGAGGGAGCTGCAGGGCAGAATGTAACTGGGAGGAGGTCAGTACTAGAAAAGGAGAGGGAGCTGCAGGGCAGAATGTAACTGGGAGGAGGTCAGTACTAGAATAGGAGAGGGAGCTGCAGGGCAGAATGTAACTAGAAGGAGGTCAGTACTAGAATAGGAGAGGGAGCTGCAGGGCAGAATGTAACTGGGAGGAGGTCAGTACTAGAAAAGGAGAGGGAGCTGCAGGGCAGGATGTAACTGGGAGGAGGTCAGTACTAGAATAGGAGAGGGAGCTGCAGGGCAGGATGTAACTGGGAGGAGGTCAGTACTAGAATAGGAGAGGGAGCTGCAGGGCAGGGTGTAACTGGGAGGAGGTCAGTACTAGAATAGGAGAGGGAGCTGCAGGGCAGAATGTAACTGGGAGGAGGTCAGTACTAGAATAGGAGAGGGAGCTGCAGGGCAGAATGTAACTAGAAGGAGGTCAGTACTAGAATAGGAGAGGGAGCTGCAGGGCAGGATGTAACTGGGAGGAGGTCAGTACTAGAAGTAGGAGAGGGAGCTGCAGGGCAGATGTAACTGGGAGGAGGTCAGTACTAGAATAGGAGAGGGAGCTGCAGGGCAGGATGTAACTGGGAGGAGGTCAGTACTAGAATAGGAGAGGGAGCTGCAGGGCAGGGATGTAACTGGGAGGAGGTCAGTACTAGAATAGGAGAGGGAGCTGCAGGGCAGGATGTAACTGGGAGGAGGTCAGTACTAGAATAGGAGAGGGAGCTGCAGGGCAGGATGTAACTGGGAGGAGGTCAGTACTAGAATAGGAGAGGGAGCTGCAGGGCAGAATGTAACTGGGAGGAGGTCAGTACTAGAATAGGAGAGGGAGCTGCAGGGCAGGATGTAACTGGGAGGAGGTCAGTACTAGAATAGGAGAGGGAGCTGCAGGGCAGGATGTAACTGGGAGGAGGTCAGTACTAGAATAGGAGAGGGAGCTGCAGGGCAGAATGTAACTAGAAGGAGGTCAGTACTAGAATAGGAGAGGGAGCTGCAGGGCAGGATGTAACTGGGAGGAGGTCAGTACTAGAGTAGGAGAGGGAGCTGCAGGGCAGAATGTAACTGGGAGGAGGTCAGTACTAGAATAGGAGAGGGAGCTGCAGGGCAGGATGTAACAGGGAGGAGGTCAGTACTAGAATAGGAGAAGGAGCTGCAGGGCAGAATGTAACTGGGAGGAGGTCAGTACTAGAATAGGAGAGGGAGCTGCAGGGCAGAATGTAACTGGGAGGAGGTCAGTACTAGAATAGGAGAGGGAGCTGCAGGGCAGGATGTAACTGGGAGGAGGTCAGTACTAGAATAGGAGAGGGAGCTGCAGGGCAGGATGTAACTGGGAGGAGGTCAGTACTAGAATAGGAGAGGGAGCTGCAGGGCAGGATGTAACTGGGAGGAGGTCAGTACTAGAAAAGGAGAGGGAGCTGCAGGGCAGAATGTAACTGGGAGGAGGTCAGTACTAGAATAGGAGAGGGAGCTGCAGGGCAGAATGTAACTGGGAGGGGGTCATTACTAGAATAGGAGAGGGAGCTGCAGGGCAGGATGTAACTGGGAGGAGGTCAGTACTAGAATAGGAGAGGGAACTGCAGGGAAAAATGTAACTGGGAGGAGATCAGTACTAGAATAGGAGAGGGAGCTGCAGGGCAGGGTGTAACTGGGAGGAGGTCAGTACTAGAATAGGAGAGGGAGCTGCAGGGCAGGATGTAACTGGGAGGAGGTCAGTACTAGAATAGGAGAGGGAGCTGCAGGGCAGGATGTAACTGGGAGGAGGTCAGTACTAGAATAGGAGAGGGAGCTGCAGGGCAGGATGTAACTGGGAGGAGGTCAGTACTAGAATAGGAGAGGGAACTGCAGGGAAAAATGTAACTGGGAGGAGATCAGTACTAGAATAGGAGAGGGAGCTGCAGGGCAGAATGTAACTGGGAGGAGATCAGTACTAGAATAGGAGAGGGAGCTGCAGGGCAGGGTGTAACTGGGAGGAGGTCAGTACTAGAATAGGAGAGGGAGCTGCAGGGCAGGATGTAACTGGGAGGAGGTCAGTACTAGAATAGGAGAGGGAGCTGCAGGGCAGGATGTAACTGGGAGGAGGTCAGTACTAGAATAGGAGAGGGAGCTGCAGGGCAGGATGTAACTGGGAGGAGGTCAGTACTAGAATAGGAGAGGGAGCTGCAGGGCAGGATGTAACTGGGAGGAGGTCAGTACTAGAATAGGAGAGGGAGCTGCAGGGCAGGATGTAACTGGGAGGAGGTCAGTACTAGAATAGGAGAGGGAGCTGCAGGGCAGAATGTAACTAGAAGGAGGTCAGTACTAGAATAGGAGAGGGAGCTGCAGGGCAGGATGTAACTGGGAGGAGGTCAGTACTAGAATAGGAGAGGGAGCTGCAGGGCAGAATGTAACTGGGAGGAGGTCAGTACTAGAATAGGAGAGGGAGCTGCAGGGCAGGATGTAACTGGGAGGAGGTCAGTACTAGAATAGGAGAGGGAGCTGCAGGGCAGAATGTAACTGGGAGGAGGTCAGTACTAGAATAGGAGAGGGAGCTGCAGGGCAGAATGTAACTGGGAGGAGGTCAGTACTAGAATAGGAGAGGGAGCTGCAGGTCAGAATATAACTGGGAGGAGGTCAGTACTAGAATAGGAGAGGGAGCTGCAGGGCAGGATGTAACTGGGAGGAGGTCAGTACTAGAATAGGAGAGGGAGCTGCAGGGCAGAATGTAACTGGGAGGAGGTCAGTACTAGAATAGGAGAGGGAGCTGCAGGGCAGAATGTAACTGGGAGGAGGTCAGTACTAGAAAAGGAGAGGGAGCTGCAGGGCAGGATGTAACTGGGAGGAGGTCAGTACTAGAATAGGAGAGGGAGCTGCAGGGCAGAATGTAACTAGAAGGAGGTCAGTACTAGAATAGGAGAGGGAGCTGCAGGGCAGAATGTAACTGGGAGGAGGTCAGTACTAGAAAAGGAGAGGGAGCTGCAGGGCAGGATGTAACTGGGAGGAGGTCAGTACTAGAATAGGAGAGGGAGCTGCAGGGCAGAATGTAACTGGGAGGAGATCAGTACTAGAATAGGAGAGGGAGCTGCAGGGCAGGATGTAACTGGGAGGAGATCAGTACTAGAATAGGAGAGGGAGCTGCAGGGCAGGATGTAACTTGGAGGAGGTCAGTACTAGAATAGGAGAGGGAGCTGCAGGGCAGGATGTAACTGGGAGGAGGTCAGTACTAGAATAGGAGAGGGAGCTGCAGGGCAGGATGTAACTGGGAGGAGGTCAGTACTAGAATAGGAGAGGGAGCTGCAGGGCAGGATGTAACTGGGAGGAGGTCAGTAATAGAATAGGAGAGGGAACTGCAGGGCAGGATGTAACTAGGAGGAGGTCAGTAATAGAATAGGAGAGGGAACTGCAGGGCAGGATGTAACTGGGAGGAGGTCAGTACTAGAATAGGAGAGGGAGCTGCAGGGCAGGATGTAACTGGGAGGAGGTCAGTACTAGAATAGGAGAGGGAGCTGCAGGGCAGAATGTAACTGGGAGGAGGTCAGTACTAGAATAGGAGAGGGAGCTGCAGGGCGGAATGTAACTGGGAGGAGGTCAGTACTAGAATAGGAGAGGGAGCTGCAGGGCGGAATGTAACTGGGAGGAGGTCAGTACTAGAATAGGAGAGGGAGCTGCAGGGCAGAATGTAACTGGGAGGAGGTCAGTACTAGAATAGGAGAGGGAGCTGCAGGGCAGAATGTAACTGGAAGGAGGTCAGTACTAGAATAGGAGAGGGAGCTGCAGGGCAGGATGTAACTGGGAGGAGGTCAGAACTAGAATAGGAGAGGGAGCTGCAGGGCAGGGTGTAACTGGGAGGAGGTCAGTACTAGAATAGGAGAGGGAGCTGCAGGGCAGGATGTAACTGGGAGGAGGTCAGTACTAGAATAGGAGAGGGAGCTGCAGGGCAGAATGTAACTGGGAGGAGATCAGTACTAGAATAGGAGAGGGAGCTGCAGGGCAGAATGTAACTGGGAGGAGGTCAGTACTAGAATAGGAGAGGGAGCTGCAGGGCAGGGTGTAACTTGGAGGAGGTCAGTACTAGAATAGGAGAGGGAGCTGCAGGGCAGAATGTAACTAGAAGGAGGTCAGTACTAGAATAGGAGAGGGAGCTGCAGGGCAGGATGTAACTTGGAGGAGGTCAGTACTAGAATAGGAGAGGGAGCTGCAGGGCAGAATGTAACTGGGAGGAGGTCAGTACTAGAATAGGAGAGGGAGCTGCAGGGCAGGATGTAACTGGGAGGAGGTCAGTACTAGAATAGGAGAGGGAGCTGCAGGGCAGAATGTAACTAGAAGGAGGTCAGTACTAGAATAGGAGAGGGAGCTGCAGGGCAGGATGTAACTGGGAGGAGGTCAGTACTAGAGTAGGAGAGGGAGCTGCAGGGCAGAATGTAACTGGGAGGAGGTCAGTACTAGAATAGGAGAGGGAGCTGCAGGGCAGAATGTAACTGGGAGGAGATCAGTACTAGAATAGGAGAGGGAGCTGCAGGGCAGGATGTAACTGGGAGGAGATCAGTACTAGAATAGGAGAGGGAGCTGCAGGGCAGGATGTAACTTGGAGGAGGTCAGTACTAGAATAGGAGAGGGAGCTGCAGGGCAGGATGTAACTGGGAGGAGGTCAGTACTAGAATAGGAGAGGGAGCTGCAGGGCAGGGTGTAACTGGGAGGAGGTCAGTACTAGAATAGGAGAGGGAGCTGCAGGGCAGGATGTAACTGGGAGGAGGTCAGTACTAGAATAGGAGAGGGAGCTGCAGGGCGGAATGTAACTGGGAGGAGGTCAGTACTAGAATAGGAGAGGGAGCTGCAGGGCAGGAAGTAACTGGGAGGAGGTCAGTACTAGAATAGGAGAGGGAGCTGCAGGGCAGAATGTAACTGGGATGAGGTCAGTACTAGAGTAGGAGAGGGAGCTGCAGGGCAGGATGTAACTGGGAGGAGGTCAGTAATAGAATAGGAGAGGGAGCTGCAGAGCAGGATGTAACTGGGAGGAGGTCAGTACTAGAATAGGAGAGGGAGCTGCAGGGCAGGATGTAACTGGGAGGAGGTCAGTAATAGAATAGGAGAGGGAGCTGCAGGGCAGGATGTAACTGGGAGGAGGTCAGTACTAGAATAGGAGAGGGAGCTGCAGGGCAGAATGTAACTGGGAGGAGGTCAGTACTAGAATAGGAGAGGGAACTGCAGGGCAGGATGTAACTGGGAGGAGGTCAGTACTAGAATAGGAGAGGGAGCTGCAGGTCAGAATATTACTGGGAGGAGGTCAGTACTAGAATAGGAGAGGGAGCTGCAGGGCAGGATGTAACTGGGAGGAGGTCAGTACTAGAATAGGAGAGGGAACTGCAGGGCAGGATGTAACTGGGAGGAGGTCAGTACTAGAATAGGAGAGGGAGCTGCAGGGCAGGATGTAACTGGGAGGAGGTCAGTACTGGAATAGGAGAGGGAGCTGCAGGGCAGAATGTAACTGGGAGGAGGTCAGTACTAGAATAGGAGAGGGAGCTGCAGGGCAGAATGTAACTGGGAGGAGGTCAGTACTGGAATAGGAGAGGGAGCTGCAGGGCAGAATGTAACTGGGAGGAGGTCAGTACTAGAATAGGAGAGGGAGCTGCAGGGCAGAATGTAACTGGGAGGAGGTCAGTACTGGAATAGGAGAGGGAGCTGCAGGGCAGGATGTAACTGGGAGGAGGTCAGTACTAGAATAGGAGAGGGAGCTGCAGGGCAGAATGTAACTGGGAGGAGGTCAGTACTAGAATAGGAGAGGGAGCTGCAGGGCAGGATGTAACTGGGAGGAGGTCAGTACTAGAATAGGAGAGGGAGCTGCAGGGCAGGATGTAACTGGGAGGAGGTCAGTACTAGAATAGGAGAGGGAGCTGCAGGGCAGGATGTAACTGGGAGGAGGTCAGTACTGGAATAGGAGAGGGAGCTGCAGGGCAGGATGTAACTGGGAGGAGGTCAGTACTAGAATAGGAGAGGGAGCTGCAGGGCAGGATGTAACTGGGAGGAGGTCAGTACTAGAGTAGGAGAGGGAGCTGCAGGGCAGAATGTAACTTGGAGGAGGTCAGTACTAGAATAGGAGAGGGAGCTGCAGGGCAGGATGTAACTGGGAGGAGGTCAGTACTAGAATAGGAGAGGGAGCTGCAGGGCAGGGTGTAACTGGGAGGAGGTCAGTACTAGAATAGGAGAGGGAGCTGCAGGGCAGGATGTAACTGGGAGGAGGTCAGTACTAGAATAGGAGAGGGAGCTGCAGGGCAGAATGTAACTAGAAGGAGGTCAGTACTAGAATAGGAGAGGGAGCTGCAGGGCAGGATGTAACTGGGAGGAGGTCAGTACTAGAATAGGAGAGGGAGCTGCAGGGCAGGATGTAACTGGGAGGAGGTCAGTACTAGAATAGGAGAGGGAGCTGCAGGGCAGAATGTAACTGGGAGGAGGTCAGTACTAGAATAGGAGAGGGAGCTGCAGGGCAGGATGTAACTAGGAGGAGGTCAGTACTAGAATAGGAGAGGGAGCTGCAGGGCAGGGTGTAACTGGGAGGAGGTCAGTACTAGAATAGGAGAGGGAGCTGCAGGGCAGGATGTAACTGGGAGGAGGTCAGTACTAGAATAGGAGAGGGAGCTGCAGGGCAGAATGTAACTGGGAGGAGGTCAGTACTAGAATAGGAGAGGGAGCTGCAGGGCAGGATGTAACTGGGAGGAGGTCAGTACTAGAATAGGAGAGGGAGCTGCAGGGCAGAATGTAACTGGGAGGAGGTCAGTACTAGAATAGGAGAGGGAGCTGCAGGGCAGAATGTAACTGGGAGGAGGTCAGTACTAGAAAAGGAGAGGGAACTGCAGGGCAGAATGTAACTGGGAGGAGGTCAGTACTAGAATAGGAGAGGGAGCTGCAGGGCAGAATGTAACTGGGAGGAGGTCAGTACTAGAATAGGAGAGGGAGCTGCAGGGAAAAATGTAATTAAACGGATAGTAATGCTTCACAATAAAAGAAGCTCTGATTAATCTTCATAGTATTTGGGCCATGGAGAGTGTTATTTCAGTACTGTCAGAGTTGTAGTACAAGAGTAATTGAATGATAAAGTATCCCCCTCCTGCCCCTTTTACTTAGTGTAACACTGCTCACCTCAGATGTGGAATCTGGTCACATGACCGGACAGGTCACAGCAAGGGACAATCTTCTTACTGTGATCATAATGAAACCCTGCCCGCTTGACAGGTTTTTCAGGTTTTTCCTTATGATCACTGAAGATTGTCCCTCCCTGTGATCCATCCGGACAGTCTTGCTGCTCTGAGATGATCAGTGTTACATCAGTAAAAGGAGAGGGATACTTTATCATTCACTTACTCTTGTACTACAACTCTGACAATATTGATATAACACTCTCCATGGCACAAATACTATGAAGATTAAACGGAGCTGCTTTTTTTTGTGAAAAGTTACTGAATGAGCTGCATTACAGGGAGGTACTGGGTGCATACTCTGTAGTAATGAGGTGTAGTAACATCTGTGTATTGTACCTCAGTGTAGGAGGTAGCAATGAGGGCTTCATGGTGAAATAAAGTGCAGTAGGTGGTATCTGTTTGGTGTGTGTTAAAGTATCTGTAAATCTGTCTATATATATGTGCATGTGACTGAGCGCCTCTCTCAGGTTACACTCCTGTCTTCTAGACATTTTTACAAACCAATGATGAGAAATGGCGTTTCCAAATGGACAGCTCAGTCCGCTGTGTTCTTTGCATCTGCTTTCTTCCATGAGGTTGGTGTCTCAATGATTGTGTTCTGAATCTTCATTTAGTGGGTCTCTTAAAATTTAAATCTCAATGTTTTACTGCCGCACACACTGTTCTTTAATTCGGAGGTGCCTCCAATCTTAGATGCATAACATTTTCTCACAAAATATTGTCGGTCAACACTTCTTCCATAAGACTTAACGTTTATTAAAAATACGTAAAATCTTTATTTTTAATAAACGTTAAGTCTTATGGAAGGAATATGACCCGACAATATTTTGTGAGAAAATCTCTTAAAACTTAGCCATGGGGACAACAGTGAGGTTACTGAAAAGTCCCCAGGAAGATCTAATAGTCACTGTATGATCACCAACGGCAGAGCTAGTTAGTTTACTGGTCACCAAGTATAGTGCTAATGAAGTCGTGGGATGCACATCTAATGGGTTATTTTGTCTGTTTGGTCTTTTAGTGTCATTAAGTGCATGTCACCTATATCTGTTTGTTTCATTAAAGGGGAAGTATAGGGTCCACCTAAGACCCTTCTGAATTGTTTGCTGAGTCCCAAGAGGTATGAGAACTCTGTTCCCATAACTCTTGTATAGACCCTGTACTACCATTTTAAGTGTATCTATTTAACCTATACCTTTTTGTTTCTCAGTGTCATGGTTAAAGGGATAGTAATACTTCATTTTAACTTTATTTTATTTTGTAGGCTTTAAAAAAACATGAAGAATGATATAAGTCTTATCTCTCAAACCTTTATGGTTTATGAGATATTCACAAGCAAAGTTTCCCCTCCCGCCCCTTTTACCTAGTGTAAGCCATCTCTTCTCAGATGTGGATCAGGTTGTATGACAGGACAGATAACAGAAGGGGACAATTTTCTTTGTATGAAAACAATGAAAGCCCTGCCCCCCTTGACAAGTTTTTCAGGTTTTTCCCTTATCTTAATAGAAGATTGTCCCTCTCTGCAGTCTACCTGGGCATCTCCCTTCTGATCTGATTGAACAGGGAAGGGATACTTTGTTTGTGAATATCTCTTAAACCATAAAGGTTTGAGAGATAAGACTTATATCGTTCTTCATGTTTTGTTAATGCCTACAAAATAAAATAAAGTTAAAACGAAGTATTACTATCCCTTTAAAGAGGTTTTTTGTTTAGTAGTTAGCATCACTTTACACACACACACAGCTGAGTCCTTTGACCTGTGTGCTGCAATCTGCATAATTAAAGGGGCTGTAAACTTTATATTAAATATATAGTGTATGTGAGCATGCAGCTGTATGGGCCAGATTTAAAGGCAGCCAACTCCAAGGAAAAAAACAAACAAAAACAAAGGTGTCGGCCTTTTTTCAAGCACAGTAAGCTATTTAAAGATCAGCGCTGTGAAAAAATGCTGACAAAAAACCCTCTGTCGGCTGCTATATTAACGTGTTTTGGGCCATTGAATAGTGAAACAAACCACTACAACTTGTCATTTAATGGAGTGCGTTAGCTGTTAAGATCCAATAAGGGACTCACTTTATCGCATAAAATTTAAGACCCAGCTTTTTTTTTTAAAACTAAAGTCTCTTATTGGATCTTTAGTCAACCGACCGCTTTTAAAAGGCAAAAACAAAACTAAGTCCACAGTGGATGTAGTCTGTGGAGATCTAAGCCCAATATCTATACATCCAAAGTGCCTAAAAAATGGCCAAAGTTAGTAGAATTAATTATCATGCCGCATTCATAGGGTTAACCTGACTAAGTAAAGCAACATTGCATTGCAAGTAACACTTACCATTAATCCTGATGTCCAGCGGAGTCTTCTGGTCATCTTCCTTCTCTTCTTCCTTCTCTTCATTCTTCTTGCTGTAAAAAAAAAAAAAAAAAAGAAATAAAGGTATAAGTACAATGCAGACATTTCCAGAACACTAATACATAGCTTAACCCTTTGAGTTCCAGAAGGGTACATAATGCATTGCAAAGTATTCCATACCTCTCTGGGGCTCAGTCGGGTTAAAACATGTATTATTTTGCCATTTGTGAATATGCCTCCATTTAATCAAAAATGTCCGACTTGTTAAAGATGTCAGAAATGCCATGATTAAAATGCCAGAAATAGCTGTATGCTATAACACAATATGTAGCTTTAATTTTTCATGTCTCCACCGCTGTGTGCGGAGGCGGCAGCAGCAGAGACAGTGATGCGTGACACAGCCTCCATTCCTGTCCTGCACAGGCCGATGCCGTTACACACTGAGGGAATTGGAACTGAGACTGCCTTTATATATGAGCAGTTCCAGTTCCCTCACAGCCATTGGCTGGGAAGCGCTTACGCACATCCCAGCGGCTGTTTTTTTTTTTGTTATAGCATACAGTTATTTATGGCATTTCTGTCATTTTTAACAAGTCGGACATATTTGATTAAACGGAGGCATATTCACAAACGGCACAATAATAAATGTTTTAACCCTTTTGAGCCCCAGAGAGGGCACTGCGTACCCATCTGGCACTCAAGGTGTTAAACTATATATTAGTGTTCCGGATATTTCTGCATTGTACTTATACCTTTCTTTTTTTTTGTTTTTTTTACAGCAAGAAGAATGAAGAGAAGAAAGGAGAGAATACAGAATGGAGGCAGAAGGAGACAAACAGTGGATGACAGGTAAGTGTAAGACATAGACGTTAACGATCGGTGCTTGGCAGTATGTCAGGCACCGATAGTTATCTTTTTTTACTTTTAAGTTCCCAATATTGCTGCTCTTTAGCGGTGTTTTGGGAACTTAACGCATAAAACGGACCTTTAGCCACAAGACCATTTCTGTGGCTAATGTCCATTGTGCTTTTTTTAGGGACTTTAAATACCGAGTTAGACATTTTGTTATGTTGGGGGGTATTCACTTTGGCCCTACCAGCTATTTTTTGTTTGTTTTTTTTGTTTCAAAAGCTTTATTGAGGTAAAACATTGTCACAGCCACAATATGAAAGGAAGGAATGCTATTCAAAATGACAGAGGTATGAGTACAGAACTGTCTCAGTCTTGTAGCTGACACGAAAGAAACAAGATGCAAAACATCGATGTAAGGACCTATGTGCAAACTGATAGAGCAATCGAGTCAGGTACATAGCATAGAAATTCTAATATAAATTTTGCTCTCTCATAGGAGATATTGGACATAGCTATGTTGTAGTGGAATGAAAGAGCAATTGAAGACAGGTACATAGCATAGCAATTCTAATATAAATTCTGCTCTAACACATGACATAGTAGACAGAACTTTACTGTAACAGGTGAGTAGAAACAATGAACAGCTGTGATACAGAGATCCATACGTCTGCAAGACACTTGAAATGCACAATTAAAGAACAAATATAAACTGGTGTCCTGATATGGGGCCTCCAGATATGTAGTAGCCAAAACATTATGTGGAAAACATAAGTGCAGACTGTATATTGTACTATATAGATATATATAGTATATATCACTGTAGAACAGAGGTCTCTGTATGTCTGTAATATGGTACCTGTATATTGTACTATTGTCACGGTTCCCAGAGAAGTTCAAGAGTCAGTACGGTGTAGTTAAATGCAATTCATTGACAACCGAAAGGTAAGCAAAATATGTACAATATATACAGCAGGAACAAGCGGACTGTTACAGGCCAGTGAACTCTGCTATCAGGAATAGTAGGCTGCCGAGCCTGACCAATCTGCTGGAGACTAGGCCTAAGCCACTGGTAGTCTCTGCTGGAGCCAGGAACAGGAACACAGGATCTTGATCCGACGTAGCAAGCATACCGACTCATGCCTGCAGTCAGTAGAGAGCGATATCTGACTCACGCCTGCAGTCAGAAAGGGAAATAGATAGCTGACTCGCCTGCAGTCAGTATCAGAACTGGTCTACCAAAGCCCCAGGTCCGCACTAGGTTGTGTGTCTGCTAGGTACAAAGAACAAATGAAAGAGTAGTCAGACAGAGCCACAAGTCAACACCAGAGGGGGCGGTCAGACAAGCCAGGTCATACATAGTTCAGGTAGTCAGCCAGAACCACAGGTCTGCACCAGGTTGGGTGTCCACTATAGGGATAAGCAAAAGAATAGTCAGACAGAGCCACAGGACAGCACCAGGTTGGATGGAAGACTAGCCAGGTCATAAACAGAGCCCAAGATAATAGAACTGCTATGAACAACAACGCAAGGGCAACTGAGTCAGGAGTCAGTCTGCCTTTTAAACCCCTCCACAGGAAGTAGGTAGGAGGAACAGCTCAGAATGAGGAAGTAGGTAGGAGGAGACTACAGGAAGCAAACACATAAAACAGAGGCCTGCAGCATGCTTGAAGCCTCGTGCCTGTAGATGACGCTTAAACTAAGGTAAGCTGTAACAACTATATAGATATATACAGTATATATCACTGTGTGTGTTGCTGTACTGTAAATCCGTGAACTAGAGGCTTTTGTGTCCCTAGCCTGTATAACTTGTGTCTCTGTTCTTATTCCCCACAGTACCTAGTCAGTGTACCTCTGAAGATGTTCCGCCTCTGGGCGTTTATGGGTATGATGTCACAGGTATGTATTATATGATGTCGCAGGTGTGTTTAATGATGTCTGATATTTGCATGATGTCAAAGGTATGTTTGTATGATGTTACAGTCTAGCGAGACAGCAATGTCTGTGTTGTCTTTTATCTCTATCTTTGCACATAAGAGAGAGGAGCGATCATGAGGAAAACTAATTCTGAGAAAAAATAAAATTCCAGTACTTTATGTGAGGATTTTGACCCCATGAATGCTAGAGAGCTCCCGAATGCCTTGCAATGCAATATATTAGAGACATCTATAGCACTGAATGTGTTAAAAGTACCTTTAAAACCTGTGGGATTTTATTTTGTGTCTTTTGGTGCAGTTATTTTCCAACAGGACTATGTTTCTTCATAGCTCTGTCTCCTCTCCTGTACCCAATAAATCTATTACACAGTAGATATCACACTCACCCACTGTATAACATAAACCTTAAAGTCCCCTGCCTTTAATAACACTTTGGCTTTAGCCACCTGCCTCTACTAGTGGATTAACCTGCTGCCAGCTCAGAGATACGACTCGCCTCCATCTTGTCACTCCCCACTCCATGCTGTTTATTTAGTGCACGTGCAGGGCTGGATTTACATCTCAGGAGCCTGTAGGCACAGATATCTGAAGGGGCCCCCGCCATTTCCACAATGCTCCAAATCTCCATATTGCCCTCACATTGCCCCCCATCACCTTCACATTGCCCCCATCAGCTCCACATTGCCCCATCATCTCAACATTGCCCTCACATTGACCCCCATCAGCTCCACATTGACCCCCATCACCATCAGTCCACATTGACCCCCATCAGCTCCACATCGCTTGCCCCCCATCATCCCCATATTGACCTCACATTGCTCCAATTATCTCCAAATTAACCCTTTGAGTGTCAGAGTGGTACCACTCTGGCACTCAAAAGGTTAAGCCTCATTCTCTCCCCCCGCATCTGTTTCTTACCTCCCTGGTGGTCCAGTGGCTGGAGAGATCTGTGCTTGTGCACAGACATGGAGCTGCTGGAGCTCCCTCGCGGCCTTCCCTTTACTAATGCAGAGCGCTGAGAGATTTTATCTCCCAGCACTCTGCATTGCTAAAGAGCCGGGAGAGCTCACAGCTTACAAGGCGGCGGCGCGGCATGGCAAGCCGCGCCAAGTAAAAAAAAAAAATCAATTGTAGTGGCAGGCGCCCCTCTGTAGGGTGCGCCTGTAGGCAGATGCCTACTCTGCCTTACGGGGGAAATCCGGCCCTGTGAATATGTTCTCAAACCTGTCATGAGGTTCCAAGAACCAGCCACGTTTTTTAATATTCCCCTGACTGAGTCCACCTAAGTTAATCTGAGGGTCAGGCATTCTTGTTATCTCACCGGTGCTGTAGCAGTTAAATCCTGGCCTGTTAGCGGGCCCTGATGAACCACTGACTTGATTGTTTACAAAAGAGATGCACACAGTTCAAGTTACAGCAGGTGAATGAGGAAAGTCATATTATTTTGCACTTGTATAGCAGTTTCACCTAGTTATACTCTTACCTCCATTTCTCATTGGATCTGAAACACTGGAAGGGAGTATAGAGGGCCAAGTTCTCTGCCTCAATGTGTTAGAAGCAGGAGATCAGTGGGACAGGAGAAAAGGTATCGCCTTTGCATCACTCGTGTGAGTTCTTTGTTACAGTGGGACAGGAGAACATCTTGCAGGGAATGGGGTGGGGGAGTGGGGGGATACCATTTCCCCCTCTCTGTTACCAGACACTGTCATGTATGTTCCATTTTTGATAGATATTCATTGGATACAATGAGATCTGCCTTCTCTCCGGTCTACACAGCCCACCTCTTTCCTCTCCTTATCCAAAGGGATAGTAGTGTTTCACAAAAACAGCAGCTCCAATTAATCATCATAGTATTTGAGCCATGGAGAGTGTTATTTCAATACTGTCAGAGTTGTAGTTCAAGAGTAACTGAATGATAAAGTTTCCCCCTCTGACAGTATTGAATTAACACTCTGCATGGGCCAAATAATATGAAGATTAATTGGAGATGTTTTTATTGTGAAATGTTACTAAACATTAGATAAAATTGAGGTCATGTAGACTCTGAATAGATAATTATAAAATGTATATATATAACAATTATAATAGAATATATAGTTTAAATGATAGAATTCATAAACTCTCCCAGCATCTCCACTTTGGTCCCTACCACTGGTTTGTACTTTGATTCTGAAGGGACCAAGTGAACGCTGTAAATGACAAGACAGCAGTCAGTACCTGCCTCTTTCTGTGGAACTTTTCAGATAATATATATAAATATTTCTCTGTTGTCCAATACAGGTTACTGGTGACTTTGGGTAGGCGATCAGCCCCTTTAAGTAGGCAGGAACAATTCTGAGAAGTGACTGCTGAGATGAGCCTACCTCTTCTCCTTAGCTTTCAGCTAGCAAATCCCCATCCTGTAAGACTTGTTCCTTGGTCAAGACACAAGGCAAGAGAACAGTTCTGCTATAGTTTTAACTTTTTTTAATTATTTTCTATTAAATATGGAATACCACCATTAGGCGGATTACCATCACTGACAATTCCCATCACCCAAATGTGGATAGCTCAGTTTACCAGGTGCTTTTGTAGACCTAAGCCCTGGGGGGGAAAATCTTGGCTGCAAGTTCTTTCCCCAGGAGTTGCCGACTGAGGCTTCTTCTTGATATATGGTAATCTGAAGACAGAAGACCTGCTGAAAAAGGTGAGCACCCTTTGAGTGCTGAGGTCCACATGTCCCATGCTTCCCCTCCGCACAGGGGTCTAATTTGGAGTTCCTATTACATACTCATGCACTCATTGGGTTTATCTGTATGTCTGTGGGGTGTTTGGAGAAAGTTTATGTGGTAACTTAACCCTTTGGCTGCTGGTTTAGCATCTCTAGGGGGGGTTACGTGCACTTTCCCTACTTGGATCTGTGTTTATTGGGTCTACTGACCAGTTCTAGTGGGATTTTGAGTGATTTTACATTTTGGTATTCACTTTGTGAAATTTGGCGTGGCCTAAGACTAAGGACATTGGAGTGTCTGTGTCCCCCATTGCTCATTACTCCTCATGTCACTCAGGGTTACCTAGAGAATACTCAGGTCATGTTTGCCCAGCATGCATTGCTGCCCCTGAATCTCCTGAAGGGGCCTTCAGCCATGCACTACAGCCAGTTTGGATGCAAGAGTTTAAGGCTACTACAAGGGACCTCCGGTCTACCTTGCAACTCCTTCCATCCACCTTGCAGGGGGTCTTCCACTCGTGGCAGGCCCCCACCCCTATCAGATCTTCCCTGCCTAAACCGCCAGGTGTACCTGATGTGTCTGATTCCTCTGAGGAGGAATTATTGATGGACTCTGATGATGAAGACTGTCCCTTCATCTCATTTTTTTGGGGACCCCTTTGAGGCTGATCCTGTTCCATCGGCTGAGGGCCTGATCAGGGCTGTGTTGAACACCCTGAACATTCCCTTGGTACAGGAGGTGTCCTCTCACCCATCTGATGTGTTTCAGGAGCCTGCCAGGCCCCATACTTGTTTTCCACCTAACTCCACCGTTGACCGTTTGGTGTCTGAGGAGTGGAAGTAGCCAAACAGAAAACCGTCTGTCTCTAGGAAATTTGCTTTACCCGTTCTCTGAAGCAGCCCTAGCTCAGTGGGCTCATCGCTCTGGCTGATGCATCTTCTCTGAAAGACTGGACTGACAAAAAGCTTGAGACTTCTCTCAAGGCCATTTTTGCAACGGCTGGTTCTGCCCTGCGGAGTGGGTGAATAGAACCGTGGCTGTTTGGACTGAGCAGCTTACTTCAGCTGTCCGTCAGGGAGCTCCTACTACTGACATGTTGCGACTTCTCGATAACATCTCTGAGGCTCAGCATTATGTTTCTGCTGCCCTGTTTGATGCTGTGCACATGGTAGCCAGGGCATCCACCATGTCTGTGGTAGCCAGATGTGCTCTTTGGCTCAAAATCTGGTCTGCTGACACTGCATCCAAGAGAGGTCTCCTGTCTTTGCCCTTTTATGGCACCTCACTGTTTGGTCCTGACCTTAAGGATCTGATCAGGGAAGCCACTGGGGAAAAGAGTACTCATCTGCCAGTGGTCCAGAGGAAGAAGGCGCCTGTCAAGCGGAATCATTTTTTTCATCCCTTTCCGACTGAATCGCGCCAGGCGACCCAGGCAGTGCCTCAGGCTCCGCGAGCCTCATCCAAGCCTAAACAGCAATGGAGGCCTAAGTCCTCAGCTAAGCCCAAGGCTTCCAAATCTTCTGCATGACTCGCCGAATCCGGGTCCCCACCCGCATGTGGGTGGCCACTTCCGTCACTACCTATTGACATGGGAAGCCTCTGTGGCAGACCAGTGGGTTTTGCAGGTGGTGGCTGTGGGGTACAAGATCCCCTTCACCTCCCTTCCTCCTTCCCCGACCTTCTCTTCTCACTCTCCTCTGGGAGCAGAAAAGCGCCGCCTTTTTGAGGGAGCCATTCAGGCCCTTCTGGACAAGGTAGTCTTGGAGCCAGTTCCTCCTTTGGAAAGAGGGTTGGGATTCTACTCCAACCTCTTTGTGGTTTCCAAGAAGGATGGTGGCTGTCATCCCATTTTGGATTTGAAGGATCTTAACTCCTTTGTGGTCAAGTCCCAATTCTGCCAGGAGTCACTACGCACAGTGATAGCTGCCATGTCGTCTGGGGAATTTCTAGCTTCTCTGGATCTTCAGGATGCATATTTACACATTACCATTCATCCATGGTGTCGGCAGTATCTCCGTTTTGCCTGCGACCGAGGGCATTTCCAGTTTTTTGCCCTCCCCTTTTGACTGACCACGGCTCCTCAAGTTTTCAACAGAGTCCTAGGAGCCTTGATTTCCGTCCTACATCGAGACAGCATCAGAGTCACCCCGTACATGGACGACCTCCTTCTGAAGGCCTCTTCTCCAGAACTCCTTCATCAGCAAGTGCAGGATTGCATTCATGCTCTGTCCCGTCATGGGTGGATCATCAATCTGGACACGTTAGACCTTGTTCCTTCACAGAGGATGGTCTTTTTGGGCATCCTCTTCGACACTCAGAGGGGGGTGGTTTTCCTCACAGACGTAGTGGCTCATCAGATTGCACTGAAGGTCCAGGCTGTCCTGAATCAGGATCCGGTTCCAGCCAAGAAGTTGTCATCCCTGGTGGAGAAGTTCGTTTCCACCATAGAGGCGGTTCCGTTTGCCATGGCTCATACCAGAGAACTTCAGAGGTTTCTAATCCTGGCATGCAGGGGTCGGTCGGATCTCCTGGAGAGGTCCTTATCTCTCCCTCTTAACGTGGAGCTGAGTCTCTCGTGGTGGCTCAACCTGAACAATCTACTGAAAGGCAGGCCATTCATGGTGCCATTTTGGACAACAGTGACGACGGATGAAAGCCTCTCCAGGTGGGGAGCGGTTCTGGGGCACTTGAATGCTCAGGGCCGGTGGTCCCAGGAAGAAACTTTCCTTCCCATCAGCGTCTTGGAGCTTCTGGCGATATTTCATGCCCTGCGAAACTGGACGTGTCAAATGGAGGATTGCCCAGTCAGGGTTCGGTTGGACAACGCCACATCGGCAGCCTTCATCAATAAGCAAGGAGGCACAAGAAGTCTCGCAGCTTGGCTAGAGGTCAAGGCTATTTTGTCCTGGGCAAAGGAGCATGTCCCTGCCATTTCCTCGGTTCATATTCCTGGCATAGACAACGTTCTGGCAGACTTCCTCAGTCGACACACACAGTGGACAGCGGAGAGTGGGAACTGCATCAATAGGTGTTCAGCCTCATTGTTCAGTTGTGGGGTCTTCCGTGCATCAACCTGATGACAACAAGACACAACAGGAAGGTTCCAATGTTCTGCTCTTGCTGGGCGGATCCCCTGGCTCTAGCAGTGGATGCCTTGTCGATCCCGTGGAATTTCCCTCTGGCATACATCTTTCCTCTCATTCCCCTGTTGCACAGGGGGATATGGAAACTGCAACTGGAGAGCTGACCAGTCATTCTGATTGCTCCGTACTGGCCTTGGCAGGCTTGGTTTCCAGAGCTTCTGGATCTCAGTGGGAAAACCTCTTCGGCTTCCCTCCTGTCCAGATCTCCGGCTAAAGGGTTACCTGTGGAAGGAGGATGTTCATCGTCTGGCTTTGATGGCATGGAGTTTGAATCCTCAATTTTGAAGAAGAAGGGATTTTCTTCTGGTGTGATGGCTACTATGCTTAGTGCCTGTAAGCCAGTGTCCTCTAAGGCCTGCCATCGAGTTTGGTCTGCCTTTCTATTTTGGTGTGCTGATAGGGACCTGTCTCAGGATTTTGATCTTCCTGCGGTCCATTCCTTCCTCCAGGATGGTGTGGATAAAGGTCTCAGTCTGAGTTCTCTTAAGGTTCAGACTCCTGCTCTCTGTTTTCTTTCAGCGGCGCCTTGCTGTTTTTCCTGATATCAAGGTTTTCTTCCAAGGCATTGCTCATATCCGTCCTGTGTTTAAGTCTCCCGCTCCTCAGTGGGACATTAACTTGGTTTTGGGCGTCCTTCAGCACCTTCCCTTTGAGTCATTGGCCACTATCCCTCTCTGTCTGCTGACGTGGAAGATTGTTTTCCTCCTGGCAATTGTATCTGTTCGCCGTGTTGCGGAGTTGCCTGCAGTTTTGTAGGCCACCGTTTTTGGTGTTTCACAAGGACAAGGCGGTGCTTCACACTTCGTAGGAGTTTCTCCTGAGGGTGGTCTCTGAGTTCTACATTAATCAGGAGATTGTGGTGCCTTTCTGCCTTGACCCTACCTCTGACAAGGAGAGGGATCTCCACTTGTTAGATGTGGTGCGTTGTCTCAAGTTTTATGCACATCGCACTGAGTCCATTAGACAATCTGATGCGCTGCTCGTCATCCCTGAGGGCCCCAGGGCAGGGAGATCTGCATCCAAAGTGACTATTGTGTGTTGGATTAAGGCCGCTATTCGTAAGGCTTACGAACTTAGAAAGAAGCCTGTTACCTTTCGGGTCACGGCTCATTCTACGAGGTCTATTGGGGCATCTTGGGCCTACAA
Organism: Rhinophrynus dorsalis; assembly: GCA_037306005.1. Lineage (NCBI taxonomy): Eukaryota > Metazoa > Chordata > Amphibia > Anura > Rhinophrynidae > Rhinophrynus > Rhinophrynus dorsalis. The sequence continues at coordinate 3,128,160 of CM074723.1, read as the reverse complement.
GAATCAGGCCTCAGCTTATGAGTTGTGCAAGGCGGCCACTTGGTCGTCTGTGCATACCTTCTCGAAACATTACCGTGTGGATGTGCTGGCATCGGCTGATGCCAGTTTTGGGAGGAAGATCCTGGAGGAGGCTTTGCCTGTCTAGGCTATCAGTCTCTCGGTACTCTTTCACTTTTGAGCCATGTTCCGTGTGCTGTGTGACGGTTCCTGGGGTCTGTTTTACCCCTGTTCGGTGTCCGTTGACACTTTGTGGTTAATGCTGAGCTATTCATGATCTGTTGGTTCATTGGTGTTCTGGTAACTTTGGGGGTCTGCGCCTGGTCCCATCCTGGGAAACTTAATGGTTGGACATCCCAAAGTTACCAGTAACCTGTATTGGACTACAGAGAAAAGAGGATTTTAGTCTTACCTGTTAAATCCTTTTCTTAGTCCATACAGGTTACTGGTCTCCCACCCTGTCAAGAGACCATGCTTGGTTTTCCTGTGGTAGAACATGGGGGTCCTTTTGGGTTCATGCTCATAGGAGTCTTCCTTTACCTTCTTACTACCTAGTCAATAGTTAGTTTTCAGATCTTACTGGATGGGGATTGGCTAGCTGCAAGCTAAGGAGAGGAGGTAGGCTCCACCCAGCAGTCACTTCTCAGAATTGTTCCTGCCTACTTAAGGGGCTGATCACCTACCCAAAGTTACCAGTAACCTGTATGTATTAAGAGAAAAGGATTTAACAGGTAAGATTAAAATCCTCTTATTTTACTTGTTTATCATTTTAACTATATATATTGTTTTATACTCTAGTCAGAGTCTGTATGACCTCAGTTATCCCCTGTAAGCGTTTCCCATACTGTTGGTCCCTCCTGCCCCACATTCACCCACTCTTCCTCTCTGTTTTTTCATCTGTAGATCCCTTTGGCCTGGTTTGTGGGAAGGTTTCTGAGAGGTAACTACGGTAACGCGGCAGTGTGGATCTCCTTGATGATCGGGCAGCCGATCGCCGTTCTTATGTACGTACACGATTACTACATCCTGAACCATGGAAAGATCCTGTGATCCTTTCACACACACAGGCCTCGTTCCTACAACAGGACCTAATGGAGGATTTAGCAGTTATCTGTGTGATGTTCCTGAGACCTCCAAACCAATTAATCAATGCAATTTAGCCTGTGGAGAGCAGACATACTGTAGGAGGAGTGGATGTCATGAAGAACACTAAACCCCATATTCTGCTAGTCCAGGCAGACCAGACTTCATCTGTCACCATCAATATCGATGAAAGACCAGATGTTCCATCCGTCCAAAGCCTGGGCTGATTCTGTATCCACAACCTTCATTCTACAAAATACTGAGCAGACTTCCTGAGGCTGATGTACTACGTGGAAGTGGACTAATTCTAGACTACACCAAGTGCACTGCAGGGGACAAACACCAATTTACACAACTTCTGATTTAAAAGGAAATTTTTTTTTTACCATTTGAATGCTAAAGAGGAATACAGTGCATTGCTTTAATCATGGGGTCAAGAGTCTTTTATAATAATGCAGTTTATTTTTCTCCCCTCTGCCACATGTGTTTACTTCAGAATTACTCCAATGATGTTTACTACATCAGCTCCCCCTTCACCCAGTGCCCATGCTGATCATGTACCCCAAATCCCCAACAGTATAAGACTGAATGGATCCTGCACCGCGACTCTCCATCAGTATAAGACTAAATGGATACTGCCTCCCAAATCTCCATCAGTATAAGACTAAATGGATACTGCCTCCCAAATCTCCATCAGTATAAGACTAAATGGATACTGCCTCCCAAATCTCCATCAGTATAAGACTAAATGGATATTACCTCCCAAATCTCCATCAGTATATGACTGAACAGATCCTGTCCCCCGACTACCCATCAGTATAGGACTGAACAGATCCTGCCCATCCCCGACCCCCCATCACTGACTCACAATCAGTGTTGGACTGGACAGATCCTGCCCCCCCCCCCCCCGACTCCTCATCAGTATTAGACTGAACAGATACTCTCCCCTGACTCCCCCTCAGTATATGACTGAACAGATCTGGTCTCCGGACTACCCATCAATATAGGACTGAACAGATCCTGCCCATGACCGACTCCCTATCAGTATAGAACTGAACATATCCTGCCCCCAACTCCCCATCAGTATAAGACTGAACAGATCCTGCCCCTCGACTCCCCATCAGTATAGGACTTAACAGTTCTGCCCCCCCAACTCTCCATCAGTATGATACTGAACAGATCCTGCCCCCCCCTCGACTCCTCATCAGTATTAGACTGAACAGATACTCTCCCCAGACTCCCCATCAGTATAGGACTGAAACCCCTAACTCCCCTCAGTAAGAGATGCTGTATAAGTAATATAAGACTAAGCAAATACTGTCAACCGGTTCCACATCAGTAAAGGACTGAACAGATACTGTCCCCCGACTCCCCATCAATATAGGACTAAACTGATCCTGACTTCGCATCAGTAGATTGAAGAAATCCTTCCCCATGTCCCTATCTGTAAAAGACTGAACATATACTGTTGTACGACTCCCCATCAGTATAAGACTGAACTGATCCTGACTTCCCATCAGTATAAGACTGAACAGATCCTGTCCCCCTGACTCCTCATCAGTATAAAAGTGAACAGATACCGACTCCCCATCAGTACAGGACTGAACAGATACTGTCCCCCGACTCCCTATCAATATAGAACTAAACTGATCCTGACTCCCCAGCAGTATAGGACTGAACAGATCCTGCCCCCTGACTCCCCATCAGTGTAAGTCTGGACAGATGCTTCTCCCTGAGTCCCCATCAGTATAGGACTGAATAGATCCTGCCCCCTGACTCCCCATCAGTGTAAGTCTGGACAGATGCTTCTTCCTGAGTCCCCAGCAGTATAGGACTGAATAGATCCTGCCCCCTGACTCCCCATCAGTGTAAGTCTGGACAGATGCTTCTCCCTGAGTCCCCATCAGTATAGGGCTGAACAGATCCTGCCCCCTGACTCCCCATCAGTATAAGTCTGGACAGATGCTTCTCCCTGAGTCCCCAGCAGTATACGACTGAATAGATCCTGCCCCCTGACTCCCCATCAGTGTAAGTCTGGACAGATGCTACTCCCTGAGTCCTCAGCAGTATAGGACTGAACAGTTACTGTCCCCTGACTCCCTGTCAGTTTAAGACTGAACAGATACTACTCTCCTTCAACTCCCCATCTATCCAAAACTGATCTCATCTGTCACCCGTACTACCCATCTGAAGTATGGACTGATCTTTTACCAAGAATCCCCAGTCCATGTATCCGTCCAGCCACTTATGTTTTATATGATCCTTTACCCAGAATTCCCATCTATGCCTAAACTGATTCAGCAGCATGCAGTTGCAGTCCTTCCAACCAAAACTTGAACCACACTTTTATATGGCCATGGCATTATCCACCCCTCCACTTAGACTTTGCAGCCCCCTAATGCTCTTAAGATGGAGCCATGGAGGGTTTGGTGTAGTTGAAGCAATAGACATGCCCGCATTCTGCACTAGGTTAGCTTCTTATCGGGGCTGCTGTAACAGTCTGGGCATTTTTTTTAAATCACCCCAATGTTGTGTCTTGTCTACAAGCTGCTGTCCATGTGTAGTGGCTGTGTTTGTGTCTTTCTGTGTGTTACTCTTATGATCGGAAAGTTTACAGCTGTTTCTCCAGAACGGTACATCCTGAGCCAGCTGATTCTTGAACACTGATTGATTAAAAGTTCTTTGATTTGAAAGAGTCCCTTTTACTATGGTCATTCCTGCTTTCATACAAAAACCAGACATCCAGAGCATCTGGGAGAAATGTGGCCCTGAAGGGGGACGCTAACCTTCATACAAGTTTTTATCTGAATGTTCCATCCCAAGTGATCTTCAGTCCATTTTTTTTTTCATGCAATATAGACCAAGATATACGTTTCTGAAATAAAATGCGTAATGTCAGTTCAAGACAGGCTTCAGTACAGCTCTGTGCCGTAACCTGTCAATCTCATCTCTTCCCCCCCCCCAAGTTGTTTCCTTTTACCTCTTCTGATGGAGGAATCCAGCATGTGAGCTGGCGCAATCTCATTGGCAAGAGAGTGTGCCAGGTCACATGTCCGAATCCTCTGTCACAGGAGGTAAAACGGAACAACTTGGGATGGGGAGAGACGAAGATTGACAGGCTGCTGTACAGAACTTGAACTGACGTCACGCCCTTAATTTCAAAAACTTATATCTCTGTCTTTTGCATATATGAAAACTGCATTAACCCCTTAAGGACCGGCCACGCACGTGGCCGTCACTTAAAGTGTTAGTAATGTCTAAAAAAAACTTTTTTGCATTTAGAAGAGCTCAAAAAGCTGATCTAAATGCAAAAAACCGTATCTCTCAAACCGCTATGGTTTAAGAGATACGGGCGTTTGAAGTTTGATTTCTCCTACTGACAGCTGTAAAGATGTCAGCAGGAGAGTCGTGTCGGTCGACACGCTGGCTCTTGAGAAGTGCTGGGATCTCGTTACTTACACGGAATCCCTTTATTGGAATGGTCTAAAATGTGTGCCTGAACACTAGGCCTGAACACTAGGCACACGTTTTAGACCATTCCAATGAAGGGATTCCATGTAAGTAACGAGATCCCGGCACTTCTCAAGCGCCACAGTGTCGACCGACACGAATCTCCTGCTGACAGCTTTACAGCTGTCAGTAGGAGAAATCAAACTTCAAACGCCTGTATCTCTTAAACCATAGCGGTTTGAGAGATACGGTTTTTTGCATTTAGATCAGCTTTTTGAGCTCTTCTAAATGCAAAAAAAGGTTTTTTTACACATTACTATCACTTTAAGGACCACAGAGCATTTTTTTTTTCTTGAATCCAATTCTGGACTCCCTGAACGGCATGCAACCACGCGGGGAGGCCGGAATTCCTTGACAGTCCTGGCATGTCATGGGTCCTTAAAGCAAATCCAGCCATGACGTACCAGCACCGTCAAGAGTCCTTAAAGGGATAGTAACACTTCGTTTTAACTTTATTTTATTTTGTAGGCATTAAAAAAACATGAAGAATGATATACGTCTTATCTCTCAAACCTTTATGGTTTATGAGATATTCACAAGCAAAGTTCCCCTCCCCGCCCCTTTTTCCTAGTGTAAGCAATCTCTTCTCAGATGTGGATCAGGTTGTATGACAGTACAGATAACAGAAGGGGACAATTTTCTTTGTATGAAAACAATGAAAGCCCTTCCCCCCTTGACAAGTTTTTCAGCTTTTTCCATTATCTTAATTAAAGATTGTCCCTCTCTGCAGTCTACCTGGGCATCTCCCTTCTGATCTAGTTGAACAGGGGGGGGGATACTTTGTTTGTGAATATCTCTTAAACCATAAAGGTCTGAGAGATAAGACTTATATCATTTTTCATGTTTTTTTAATGCCTACAAAATAAAATAAAGTTAAAATGAAGTATTACTATCCCTTTAAGGGGTTAAAAATTGCCTATGTGTTGTGTTATCCAAAAGACTAGCAAATGTACAGTTAAGGAGATAGTTATACTTTTTACCGTATGCTAATGTATGCTACTTGCGAGACCAGTGACACTTCATATGCTAACTAAGCTTCTCAGTGTCATACTAATGAAGGCTTCAGTGACATTTCATGTGGTAAGGAAGCTTTGTGCTGTTCCGTGTATTGGTCACTTATACCAGAAATATAAGTATGAATAGTTCCTAAACAATAGATCTACTGGTCTTTTTGGTTAACATGACACACAGGCAGTTTTGAATGAAGTTTTCAGACATGCAGACTTGAATTGAGGTGAAAGTTCCACTTTAATTTGGTTCTGATGAACACTAAGGTAATTCTTGTAAACAAGTTTGACATTTGTTGTAGCTGGTAATGCCCTTTCATGGGAAACTTATTATAACATCATAATAAACTGCTTTCCAAGCCACAGAGGTTTCTTCTTCAAGGGCAACACTTGATGTCCGTGTTGTGGAAAACTCCGTACATCATGAAGATCTATTAAGTTGGTCCATTAACGGTTTCATCAGCGACAGACTTTATTCTCTTCAGGACCAATATGACTGCAGATGACTTGTAAATGCAATAAGTTTGACAAAGCAGAAGGTGAGTGCTAGACCTAATGGAATTTCTGTTGTGTCTATTGAGGGATACAGGGAATATGAGTATAGAGTTCCTCCTTGTGATTCACAAATTGAATGAATGAATATGTTTATTTATATAGCGCCACAAGTGTACGCAGCGCTTTACAATTTCAGGGTTTAAACAATACAGGGTTACAGGTGCTTTATAGAGTGAAACATTGGGTGCGAGGTCCCTGCCCGAAAGCTTACAATCTAAAATCACAAATTCATTCTGCACTAACACCTGAAGCAGATAACAGTTAAAATCAACCTCAAATTTATTCTATATATATAAAAAACACTGTATACTTGATTATACATGATTAAGCGATGTATACGCGAAACGAGTTGATGTTTCCATACGCCTCTTAATATCTGTTGTTGATCTGTTGGGAGCCATTGACATGGATAAGTATACAGTGTTTTTTATATATATATAGAATAAACTTGAGTTTGATTTTAACTGTGATCTGCTTCAGGTGTTAGTGCAGAATGAATTTGTGAATCACTTGCACTTTATACGGGTCAAGGAGGGTCTGAGTCTATCTAGCACACACCGAAGTCAGTTACTTTTATATGACATTGCAGCTGTTGCTTAAAGGGAAGTTCAATGTACCTTGGAGCCGCTAGAAAGTTTCTTTTTGTGTTACCTTGTATAGAGTTCCTCCTCCTAGGATTCAGGGCACTCTTGTGATGATCTGACCGGAGCACCCAATGTAAGCTGCTTGAGAACACCTTGTGGAGGAGAAACTCCTCAAAGAAGTTGCAGACTGCTGATTTGATGTGGATATAACACACATCCACAGAAGACAAAACAAAATACTTACACGGTAGGCCCCAATGAGCCAGGGGCTAGAGTTAGTAGGTTGGAGAGCGTTGCTAGCAGTTGGTGGCTGTTTCAAGGAGGCCTTGCTGTGGCCGAAGCCATATAGGGGTGCAGGCTGCGAAGCTTGATAGGATGACAACCTAGGACACAGACAACTACTCTGCTTCTTTAACTTACCAGTAGTATAGTTGCCTCTGTCAAAAGCTGGAACAGCAGAACCGAGGGTCGCAAAGTTACTGTGTGATGGGGGGTTGAACCGAGGATGGTTGATAGCGGTGAACTCAATTGGATGGTTAACAATATCAAACGCGACACACTGGCCACAGGGAATCCCTTGAAGTTGAAAGGAGAGTAGTGGACAATCCAAGTCAGCAACAGGCGGGCAAAAACAGTACGTAGGGTGAGACAGAAGAATAATCAAACAAGCCAGGGTCAAAACCAGTCGGGCAGCACGGTACAAAATCAGCAGGCAGAAGAATAGTCGTATAAAAGGCAGAGGTCAAAACAGAATCAGGAAACAAGAGACGTAGCTGAGGATAGCCGGGTCAAACACTGGAAACACTTTGAACAATATACTCAAAGACTCAGTATCAGGAATTCTTTGATAGCGCACCGACACGAGTGTTGCCACTTGATATAGGCCCAGACAAGGACGTAACCACAGCGGGGCGGAGAAACAAGAAAAAGGAGGATAGAATACCTGGTAAAAAAAAAAAGCCAGCAAAAACCCAGAGAACATGACAACTCTAAAGTGAAACCTGTCCCACTCCTTGTTCTCTATACCATTCGACCCACTAGGTAGATTCAGTTTTTTGATACAGGGCCATTTCACTGAGGTGAAATACTACTTATGTCTTTTTTCATCCTCATCAGCTAGGAAGCTGTAATTTGCAGGGTGTACTGGCCAATTTGTCTATATTCAATGGTGCAAAAATCAACTACCTATGGTTTTAACTTATCTTTATTTGTAAGGTCCAAAGTGAACATGGCAGCACCTCCAGAAAAGTTCAGTGTGGAAGAGCATAGGACCATAATAAAGTTCCTGTTTCTCCAAGGGAAAGGTGCGAAACAGATCCATGAAGAAACGTCACAAACTTTGGGTGACAGTGGCCCTTCATATGCAACAGTTAAATGTTGGGTTGTCAATTTCAAAACTGGCCATTTCTGTGTTGAAAGTAAGAAACCCAGTGGAAGGCCTGTTTCTGTCTCTGTGCCTGCAAATGTGAAAGCCATCCATGACATGATCATGGAGGACCAACGAATATCAGCCAAACATATTGCTACATATCTTGGAATATCAAGTGAGAGTTGGTGCCATTATCCACCATAAAGCTTGCAGTAAAGTGGATCCCAAAACTTTTGACAACCGAACAAAAGAAGAGATGTGTGAAGACATCGGTGGCTGTTTTAGAACATTTTGCAAGAAAGGAGTCAGATGTCCTGGACAAACTGGTAACTGGTGATGAGATATGGATCTACTGTTATGATCCTGAGACAAAGGAACAGTCTAAGGAATTGACGCACAGTGGTTCCCCCAGGCCAAAGAAGTTCTGTGTGCAAAGGTCAGTGCAGAAGCAAATGGCAACAGTGTTTGGGATAAGAAGGGAGTTCTGCTGGTGGACTACCTCCAAAAGGGTTCCACCATCAGTGCAACATATTACTGTGCTTTATTGATGAAGTTGAGGGAAAACATCAAGGAAAAACGTAGAGGAAAGCTCTCCAGAGGTGTCATCCTGTTGCATGACAACGCCTGATCACACACTGCATGTGACACAATGGCAAAACTGACTTCCTTAGGCTTTCAAGTGATGCCCCATCCAACCTATTTGCCCGACCTGGCTCCTTCTGACTATCATCTGTTCCCCAATCTCAAAAAACACCTAAAGGGACAACGATTTGGGAGTGTTCCAGAGGCAACTAATGCTTCAAATGAGTGGTTACACCAGCAGTCTGAAGAATTGTATTTGCAGGGACATAAGAAGCTGCAGGACAGATGTCGCAAGTGCATTGACTTCCTGGGGGAATATGTACAATAGTGTGGTAGTTGCAGCTTCCTAGCTCATTTTTTTCTGGGTAAGGCTCAATACTTATTAGCAACCCTCGTATGTTACTATGTAAAATTAAGTATGTGCATCAAGTCCAGCCCATGCCATTTCACTGCTCTTGATCCAGAAGAAGTGAAAAAAAACCCACTAAAGTAATTTCCAATTAAGCCCCAAATGGGTAAAAAAAAATCCTCCTGACTCCAAATGACAGTCAGATATTTCCCCGGATCAACGTCCTATCTGCTTTGAAGCCAACTGTCAGTTCTCAATATTGTTCTCTACTAGATAGCAGTTACAGTATCTGCATGTACATCATACTGAAACAAAGACTTCCATAACTTTAAATCCCTTACTGTAAAAAATTCCTGCCTTTGTTTTAATCAAAAGGGCCTTTCCTCTGGTCTTAAAATGTCCTTGTTGTGAGCTCCGCTCCTTGAGTAAATCTTTCCTTGAATTGACCTTGAATATATATGTAAATAGTAATCATATCACCGCTTAGATGTCTCTTCTCTAATATAAGTGTAAATGGTAATCATATCACCCCTTACACCTCTCTTCTCTAATATAAGTGTAAATGGTAATCATATCACCCCTTACACGTCTCTTCTCTAATATATGTGTAAATAGTAATCATATCACCCCTTACACGTCTCTTCTCTAATATAAGTGTAAATGGTAATCATATCACCCCTTACACGTCTCTTCTCTAATATAAGTGTAAATGGTAATCATATCACCCCTTACACCTCTCTTCTCTAATATAAGTGTAAATGGTAATCATATCACCCCTTACACGTCTCTTCTCTAATATAAGTGTAAATGGTAATCATATCCCCCCTTACACCTCTCTTCTCTAATATAAGTGTAAATGGTAATCATATCACCCCTTACACGTCTCTTCTCTAATATATGTGTAAATGGTAATCATATCACCCCTTACACCTCTCTTCTCTAATATAAGTGTAAATGGTAATCATATCACCCCTTACACCTCTCTTCTCTAATATAAGTGTAAATGGTAATCATATCACCCCTTACACGTCTCTTATCTAATATAAGTGTAAATGGTAATCATATCCCCCCCTTACACCTCTCTTCTCTAATATAAGTGTAAATGGTAATCATATCACCCCTTACACCTCTCTTCTCTAATATATGTGTAAATGGTAATCATATCACCCCTTACACCTCTCTTCTCTAATATAAGTGTAAATGGTAATCATATCACCCCTTACACCTCTCTTCTCTAATATAAGTATAAATGGTAATCATATCACCCCTTACACGTCTCTTATCTAATATATATGTAAATGGTAATCATATCCCCCCTTACACCTCTCTTCTCTAATATAAGTGTAAATGGTAATCATATCACCCCTTACACGTCTCTTCTCTAATATAAGTGTAAATGGTAATCATATCACCCCTTACACCTCTCTTCTCTAATATAAGTGTAAATGGTAATCATATCACCCCTTACATGTCTCTTCTCTAATATATGTGTAAATGGTAATCATATCACCCCTTACACCTCTCTTCTCTAATATAAGTGTAAATGGTAATCATATCACCCCTTACACGTCTCTTCTCTAATATAAGTGTAAATGGTAATCATATCACCCCTTACACCTCTCTTCTCTAATATATGTGTAAATGGTAATCATATCACCCCTTACACCTCTCTTCTCTAATATAAGTGTAAATGGTAATCATATCACCCCTTACACATCTCTTCTCTAATATATGTGTAAATGGTAATCATATCCCCCTTACACGTCTCTTCTCTAATATATGTGTAAATGGTAATCATATCACCCCTTACACCTCTCTTCTCTAATATATGTGTAAATGGTAATCATATCACCCCTTACACGTCTCTTCTCTAATATAAGTGTAAATGGTAATCATATCTCCCCTTACACGTCTCTTATCTAATATATATGTAAATGGTAATCATATCCCCCCTTACACCTCTCTTCTCTAATATATGTGTAAATGGTAATCATATCACCCCTTACACGTCTCTTCTCTAATATAAGTGTAAATGGTAATCATATCCCCCCTTACACCTCTCTTCTCTAATATAAGTGTAAATGGTAATCATATCACCCCTTACACGTCTCTTCTCTAATATATGTGTAAAGGGTAATCATATCACCCCTTACACGTCTCTTCTCTAATATAAGTGTAAATGGTAATCATATCACCCTTTACACGTCTCTTCTCTAATATAAGTGTAAATGGTAATCATATCACCCCTTACACCTCTCTTCTCTAATATAAGTGTAAATGGTAATCATATCCCCCTTACACCTCTGTTCTCTAATATAAGTGTAAATGGTAATCATATCATCCCTTACACCTCTCTTCTCTAATATAAGTGTAAATGGTAATCATATCACCCCTTACACCTCTCTTCTCTAATATATGTGTAAATGGTAATCATATCACCCCTTACACCTCTCTTCTCTAATATATGTGTAAATGGTAATCATATCACCCCTTACACGTCTCTTCTCTAATATAAGTGTAAATGGTAATCATATCACCCCTTATACGTCTCTTCTCTAATATAAGTGTAAATGGTAATCATATCACCCCTTACACCTCTCTTCTCTAATATAAGTGTAAATGGTAATCATATCACCCCTTACACCTCTCTTCTCTAATATAAGTGTAAATAGTAATCATATCACCCCTTACACCTCTCTTCTCTAATATAAGTGTAAATGGTAATCATATCACCCCTTACACCTCTCTTCTCTAATATATGTGTAAATGGTAATCATATCACCCCTTACACGTCTCTTCTCTAATATAAGTGTAAATGGTAATCATATCACCCCTTACACCTCTCTTCTCTAATATAAGTGTAAATGGTAATCATATCACCCCTTAGACGTCTCTTTTCTAATGTAAACAAACCCAGTTTGGCTAGTCTCTCTTTATAACTCAGATCCTCCAATCTCTTTATCAGTTTTGTTGCACGTCTCTGCACTTTTTCCAGTTCAATAATGTGTTTTTTTAAGAACAGGCGCCCATAACTGTACTTCATATTCTAGATGAGGCCTTACCAAGGATTTATACAGAGGTAGGATAATATTCCTATCCCATGCATCTATACCTCTTTTTATGCAGGATGGTACCCTATTTACTCTTGCAGCAGCTATAATTTCTCAGTACGTCTAAATATTTCTCTAGTGAGGAGTCTCAAAGTTGTTTCCCATTTAGTGTATACATAGCATGTTTGTTTCTCTACATTAAACCTCTTCTGCCCATTCACTTGGTTTATCTAAATCCTGCTGCAGAGAAAAAAAACATCCACTGCTATTGATTGTGGACACCTTGTCTAGAACAGAATGTCAGCAGATTTCTGTTTCTCCTTGACACCATTATGTCTATTTCTGGTACTCCCCATAGATCTGTTAGCTGAAGGAAATGTACTGTTTTAATTCACATTTCTCATGGTCTATGGTTTGGCAGCTGAGGTAATCTGCCACCCAGTTTGCCATCCATGGAATGTATATGCAAGCCACAGCTGTGGCTTGTTTGATACAATCCAAATGGGATAGGGTTTGTGAGCCACCTCCATAGTGGCTGTCTGGTGGTCTGAGATATAGTCATCATGTGATGAAGGTGATTAGGATTCTAGGACCAGGTGTGGACTAATACTAATTGTAGTGGTCTCAAGTGAAACTGAGCAAAGGGAATTGCTATTATTTTTCATTTGTCATTCAGTGCCTGACAGAGTTTTGGTTGGAGTGAAATGTGGACTTCTTCCTATAGATCCAAAATTACACTAGAGTTAATTTCACTCTGCTTTTTTGTATCATCCGTTGTAATTTGTTCCGGATGACAATCCAACCATGATTCTTCATTGATAGTAAGGTTAAATGAAGATGTTGTCGAATTAGTTTGTGAAGGAGCTAGCAGTAATACATCATCCAGGTTAGGAGCTAGTACTGGATATGTACCATAAGAGGCGCAATCACCTTGGTGAACACTCTCGGTGCTGTAGCAATCCTGATTGGGAATGTCACGAATTGAAAATGTTGGTTATGATAAGGCAACCTGAGCTTTTGCCAATGATTTGGCCATATGGTAATGTGTAGGTACTTATCTTAGATGTCCAAAGATGACTATGATACCAATAGCTCCTATCACTGATTTGATAGATTACATCTTGAACTAGGTCCTCTGGACATAAAGAATAGAGGTGGTGGTAGTGTCATGAATGACATTTTGTACCCTTCCTGCATAAGCTGTATGACCCATTCGTCCAAGATAGACATCCTCCTTAGTAGGAAATAGTGATGGAGTCTTCTCCCTACTGGAGGTATATGTGCAGGACTCCATGCTTCATGTAGAGATTTGGACTAAGCTGCCTTGGGCAGCGTTTTCTTTTGTAACCAGGTTGGTTTTGTTTTGCCAAAAGGAAAGTATTTTCTTGGTGTGTTATGTGTACTTGTCTTGAAGGATACTTCTTGTAATACATATTTTAGTATATTTAGAGGTAAAAAAAAAAAAAAGTACTTTTTCCTCCAGAGGCGTGACTGACAATTTGTCCAGTTCTGAGCTGAACAGGAATGATAATTTGAATAGTAAAACTAAAAAGCTGTTATTTTTAGCAGAATCTGAGTTTCATATCTCTAGCACAGGGTATACAGTACTGTACCTGTAATAGCTAAACATTTATTAGCCGTTTCCAAGTCTACTTCACCTATACAGGTGGAGGCTTCTTGCAGGGTAACCCATGAGAAGTAGGATATCCTCATGAGGTGTGTGTCGTATGGCTTGTATGATTTGTGTATGCACGTTTCTGTCTCTTTGCATGCCCATTCTGATGCCCAAGAAGTTCTAATGATAGTTCATTGTCCTGAAACATTAATGTATCAATCTTTTTGGGGTTGCTGTCATTTAAATTGGAATAGTAGTATGATTAGACAGTCTGGATACTGTGGGTTCAACTGCGGGTGGTTTACACCAAAGGTCCACTTAAGGGAGACGGAAAAATCCATTCAAATTGCTTGGATATTACCAAGGATTTATCTGAATTATACTACTCATCTGAGACTATCTGTCAAGCTCCTTATAACAGGGAAGTGATAAAGAATTCCTATTCATGCTTAAAAGATGAATAGACGGCTACTTGTCATTATCAACATGTGTGGACCCCTCTGCCATAAAAGGGATCCATTTGAAGTGTTGCATGTATCGTTTTGTGTCAAAAAATGACGCATGTGTTTTGCCGCGTCATTTGAAGTGTCGTATTTAAAGTTTTGTGTCATAAATTGACGCACATTCTACATTCCGCGTCACTCCGAATGGCGTATTCACCATTTCGTGCATTAACGTGTCACAGTATGGGTGCAATAATGATGCAATATTGGTACATTAAGCACGCAATATGGGTGCAATATTGACACATTATGTGTGCAATAAGGGTGCATTAAGGACGCAATATGGGTGGAATAATGACACAAATTGGGTGCAATAATGACGCAATTTGGGTGCAATATGGGTGCAATAATGATGCAAATTGGGTGCAATATGGGTTCAATATGGCTGCAATAATGACGCAAATTGGGCGCAATGCTGACGCAATATGGGTGCAATATTGACGCATTATGGGTGCAATAAGGATGCAATAATGACACAAATTGGGTGTAATCTGGGTTCAGTATTGGTGCAATATGGGTGCTATAATGAATCAAATTGGATGCAATAATGACGCATGATGGGTGCATTAAGGATGCAATATTGGTGCAATATGGATGCAATAATGACGCAAATTGGGTGCAATATGGGTTCAATATTGGTGCAATATGGGTGCAAATTGGGTGCAATAATGATGCAAATTGGGTGCAATATTGGTATAATATGGGTTCAATATTGATGCAATATGGGTGCAATAATGACGCAAATTGGGTTCAATATTGGTGCAATATGGGTGCAATAATGACTCAAATTGGGTGCACTATTGGTGCAATATGGGTGCAACAATGACGCAAATTGGGTGCAATATGGGTTCAATATTGACGCAATATGGGTGAAATATTGGTGCAATATGGGTACAATAATGACGCAATATTGACGCATTATGGGTGCAATAAGGATGCAATATTGATGCATGAAGTAAGCAATATGGGTGCAGTAATGACGCAAATTGGGTGCAATATGGGTTCAATATTGGTGCGATATGGGTTCAATATTGGTGCAATATTGATGCAAATTGGGTGCAATATGGGTTCAATATTGACGCAATATGGGTGAAATATTGGTGCAATATGGGTACAATAATGACGCATTATGGGTGCAATAAGGATGCAATATTGATGCATGAAGTAAGCAATATGGGTGCAGTAATGATGCAAATTGGGTGCAATATGGGTTCAATATTGGTGCGATATGGGTTCAATATTGGTGCAATATTGATGCAAATTGGGTGCAATATGGGTTCAATATTGGTCAATAATGACGCAAATTGGGTGCAATATTCATGCAAATTTTTTGCAATATTGGTGCAATAATGACGCAAATTGGGTGCAGTATTGGTGCAATATCGGTGAAATTATTATGCAAATTGGGTGCAGTATGGGTGAAATAATGACGCAAATTGGGTGCAATGATGACACAAATTGGGTGCAATATTTGGTGCGTTTTTGGTTGGATTTGGGTTGGTTTTTGGTTGGGTTGATTTTGGTTGGATTTGGTGGGTCTTGGGTTGGTTTTGGTGGGATTTTGCTTGGATTTGGGTTGGTATTTGGTTGGGTTTTGGGTTGGATTTGGTGTGTTTTTGGTTGGGTTTGGGTTGGGTTGATTTTGGTGGGTTTTGGATTGGTGGGTTTTTTGGTTGGATTTGGGGTGGTTTTGGGTTGCACCCGTAATGCGTACTTAATGCACCCATATTGCGACACATTAATGCACAAAATAGTGAATACACAAAATGTAGAATCTGCGTCACTTTATGACGCAAAACTTTACATGCGACACTTCAATAGTAAACCGCCATAGACATGGGTGGTTCACGGTTATCCGTAGATAATTCCCCCTGTCATCTGATGAGCATTGAGAACAAACTCTGGTATCTTTTGAGGTAAAGATAGGGAGAGATCTGTTAATAGAGACAGTGTTTCTGCTAGCAAATTATCTAATACTCTTTTTAAGGTATTGGCTATTAACAGGTGAAGCCATGTCCCACTCTGATTCAAGGTTTGTGGGCAACTGTTTGACGTGGAAGCCCTGTAGATTCAAATGCCAAACATTCAGTAAAATGAAAACAAGCAGATGGGGGCACTTTTCATATACAGGTAAGTACTCTTCAAATTAGAACAGACTATTTGTCTTCTACTCACAGTTAGTAGTCACCTGGGTGCACTATATATACACAACCGGTTTGTAGCAGCAGGGGATATTGACCTGCCCCTGTTTGGTCACTCCAGGGGGAATTCACAAAGAGGTGATAAAGTGGAGATGACTTCTCCAGTGATATCACTTCTACAGTTACTGTGTTATTCTATGGAGCCAATTCACTAAGATTTCTTCAACCATGGCGATCGTAAAGGGATAGTAATACTTAAATATTACTAATCCCCATATTGTAGTAATGTTAAAAAATAATTTAATTGTCCCCAGGTTCATTCCTCAGACCTTTATGGTTTGAGAGATAACCGAAGGCAAAGTTCCCGACCCCGTCAGCTACAACTCTGACTTCAGGGATATCCGTTCTAATTTGCATCAGGCGGCTCTGTAGCTGAGCTGAGATCGCGTTAGTAAAAAATAATTATTTTACTAACACGTTCTCTGCTCTGCTGCAGAGCCGCCTGATGCAAATAAGACCGGATATCCCTGCAGTCAGCTACAACTCTGACTTCAGGGAGGGGGCCGGAAATTTGCCTTCGGTTATCTCTCAAACCATCAAGGTCTGAGGGATGAATCTGGGGACAATTAAAATAGGATTTTAGTCTTACCTGTTACATCCTTTTCACTTAGTCCATACAGGTTACTGGTAACTCTGGGAGGCGATCCGCCCCTTTAAGTAGGCAGGAACATTTCTCCAAATGTATGCAGGGGGCGGAGCCTCCCCTCCCTCCTCAGCTGCTTCCCAGTCAGCTAACACCAGAATGATTTGAGACCCTACTAACTGACCAGAAATAGGAGAGAAGAAGACTCCTGTGAGCGTTCCCCGAAGGACTCCCACAAAGTGCCACAGGAGAGCCAAGCATGGTCTTTTGACAGGGTGGGAGACCTGTAACCTGTATGGACTAAGTGAAAAGGATTTAACAGGTAAGACTAAAATCCTATTTCCACTGTCGTCCAATACAGGTTACTGGTAACTCTGGGATGTCCCACCATTGAGTTACCCTGAGGTGGGAAGGAGGCAAGAACCAGGCGCAAGGCCCCCAAAGTCACCAGGACCTCTATGAACCTACCGGACAGAGATCCTAACAAAACAGAAGTGTCAACGGACACCAACTAGGGGTGAAAACAGACCCCAGGAACTGTTACACAGCACACTAAACTAGAGCCAGCAGGGCTCAACAGCAAGGAAGCACTAAGAACTTAAGAAGAAGATCCTAGACAGGCAAAACTGCCTCCAGGACCTTCCTCCCAAAGCTGGCATCAGCGGAGGCCAGCACATCCACATGGTAGTGCTTCGAGAAGGTGTGCACAGAGGACCAAGTGGCCGCCCGGCACAGCTGATCAGCAGACGCTTGATTTTTGTAGGCCCAAGAGGCCCCAATGGACCTGGTAGAATGGGCTTTAACCCGAAAGGGAACATGCTTGTTCCTCAATTCGTACGCCTTACGAATGGTAGACATAATCCAAGATGCAATAGTCACTTTGGATGCCGGTCTCCCAGCCCTAGGACCCTCCGGAATGACGAACAGAGCGTCAGACTTCCTGATGGATTCTGTGCGATGCACATAGAACTTGAGACAACGCACAACATCCAACAAATGGAGATCCCTCTCCTTATCAGAAGAGGGCACCACAATATCCTGATTAATGTGGAACTCAGAAACCACTTTAGGTAAGAACTCCTTAGAAGTGCGAAGCACCGCCTTATCCTTGTGAAACACCAAATAAGGTGGTTTACAGGAGAGAGCCTGTAACTCCGCCACCCGGCGGACAGATACGATAGCCAAAAGAAAGGCCATCTTCCACAACAAAAGGCGCAAAGGAATAGTAGCCAAGGATTCAAAGGGAGGGCGCTGGAGAACTCCCAAAACCAGATTAAGATCCCACTGTGGAGCCAGACACCGAAAAGCGGGAAGCACATGGGCCACACCCTGGAAGGATAGCAATGCGCTCCTGGAAAAAGACAGAAAGCGCCGAAGTCTGAAACTTAAGAGAACTCAAACTGAGCCCCTTATCCACACCGTCCTGCAAAAAGGCCAGGACGGTAGGAAGATGAATATTGTGAGACAGGTCCCTGTCAGCACACCAAGACAGAAAGGTCGACCAGACCCGGTGATAGATCTTGGACGAAACAGGCTTACGAGCCCGAAGCATGGTAGACACCACAGCAGAAGAAAACCCCTTCTTCTTCAAAATTGATGATTCAACCTCCAGGCCGTCAAATGGAGACGATGAACATCCTCCTTCCACAGATAACCTTGTATCAGAAGATCTGGATGAGAGGGAAGCGGAAAGGGCTCTGCCACCGACAGAGCCAGAAGGTCCGGATACCAGGACTGACTAGGCCAATTCGGAGCAATGAGGATGACCGGACAATGCTCCACCTTCAGCTTCTGGATCACCCTGATCAACATTGGAAGGGGGGGAAAGATGTAGGCCAGGGAAAACACCCAAGGAATCGACAGGGCGTCGACCACCAGAGCCAGCGAGTCTCTCCACCTGGAGCAGAACGTTGGAACCTTCCTGTTGTGCCTGGTTGCCATCAGATCCACCAGAGGTACGCCCCACATCTGGGTCAATAGTTGAAACACCTCCGGATGGAGTTCACACTCTCCGCTGTCGACCTTGTGACGACTGAGAAAATCTGCCATGACGTTGTCTACGCCTGGAATGTGCACCGCCGAAATGGCAGGAACGTGAACCTCCGCCCAGGACAGAATGGCCTTGACCTCTAGCCACGCGGCGAGACTTCTTGTCCCGCCCTGTTTGTTGATGTAAGCCACGGCGGTGGTGTTGTCGGATTCCACTCTGACCGGACAGTCCTCCAGCTGAGACTCCCAATGGCGCAGAGCATGGAATATCACCCGAAGTTCCAGAATATTGATGGGGAGAAGGGACTCCTCCAAGGACCACTTCCCCTGAGCGCTGATGCGACCCAAGACAGCACCCCAGCCCGAGAGACTGGCGTCCATCGTGACCTTGGTCCAGTAAGGGATCCGGAAGGGTCTCCCCTTCAGGAGATGGGAAAGGTCCAACCACCATTCAAAGAAACTCCCCTGGAGACATGGCGGTAATCACAGTGCGCAGAGATTCCTGGCGATAGTGGGTCTTCACCACAAAGGAATTGAGATTCTTTGAGATCCAAAATAGAACGACCCCCGCCGTCCTTCTTGGTCACCACAAAAAGGTTGGAGTAGAACCCCAAACCCATGTCCACAGGAAGCACAGGCTCCAGGACCTCCTTGTCCAAGAGATCCTGAATAGCGCCGTAGAACAGACGCCGTTTCTCTGCATCTTGCGGAGAATGAGTGAGATGAAAACGAAAGGGAGGAAGGGGAAAGAAAGGGATCCTGTATCCCTCTCAGACCACCTGTAAAACCCATGGGTCCGTCACAGATTCCTCCCAGACCCTGCGAAAGAGGTGGAGACGTCCCCCCACGGCAGGGTGCGGACCCGGGTTCGGCGAGTCATGCTGAAGCAGCCTTGGAAGCCTTGGGCTTGGAGGAAACCTTGGGCTTCCAGGACTGCTTGGGCTTGGAGGAGGGACGCGAATCAGACGGAACCGACTTGGCCGTCGAACGCGTCTCTGTCTGAAAGGAACGAAAGGACCGGTAACGCTTAGGCGGAAACTTTTTCTTGAAGACCAAAGGCAAAAGGGTACTCTTACCCCCAGTAGCCTCGCTAATGAGTTCCTTGAGCCCAGACCCAAACAAGGAAGTACCCTGGAAAGGCAAAGAGAGCAAAACATTCTTAGATGCAGTGTCAGCAGACCAAATCTTAAGCCAAAATGCACGCCTGGCTACCACAGAAGAGGTAAAAGCCCCAGCCATCATGCGGACAGCGTCAAGAGCAGCATCAGAAACATAATTCTGGGCCTCAGAAATATTAGCAAGCAAGCGCAATTGTTCTGAAACAGGCGCGTCCTGACGGACCGCCGTGGTGAGTTGCTCAGTCCAGACCGCAATGGCTCAGTTAACCCACGCCACAGCAAAGGCCGGACGCATAGCAGTACCAATAGAGGCAAAAATAGACTTGAGGCAAACCTCCAACTTTTCGTCCGTCCATCCTATAAAGCAGAAGCATCAGATACAGGTAAAGCAGTCACTTTAGACAGTCTAGAGACAGGGGCATCCACCTTGGGAGGATGAACCCATTTAGCCAGTTCAGCCTCAGAAAAGGGATAAAGTTTAGCAAACTTTTTCGAGACTGAAGAGGACTTGTCAGTATTTTTCCAAGCATCAGAAACCAAACGTTCAAGAGTAGGGTTAGGAGGAAAACAAGTAACAGCTTTTGCCGGTTTCTGAAAAATATCAGTTGGGTCAGAGGGAACCTCTTGACTCGAGGGAAGGTTGAGGGTGGTTAGAACGGCTCTAATTAAGCCCTCAGCAGAGAGTTCAGGGTCACATTCAAAGGGGTCTCCAACAGATCTGGAAGACTCAATAACTGTACCATCCTCAACATCAGAATCTTGCAACAATTCTTCCTCAGAAGAATCAGACACATCAGGTGCCTCTGTGGTTTAGGCAGGGAAGTCCTGATAGTAGAGGGAGCCTGCCATAACTGCAGTGCACCCTGTACCTGAGAGGGAAAGAGTTGAAGAATGGACCTGAGGTCCCTAGTTGCAGCCTTAAAGTCTTTAACCCAAGCTGGCTCTATAGCATGGCCGGAAGGCCCTGGGTTGCTGTCAGGACCTTCTGAGCATGCTGGGCATAAATGACCAGAGAATTCCCTAGGCAGCCCTGAATGACAGGAGGAGCAAAACGCAATGGGGGACACTGATACCGCAGCCTCCTTAGTCTTAGGTCTAGTCCCAAGATCCAGCGGTGTAGACATACTCACAGTGTCAAATATACCCCACTGACAGAAATCACCCAATTTAAGTGTGAAAGATTAAATATTCACTCCAGAAACGTTAAAACTAAACTTATCTTGTAAGCAAAGGGTTAATCAACGGAGGAGAGGGAGAAGGTCCGGTCCCTGCGTAGTATACTTGATGAAAAGAACTCAAAAAATGGCTGCCGCAACGGGAGCCAATCAGAAAAGAGGCGCGAAACGAGCGCTCATGGGAAATGTAGTTCTCCTCAAAAAGTACCCCAAAGCAGTGCCCGAAGCCCCCCAAATCCCCCAACACGCTTGAACATGAAACCAGATGAAAGAGCAAGGGAAGACAAACAAAATGAGCCCACTCTGAAGTCGCTATGTGAAGCGGTTCCAGAGATACGTCCCACACAGTGTAAGCCCATAGAGAGTAAAGGAGCAATGGCGGCTATGCAGTAAAAGCGCGCCTTAAAGGCGGGGAACATAAAATTTAAGAATATTAACCCCAATAATAAAAAGGTTAAAAACACATATTGAACACATGTACATGATGAGAAAACACTATCCCATAAAGAAAGTGTAACAGAACCCTCAAGAATAATAATAATAACTAGTATTTATATAGAGCCTTTCTCCCAGTGGGACTCAAAGCGCTTTCAGCGCACACTCTCGGAATTAACCAAATCGGCAGCTGAAATAATAGATGTCATTATTACCCAATTAATGGTACTCATTTATCGACCTCGGAAGGATGAAAGGTTGAGTTGACCCTGCCGGGATTTGAACCTGCAACCTTGCGGTTGGAATAGGCTCCATAGTCAGGGACTTTACCACTGAGCTATCTCACCAGCTTAAACAAGTCAAACCAGCAGACAGAGGGTTAAAATGCCACATAGACTGCTCCAAAACTCACAGACATACACATATATACATTGTGTGTGTATGTATATATATATAACACCCAATGAGTGCTGGAGTGCTCAATGAGAACTCCCAAATACATGCCCAATTTTTTTGAAGCGACACTGTGGGACAAGTGAACCTTCAGCACTCAAAGGGTGGCTCACCTTTCTGCAGGTCTTCAGGTCACCATGCAAAGACAGGATTACCTCAGTGGATAATCCCCCAGGGAAGTACTTGAAACCACGTTGTTCCCTCATCAGGGCAAAAGGTCCACCAAAAATCCCTGGACACTGAGCTAGCCACTTTGGAGAGGGCATTTGTCAGTCATGGTAACCCGCCTAATGGTGGTATTCCATATCTGACAGAAAACAATAAAAAGACTAAACTGAAGACAGATGTTCTCCACCCGGTGTGTACACACCCAGGAACAAATCATTCTGGTGTTAGCTGACTGGGAAGCAGCTGAGGAGGGAGGGGAGGCTCCGCCCCCTGCATACATTTGGAGAAATGTTCCTGCCTACTTAAAGGAGCAGATCGCCTCCCAGAGTTACCAGTAACCTGTATTGGATGACAGTGAAATTAATTTTAACATGGCTAGAATATGGGGATTGGTAATATTTAAGGGTGCTTCAAATTCAGACCTGACTCCTCTCTGGGCATTGAATTCTGAGCATCTGGCTCTGTATCAGCCGCAGTGCGTTCGGGCAGTCAGTACCGCGCATGACTGCAGTGCCATCAGTGTTAGCCCGTGTACACGGACTTTAAAACGAATCATAAAATAATCTGCTTGTTTTCATTTTCCTGTGTTTCCCCTTCTTCTTTTGAAGGTTGACATTCGGGAAGCAGCTGATCTGCAGTCTGTGCGGAGGGCAGTGTAATATCCCCCACTCACTGACTTTGCCACAAGTTGAATGTATGTGGCCATACTGCAAATTTTTGTTTCTTACATGATATAAGTTCCAAGGTTTAACCCTATGAGCGCCTCCTGTTTTTCCAAACATTCAGTACACAATGTAGAATTGTCTGAAAATGTTATTACAACACCAGAGGCTAAATATTATGCTTTAAAGGGATAGTAATGTTTCACATTAAAAGCAGCTCCAATTAATCTCCATAGTATTTGGACTTTGGAGAGTGTTATTTCAATTCTGTCAGAGTTGTAGTACAAGAGTAATTGAATAATAAAGTATCCCCCTCCCGCCCCTTTTACTGATGTAACACTGCTCACCACAGAGCAGCAAGACTGTCCGGATGGATCACGGAGAGGAACAATCTTCAGTGATAAGGAAAACCTGTCAAGGGGGGCAGGGATTTCCTTATGATCACAGTAAGAAGATTGTCCCTTGATGTGATCTGTCCGGTCAAGAGACCAGATTCCACATCTGAGGGGAGGTGTCTTACACTAAGTAAAAGGTGCGGGAGGGGGATACTTTATCATTCAATTACTCTTGGACTACAACTCTGACAGTATTGATATAACACTCTCCATGGCCCAAATACTATGAAGATTAATTGGAGATGCTTCTATTTTGAGACATTACTATCCCTTTAAAGGGATAGTAATACTTAAAATGTAAAAAAAAAAATATTTTGTAGGGCTTATCCCCCCCTGAGTAAAACAAGAGTATTCCCACTGCTGAAAGGTGTTTCATTCAAAAGTTATTAATTTCCAAAGTTGAATTTTTAGGTGCAATATCAGTGGCCTGAAATTGTACAGTGGCGCTGTTGCTACACCATCCTATGGAGATTTATGGTACAGAGCGGTCCATAGGATCGTGTAGCAACAGCGCCACTGTACAATTTCAGGCCACTGTGATATTGCACCTAAAAAATTCAACTTTGAAAATTAATAACTTTTGAATGAAACACCTTTCAGCAGTGGGAGTACTCTTGTTTTACTTAGGGGGATAAACTCTACAACATATTTTTTTTTACATTTTAAGTATTACTATCCCTTTAACTATTACTATCCCTTTGAATGTGGCTTTTAATGTCTTGAATGCTAGCCGAGGTCTCCAATGCATTGCACCTTTCTACCATACTAGGGGTTAAAAGCCCCAATTTAAATCAACGGGGATTTACAGAATTCACATTTGTCTGCTGTGATGTCATTGATTTGTCCCAGAATATATCCACTTTTACTTGCTACATCAGCCACAGATTTCCCCACAGTTTGATTCAAATCCCCCACAGTTGTGTAGAAAGACCTTTGCCTGATGTACATCGATAAATCAATACATTGACTCTGTCAAATATCAATGAACAATTTTAAAGTGACAATCAACCTCCCTTTTTTACTTAAAGAGATAATGTGTCACAAAAACAGCAGCTCCAATTAATCATCATAGTATTTAGGCCACAAAGAGTGTTATTTTAATTCTGTCAGAGTTGTAGTACAAGAGTAATTGAATGATAAAGTATCCCCCTCCCGTCCCTTTTACCTAGTGTAAGCCACCTCCCCTCAGATGTGGAATCTGGTCACTTGACCGGACAGGTCACAACAAGGGACAATCTTCTTACTGTGATCATAAGGAAACCCTGCCCCCATGACAGGTTTTTCCTTATGATCACTGAAGATTGTTCCTCTCTGTGATCCATCCGGACAGTCTTGCTGCTCTGAGGTGAGCAGTGTTACATCAGTAAAAGGGACGGGAGGGGGATACTATATCATTCAATTACTCTTGTACTACAACTCTGACAGTATTGAAATAACACTCTACATGGTCCAAATACTATGATGATTAATTGGAGCTGCTTTTATTGTGAAACATTACTATCCCTTTAAGGGTTTGGACAATACAGGGTTACAAGTGCTTTGCAAAGTAAAACACTGCCCAAAAGCTTACAAACTAAAGTGGTAATGGGACATATACAGTGAACATAAGGGTTAAGTGTGGAGTACATTGCTAGAGTTATAATTGGATAGAGATAAATAGGTAGATATGAGCTAGATAACTATAGCATAAGAACATCTGACAATAGGAGCCATGGTATCTCATTTAGGGGCGAGAAGCAATTGATAAGAACACCTGGAATTTGTGACTGTGGCTATCAGAATAGAAGTGATGTGTATACAAAATTCCACTGGAGGAATAAAGAGTGTAAAACTGCAAAATAAGCAAATTGCCCCATCTAGTGTCCAATACACAAAGTTCAATTCACTTTAAGGGCAAAATGCTGAATACTTTGGAACGTTATCCCCATTCTTCTTGATACTGATGATGCAGTTGCGCTGTGCACATGATGAAGAGACCTGCGAGGTCTGTAAAGCTCTAGACTAATATTGGCTACAGAACCACAATACAGCGGAGAGGAGTCTGCATGAGCAAGAAATGACACAGGAGACCAATTGAGGTGCACGGGGCTTTATTACAAAACACAGGATCTGAGTAATTGCACTAATTACATTCTTCAGCAATTAGAAAATGAATATGAGGGAGAGCAGTTCAGATATATAAACACTATCTCAGGAGGGGTCAGTGCGCACGTGCGAGTCTTCTCACTGCTGTAACACAAAGTATAAGAGAAGGTTATTGGAGAATTGTGAGACAAAGGGGAGGAAAAAGCAGATAGGAGTCAAAGGCAGAAGGGTAGGAAAGGGCTGGAAAAATGCAGGTCAGAATAGTAAACAGAGGGAGACGACAGCAGGAGAGGGTAGAGACATGATACAAACAGAGACTATAGAGAAGTAACAAAGGACCTATATTGGGCTGCAGAGAGAATGTATAGAGATATGCTTCAAAGGGTGGAAGCTGACAAAGACCGTGGTTAACCCCTTAAGGACCGGGGAATCTGTGCCGCGACCCGACTGAATGACCACGGAGCAATTTTTTTTATTGCTCCGTTGCAATCCGGACTCCCTGAACGGCGTGCAGCCGTGGGGGGAGCCCGGAATTCGATGACGGTCATAGTACGTCATTGGTCGTTAAGTCAAATCGACCCTTGACGTACTATGACCGTCAAGGGTCGTTAAGGGGTTAAGGAATGTCTTCACAGAGGTGCAAGCGTGGCTGGGGAGGCGAAAGTGTGCCAGAGCGCGGCTGGGGAGGCGAAAGTGTGCCAGAGCGCGGCTGGGGAGGCAAAAACGTGCCAGAGCGTGGCTGGGGAGGCAAAAGCGTGCCAGAGCGCGGCTGGGGAGGCAAAAGCGTGCCAGAGCGTGGCTGGGGAGGCAAAAGCGTGCCAGAGCGCGGCTGGGGAGGCAAAAGCGTGCCAGAGCGCGACAGGGGAGGCAAAAGCGTGCCAGAGCGCGGCTGGGGAGGCAAAAGCGTGCCAGAGCGCGGCTGGGGAGGCAAAAGCGTGCCAGAGCGCGGCTGGGGAGGCAAAAGCGTGCCAGAGCGTGGCTGGGGAGGCAAAAGCGTGCCAGAGCGCGGCAGGGGAGGCAAAAGCGTGCCAGAGCGCGGCAGGGGAGGCAAAAGCGTGCCAGAGCGCGGCGTGCCAAAGCGCGGCAGGGGAGGCAAAAGCGTGCCAGAGCGCGGCAGGGGAGGCAAAAGCGTGCCAGAGCGTGGCTGGGGAGGCAAAAGCGTGCCAGAGCGCGGCTGGGGAGGCAAAAGCGTGCCAGAGCGCGGCTGGGGAGGCAAAAGCGTGCCAGAGCATCTGGGGAGGCAAAAGCGTGCCAGAGCGTGGCTGGGGAGGCAAAAGCGTGCCAGAGCGTGGCTGGGGAGGCTGAGAGTGAGTAGGGAGGTACAATCAAAAGGTGATTAAACAGATGAAAGTGGTTAAGAGGCACTAGTTACTGCCAGAAACAAAGGACAAAAATGTCAGAGCTCAGAGGCAAATTAAAGGGGATTTCTATACACCAGTAAATTCTTTACTCTTTGAGGGATGCAGGGACCATGGGTTATAGAGTCTTCCACCGAGAGGCAGGACACTCTAAACTAGTATTGTCTCCCAATCTTGCCCTATATACCCAACATCATCAGAACAAGATTACAATACACCTAGCAAAGCATAGGAAAGGCAGACACCAGGGGACATAAAGAGTTCCCAAAAACACAGGGAAGGGTAGAAAACTAGAGAACAGCAGCCTGCAAAACTGCCATCTTGGCGTATATAAACATGAGCTTTGTAGAACTTAGTGAAAGTAGGAAACATTATAATACTTTGTAGAACTGATTAGCAAGAGGTCTGGTGTTTCGGTGTCCATGAAGTACTCAATGAACGTTCTGAATGGGCAGTAACCCGGAATGGGGCTGGACAAGGCTTAAGGAGGAGAGCCTGTCTGATAGCCCATTTAAAGGGATAGTAATACTTCATTTTAACTTTATTTTATTTTGTAGGCATTAAAAAAACATGAAGAATGATATAAGTCTTATCTCTGAAACTTTTATGGTTTAAGAGATATTCACAAACAAAGTATCCCCCCCCTGTTCAACCAAATCAGAAGGGAGATGCCCAGGTAGACTGCAGAGAGGGACAATATTCAATTAAGATAATGGAAAAAGCTGAAAAACTTATCAAGGGGGGAAGGGCTTTCATTGTTTTCATACAAAGAAAATTGTCCCCTTCTGTTATCTGTACTGTCATACAACCAGACTCACATCTGAGAAGAGATGGCTTACACTAGGTAAAAGGGGCGGGGAGGGGAACTTTGCTTGTGAATATCTCATAAACCATAAAGGTTTGAGAGATAAGACTTATATCATTCTTCATGTTTTTTTAATGCCTACAAAATAAAATAAAGTTAAAACGAAGTGTTACTATCCCTTTAAACCATGGAGCAATTAGGGCCTTTCCTGGGGATCAAATCAATTTCCCACCATAAAAAAAAAAAAAAACACACATTGGGCGCTAAATTTGCACCCCTTGGAAGCAATAAAAAATATGCAGAATTTCTGATTCAATTCCATACATTGGGTAGTAACATAAGGTACCCCACTTTATCACCAAAATTCTGTGCCTACAAAAAGCAGGAGCTGAGTCCCTAACCGACACTGGAATTGAAGTGGGAAAAAAAGCTAAGTGACCAGTGAATGTATTGATATGGGGCCCTAAGTCTTCAATAATGTGCATAATGCCAAGTAAATTAACCCTTTGAGTTCCAGTAGGGTATGCAATGTTTTGCATACCCCACTGGCACTCACAGGGTTAAACCCCTTAAGTCTTCATTTGTGTAAACTTCTGATCTTCCTTCTTCTGATCACCATCCATCTTCATATCTTTCTTCTTATAAAATATTGTGCCGCAGGATATAAATAAAGGTTAAAAATATTTAAGCCCCCAACGTTATATGCACAATAAATATACGCTGTAGGAGGTGGAAGAGTAGATGAAAAATCTCCCTTATATACCTCTCGGGCCACTGACCGAGCCATACGGAGGTAAATTTGAACAGAGACTGGCTTTTATATGGCCAGTCTCTGTTCAAAATGGTTCCCAGGCTTCCATTGGCTGGGATGTGGGGTTATGCAACGCCCAGCCAATCAGCTTTGAGCAGGTTTCACCATCCTCCCGCTAGAAGTGGATTGGCTGGGAGATACATAAAGGCCAGGCTCTGTTCAAATTTACCTCAGTATGGCTCAAGCAAAAGATATATGTGTGGGGGTGGTTTTTCATCAACTCCTCTGATGCAGAGGTGGCAGCATACATTTATTGCACATATAAATTTGGGGCTTAAATGTTTTTAACCTTTCTTTCGGCACATTATTTTAGGAGGAGAAGAAGAAAGATATGAAGATGGATGATGATCAGAAGAATAGAGAAGGAAGATACGATGTTTACAGTAGAAGACAGAGTGGATGACAGGTACGTGTTAAAGCTATGGAGTATGGGTAATAGGATAGTTTTGTTTCACTTTATTCTTGATGTTAGGATGTTTGGGAGAGTGACTGTGTTTTTGAGCTCACTCTCTGTGTCTGACATGGTCAAACACCGAGATTTAGCGGTTTTCCTTTGATATTACCATTTCTCACACTATCTAGACTGTAAGCTCTCACGAGCAGGGCCCTCTAATCCTCCTGTTCTCCACATCTGATTGTACTATTTAATACCTCTGTATGTCTATTCCCAATTGTACAGCGCTGCGGAATTAGTTGGCGCTATATAAATAAAGATTAATAATAATAATAATAATATTTAGCGCGAGTTTAGGGAACAAAAAACACACAATGAACGTTGGGTCACAAGTTGGGTTCTATGTCCCAACTCTCATCATGATTCCTGTTGGTAGGGCAATTAGATCCCAAAGGAACCACTGTGTGTGTACCGTTCGGTATCCATTTTTGCCCTACCAACAGTTTTACCATGCTATATTAAACAGAGCCTTCAGGAATGGAAAGTAAAGTATCTGCTTGTCTGAAAGTATCTGATAGTCTGTAGTTTGGACATAGCGTCAAAGATATATGACCACATCCAAATGTATGAAAAACTTTCTCCTTTTGATTAGGACACATGGAGGGAAGAATCAACTCTTGATCTGTGTCAAAAAATAAATTACTTTAGGTTGAAAATCAGAAACAGTTCTTAACACCACTTTGTCTTGGTGGAAGATTAGATCTGCAGGACAGAACATGGACTTCAAACTCTGCGTAGAACAGACAGTGATAAGGTCTTGGTGCCTCATTCATGGTTGGCGTAAGCCACTGGCACTGTCGGACTGAATCTGTACTGGAAGTCCCTTCCAATATTTTGTCAGAGTGGTGAATGCTTTGACGAAGAACCGAATGTGGAATGCTCCCAACCAAACAGACTGGCATCTGTACTCAACCCCTTTCATTCCACGAATGACTTGGGATGGCCAGTGGTCAGAGCTAGACTCCCCAGCTACTACTCCAGCAACAGATGCATGGACTGAGACCGGATCACCTTTTGGTGATGAAGACAAGGATACCTCCACAAATGTTGAAGCAGATTCAGCTGTAATGTTCTCAAATTAAACTCTGCAAATAGGACCACCTCCATCTTGGAGACCACGGTCCCACCTATCTCATACAGTCCCTGACCGATCATCAGGCCTGATCCAGAATGCTCTGAACTTTGTTCTGTATGCATAGCATCTTGTCTGATGGCAGATGACCCACTGGAAAGCTGTATCGAAGACAAGACACAGAAAATAGGATTTTAGTCTTACCTGTTAAATCCTTTTCACTTAGTCCATACAGGTCACTGGTACCATGGGATGTGTAGTCCCCTTTAATAGGCAGGAACAATTATGCAAATAATTTGCAAGGGGCGGAGCCTCCCCTCTTACTTAAGCCACCTGCTGGCCAGAGCCACCCATATTGATTTGAGACCCTAAACTGACCCCAGGTAAGCAAAAAGAAAGACTCCTGTGAGCATGCCCGAACGGTCTCCCACTAAATGCCACAGGAGAGCCAAGACTGGTCCCTTGACAGGGTGGGAGACCAGTGACCTGTATGGACTAAGTGAAAAGGATTTAACAGGTAAGACTAAAATCCTATTTTCACTGTCGTCCAATACAGGTCACTGGTACCATGGGATGTACAAACATTGAGCTGATCCAGAGGCGGGAAGTAAGGCAAGGACCAGGCGCAAGGCCCAAGTCACTAGAACTGTTAACCAGTTGATAACATAGCCCAAACTGTAAGTGTCAACGGACACCAACCAAGGGAACAATCCCTGAACTTAACACAGCACACGGAACACGAGCCAACCGGGCTCAACAGTAAGGAAGCACTAAGGATCACAGAGCGGAAGACCTACACAGGCAAGACTGCCTCCAGGACCTTCCTTCCAAAGCTGGCATCAGCCGATGCCAGTACATCAACTCGGTAGTGCTTAGAAAAAGTGTGCACAGAGGACCAAGTGGCCGCTCTGCACAGTTGATCAGCAGAAGCTTGATTCTTGTAGGCCCAGGAGGCCCCAATAGATCTGGTGGAATGGGCAGTAACCCTGAAGGGAACATGCTTATTCCTCAACTTATAGGCTTCACGGATGGTAGCCTTAATCCAAGAGGCAATGGTAACTTTGGAAGCCGGTCTTCCTGCCCTAGGCCCCTCAGGAATGACGAATAGAGCGTCAGACTTCCTGATAGATTCGGTGCGGTGAACATAAAACTTGAGGCAACGCACCACATCCAACAAATGGAGATCTCTTTCCTTGTCAGATGAAGGATTAGGGCAGAAAGAGGGAACCACAATCTCCTGATTGATGTGAAACTCAGACACAACCTTGGGTAAGAATTCCTTGGTAGTGCGAAGCACAGCCTTATCCTTGTGGAACACCAGGTAAGGAGGTTTACAAGACAATGCCTGTAACTCTGCCACCCGGCGTACTGACACAATAGCCAAAAGGAAGGCCAACTTCCAAGTCACAAGACGTAATGGAATGGAAGCCAAGGATTCAAACGGTGGTCGCTGAAGAACTCCCAGCACCAAATTGAGATCCCACTGGGGAGCAGGACTCTTGAAGGCAGGTCGAACATGAGTCACACCTTGGAAGAAGACTTTCACATCAGGAAGGATGGCAATCCTTTCCTGGAAAAACACAGACAAGGCAGAGGTCTGAACTTTGAGGGAACTCAGACTGAGCCCCTTGTCCACACCGTCCTGCAAGAAGGCCAGGACAGTGGGAAGATGGAAGTCAAGAGACAACTGCTTGACAGAGCACCATGTCACGAAAGTTGACCAAATGCGATGATAGATCTTGGAAGACACAGGCTTACGAGCACTGAGCATCGTCGACACCACAGAAGGAGAAAAGCCTTTCTTAGCTAGAATCGAGGATTCAACCGCCATGCCATCAAACGGAGAGAGTGAACATCCTCTTTCCACAGATACCCCTGAAGAAGCAGGTCCGGACGGGCTGGAAGTGGGATTGGATCCTTCACTGACATGGCCATCAATTCCGGAAACCAGGACTGGCGAGGCCAGTTTGGAGCAATCAGGATGACAGGACAACGTTCTCTCTTCAACTTCTGAATAACTCTGATCAATAGAGGAAGAGGGGGGAAGATGTAAGCCAGGGAGAAGTCCCAAGGGATCGACAAGGCATCCACCGCTAGAGCAAGGGAGTCCCTCAGACGGGAGCAAAACACCGGAACCTTCCTGTTGTGTCTGGTAGCCATCAGATCCACCACTGGCATCCCCCACCGTTGAGTGAGCATGTGAAACACCTCTGGGTGAAGAGCCCATTCTCCGCTGTCGACGGTGTGACGACTGAGGAAGTCTGCCATGACGTTGTCCACGCCTGGAATATGAACTGCAGAGATGACAGGCACGTGATCTTCTGCCCAAGACAAAATATCCTTGACTTCCCACCAGGCGGAACCGCTTCTTGTACCGCCTTGTCTGTTGATGTAAGCCACCGCCGTGGCGTTGTCGGACTCTACTCTGACTGGAAGACCGGTCAATTGAGACTCCCAGTGCCTCAGGGCCAGCCGGACAGCTCGAAGTTCCAGAACATTGATGGAGAGCATGGATTCCTCCAGACCCCATTTCCCCTGAGCACTGAAGCGACCCCAGACTGCACCCCAGCCCCGAAGGCTGGCATCCGTTGTGACTGTGGTCCAAAGAGGAACTAGAAAGGATTTCCCTTTCAAGAGATGAGAGAGATCTAACCACCAGTGCAGACTCGACTCGACATGAGGAGGAAGAGAAACAGACAGATGTTGATGATCTGGATGATTCCTGCACGTCTGGATCACAAATCTCTGAAGATCCCTGGAGCGGGCCATGGCAAATGGTACTGCTTCTATCGTGGAAATGAACTTCCCCACTAAGGACGACAACTTCGGAACTGGAATTTCGTCCATGTCCAGAATCCCAGCCACTCTGACAGCTATCTGGTGAGCCACGTCCTCTGGAAGAAACACCATGCATTGGCGAGTGTCGAACAGGAGACCCAGGAACAGAAGCCTCTGAGAAGGAATCAAGTCCGACTTGTCCAGATTCAGGATCCATCCGTGACGGTTCAGGGTGTGCATGCACCTCTGCAACTGCTGGTGGAGAAGCTCCGCTGAGGAGGCCTTCAGTAGGAGATCGTCCATGTAGGGTGTCACTCTGATCCCATCCTGATGGAGCACCGCTATCAAGGAGCCCAGCACCCGCTGGAAGACTTGAGGAGCTGTAGTCAGTCCAAAGGGGAGCGCTGTAAATTGAAAGTGTCCCCTGTGGCAGGCAATCCTGAGATACTTCCTGCTCTCTGGATGAATAGGGATGTGAAGATAAGCATCCTGAAGGTCCAGGGAGGCAAGAAACTCCCCTGGAGACATTGCCGCAATCACAGAGCGCAGGGACTCCTGGCGGAAGTGGGAAGTCACCACATAGGCATTGAGATCTTTGAGATCCAAGATGGGACGGGCTCCTCCGTCCTTTTTGGCTACCACAAACAGGTTGGAATAAAATCCTGAACCTGTGTCCCCCTGCGGAACCGCCTCCAGGACCTCTTTGTCCAAGAGATCCTGAATAGCGTCGTCGAACAGACGCCTTTTTGAGGGTTCCTGAGAAGGACGAGTAAAATGGAACCGAAAAGGAGGAAGGGAAGAGAAAGGGATCCTGTATCCCTCTGACACCACCTGAAGAACCCATGGGTCCGCCACTGACTCCTCCCAAGTCCGGCGAAAGATGCGGAGACGACCGCCTACAGCCGGATGCGGACCCGGGTTCGGCGAGTCATGCCGAAGCAGTCTTGGAGGTCTTGGCCTTGGAGGCAACTTTGGGCTTCCAGGACTGTTTGGGCTTGGAGGAGGAGCGCGTAGTGGGAGGACCCGTTTGGGCCGAGGAGCGTGTCTCAGTCTGAAAGGAACGAAAGGACCGATTGCGTTTGGCTGGAAACTTTTTCTTAAAGACTGAGGGTAGAAGAGTACTTTTACCGCCAGTAGCCTCACTGATCATTTCTTTGAGCTCAGAGCCAAAGAGCAAATTCCCCTGAAAGGGCAAGGAAAGCAAGGCTTTCTTAGAGGCTGTATCAGCAGACCAAATTTTCAGCCAAAGAGCGCGTCTAGCCACCACAGAAGAAGTGGAGGCCCTCGCCATCATGCGCACAGCATCAAAAGCAGCATCAGCAACATAGTTCTGAGCTTCAGTGATATTAGCAAGCAGCTGCAACTGTTCAGATACAGGCGCATCCTGGCGAACCGCTTCAGTCAGTCGCTCAGTCCAGGCTGCAATAGCCCTATTAACCCATGCCACAGCAAAGGTGGGTCGCATGGCAGTGCCAATAGAGGCAAAAATAGATTTAAGAGAGAGCTCTAATTTCTTATCCGTCCAGTCCTGCAGGGCAGAGGCATCTGAGACAGCCAAAGCAGTAGATTTGGATAGTCTAGACACAGGAGCATCCACCTTGGGAGGATGAACCCATTTTGCCAGTTCCGCTTCGGGAAAAGGGTAAAGTTTGGCAAACTTTTTGGAGACAGAGGAAGATCTATCAGGATTCTTCCATGCCTCAGAAACCAGACGGGCAAGAGTAGGGTTAGTTGGAAAACAAACAACAGGTTTAGATGGCTTTTTCTGAAAAACATCAGTAGGATCATAAGTGGATTCCTGAGTCAGAGGAAGGTTGAGCGTATTCAGAACCGCTCTGATCAGACCCTCAGCCGAAACTTCAGGGTCACACTCATAGGGGTCCCCAATGGACCTGTTAGATTCAATAACAGTACGTTCCTCAGCATCAGAATCCTGTAAAAGTTCTTCTTCAGAAGAATCAGTGATATCAGGAGCTCCTTGTGGCTTAGGCAGGGAGGTCCTGATAGTAGAGGGGGTCTGCCAGACCTGGAGAGCCCCCTGTACCTGAGAGGGAAAGAGTTGAAGCGTGGATCTGAGATCCCTAGTGGCAGCTTTAAACTCCCTCACCCAAGATGGCTCAATAGCGTGGCTGGGAAGCCCAGGGTTGCTATCTTTATCAGTACAGTTAGGGCATAGATCCCCCACATTACCGCAATCCAGCCCAATGTGGCAAGAGGAGCAAAACGCCATGGGGGTAGAAGACCCCCCAGCCTCCTTAGTCTTGGGTCTAGCCCCTAGCTCCAGTGAAGTAGACATGCTCACAGCGTCAATATACCCCACAACAAACACTATCACCCAGAAAAGTGTTAAAGATTAAAGTTTCACCCCAGAAAAGGTCTAAAAACGGACTTATCTGGCCAGCGAAGGGTTAATCTGGTGAGGAGAGAGAAGGCTCGGTCCCTGCGTAGTGTACTCGCCTTGGAAAAGTACCACAAAATGGCGGCCGTCATGACAGCCAATCAGAAACGAGCGCGAGCTAAGCGCTCATGGGAAATGTAGTTTTCCCTATGCAAGTACCCCAAACAGTGCCCGAAGCCCCCCTGAACCCCCTACATTATTAAAACACCAACCGGATGATAGAGCAGGAGCCTAGCATTAAAATGAGCCCACTCTGAAGTTGCTGTGACAAGCGGTTTCAGAGATATGTCCCAAACTGTGAATTCCCATAGAGAGTAAAGGAGCTCTGCTGCTGAGCGGGAAAAAGCCGCGTTTAAAGGCGCGGAACACCATTTTTAATAAAGTTTAGTAAAACAGTAAAAAGTGCCCAAACAAGCATGAAATACATGAGAAACATAAATAAATGAATACCCAATGCTCCAAAACTCAGAGAATAACACAGAAATTGCATAAATAGTGATAATGCAATAAAAACACCCTATGAGTGCTGGAGTGTGTTAAAACTCCCAAATACAAGCCCATCAAAGGGACACTGTGGGGACAAGTGGACCTTCAGCACTCAATGGGTGACTCACCTTTCTCGCAGACTTCTGTCTTCAGGTGACCATGATAGGGAGGGAAAGAACCAGAGGTAATTTCCCCAACAGGGGAGCTGCTTAACACAAGCTGTCCCCTCATCAGGTATAGGTCCACAGAAATCCCTGGAAGCTGCACTAGCCACTTCGGGTGAGGGCATTCACAGCCATGGTCACCCTCCTAATGGTGGTATTCCATATTTGAAGAAAAAAATAATAAAACTCTAAGAAGCATAGCTGTTCTCTGCCTGGTGTGCAAGCACACCAGGAACAAATCAATATGGGTGGCTCTGGCCAGCAGGTGGCTTAAGTAAGAGGGGAGGCTCCGCCCCTTGCAAATTATTTGCATAATTGTTCCTGCCTATTAAAGGGGACTACACATCCCATGGTACCAGTGACCTGTATTGGACGACAGTGAAATACTAGTTATGGAGTAGGCGTCAGGAAAGACTTGTGTACACAGATGATCCAGCCGTGCTGCATCGATCCACACGGCTAAATGTATATTCTGCTGCAGAAGCCATGATGCAGTAGCCATGAGCAACAGGTCATCCAGATAAGGGGCCAGGTTCATTCCAGATGAGTATAGGGAAGCCAGTAGAAGTGTCACCACTTTCGTAAAGACTCTCGGTAGCTGTCGCCAGGCTGAATGGTAGGGCCACAAATTGATAGTGGAGGTTCTGGAAGACAAACTGGAGGAACCGGCAGGAAGGTGCAAATAGGAGTCCTTAATATTGATTGAAGCCATGAATTCTGTTGGTTTTATGGCAGCTAAGACAGATCTGATTAACTCCATCCTGAACGTGGGTACACA
Organism: Rhinophrynus dorsalis; assembly: GCA_037306005.1. NCBI lineage: Eukaryota > Metazoa > Chordata > Amphibia > Anura > Rhinophrynidae > Rhinophrynus > Rhinophrynus dorsalis. The sequence goes on along the minus strand of CM074723.1, from coordinate 3,091,588 downwards.
AAGATACTTGTTCCAAGCCTTCAGGTCCAGGAATGGACAAAAACCCTCCAGCATTTTGGGGAAGAATAAAAAAACTGGAATAGAAACCCTTGAACCTTTGTTCCCTCAGTACCATGCTACCACTCCAGGAGGCAAATATATGCTATTACTCCTGCAGTGAGCAGTGACTACACTACCTGATGAAAGGCCTCCAACAAAAGTGAGTTTGTGTAAACACTGGGCATGAAGAAGCGTGGTTGAGGCATCATTATGAAAGATATCTGGTACCAATGAAACACCCAGTCATCTGAGATGGAGTCCCTCCAGTGTAAAACAAAGTGTCAGTTTTCCCGCTAATGGAGGAGGGAAGAGCTGAAGGCCTGCTATCAGGATGAAGAGGGATTGGAGGCAGCTGGCTCAGTGTTTTTTTTTTTTTTTTGTTTTGTTTTTTATATTGAGCCAGGAAACTTGGACTTCCCGAATATAGAAAGGATGAGGAGAAGAGGAAGCCATTAACTTACAGATGGGCCTCTATAGTCTCTCGAAGACTAAAAGGTATATCCTTTCCACTGAAAATTGAAGCAACATTGCTTGTTTTATGGAAGAAAGGTACATTTGCGACCAGTAACATGACTGATAACCTGTTCCAGCTCAGATCCATGGGCAGTAAGGACATCTTAGATGTCATGTTAGCATTCCAAATTTTTAGCCATAGGATACCTCAAATGGCTACAGAGAGACATTTTGCTGCCATTCTGACAATTTGCATAGCTGCATCCTCATTACAGGATGAAAGAAACCACCCTCCTCTTATTTAGAAGAAATGGAAGATATGGATTAAGGATAAGCACTGCCATCTTTGTTGATTTCGGCCTCTTCTGACAACAACTGATCTGACCGCTTTAAAAGATAGTGGCTGAGACTTGTTGTAGATACTCTCTCCTTAGCAATGCAAGGTTTATCAAAGAGCCACTTGCCCAAAACGTTCTGTGAAGTGTTAGCAATTAAGCAAGAATGAGCTTTAACCCATTCAGGTTCCAGAACAAGTGGCGCATCATCCACAGTAGATTGTGGAGATGTCACAGTTGAACTGGTGGAAGCAGGGGCACAAACGTGCCAGGACCGTCATGGGGAAACTTCCCTTAAGGACCCACAATGGTCCTGGAGTGTCAAGGGTTAAATGATAACAGCACACCTCCATACACGCTGCTATCATTCATTGCAGGCTAAGACGGAGCTCTCTGGTACTGGAGTGTTCAGTCTCAGCACTTGTCACTTCTGCCGGTTCAGGAGCGATCACATGTACCGGCATTATGATTGAATAAGGCAGTGTGCCAAACAGGCCTTTGTGTCTGCGCTGTGCCTCTCTCTCTCTTACGATCAAAGTAAGGGAGAGAGGAGCAGAGAGGAGACACCTAGTGGTTAAAAAAAAAAAAAAAAAATACAGCAGCTGGGGGTATTAACCCCTTCAATGCTGGTGCTGTGGGATGGCTGGATGCAGGTCCATTTCTGACCTGCTAAAATCAACTTTTTTTTTTTTTTATAAAATTAAAAAAGAATGTAAAAAAAAAAATTGTACTAATAAAATATTTATTTTAAGTGTACAAAAAATAATGGCAATGTGATTGTTGTGGAGCCATGTAACACAGTTATACACATCGCCAAATCATATATATGAAAAAGTGGGAAAATAGGAAGGGAAAGAGGGACATGGGGATTTTCACCCAGTGGAAACAGTGCCCACTTAAAACTTCCCATTTTGTAGGTATGACTGGTCGTACCTTTCTTGTATTCTCCATATAAATGGCGTTTATTTGCATTTTTTTTTTTTTACCGTTTTATTTAATTTTAATAAATTAAATGGTGGGTTATCCATGTAAATGTTGTATCAAAAGAAAGCCCTATTTGTGCATAAAGAAACGTAATATAATGTATGTGGATGGAATAAAAGCCTTAGAGGGAAAACACTGTTGAACAAAGACATAGTCAAAAAGGTCAGAATTGCTCCGGTCCTTAAGTGAAATCCACCTCAGATTTTCCTGGTCCTTAAGGGGTTAATCAAGGTAAAGAATCCTAACAGAAGTATCCAAGACAGAGGCTAGCAATAGATTATAGAAAGTAGGGGAGATAAGGAAATGCTACTGGCCTAAACCCACCTCCACTGTGAGGCCTCTTGTGTAGAAGGCAGAAGTCCCAAATCCCCCCTACCAGTCAAAGCCCAAGCGGTGTGCACAGTCAGCATGACGAAGCTCTGCCCTTCCTCCAGAAGCATGAGCCTCTATGATCTTTACATGGTGCAAGGCTGCACATGAACCCCAAAACTCTCCACTTTGCCCTAATGAATAGCAGGGAAGAGCGGAGATATAGAATTGTACTCCTCAAAGAGGAGTCACCAAAAAGATCAAGACAGTAGTATCTGAAGGGTTTGATCACCACCAGCGGACTCTGCTCTGCCTGGGCCATGTTACTGTCTTGCAAATGTGAGCTGAAGAAGACCAGTTATCCAGGCCCATAAAGTACTCAATGAACCTGGGAATAGGCAGTAACTCAGAGTGGGGCTAGACAAGCCTGGAGAATGGAAGCTTGTCTAATAGACCATTTATGTCATGCAGCAATCGTGGCTTTTGAAGGAGGTCTGCCCTTCCTACGCCTTTCAGATATGATGATTAAGGTAACCGTTTGTCTGGAAGTGTCATCTGACATTGTGTCAAAAACATCTGACTGCATCTAAAGAGTTCAGCACCTTCACTTTGTGATTGCATAGGTTGGGGTACAGGGAGGGGAGGACTAACCCCTGATTGATGTGAAGATACAGCATCGCTTTAGGTTGGAAATCAGGAAGTGAGTAGAGCTGTACAACAGAGCCCAGAGCCCTGAAACTCTACGTACAAATGTCTGAGAGAAGCTGGAGACAGCGGCTCAGTGGAGATCACTGAAGTACTTCAGGCGCTAGATTTAAGTCCCAAAGAAGAGTAGGATCATGATACGAAGCAACTATTCAAGTTACACCTTGACCAAACAGTCTGAATTTCAGTAAACACAACAATCGCCTTCTGAAATAATACTGATAAAGCTGATATTTGACATTAAGTGACCTCGCTCTCAAACCTTTATCAAGGCAAGCTTGTAAAAAGTCCAGTACATGCGAAAGTCTGAAGCAAAAAGGCTCCCATTCCTGCTGATCACAAACGGCAAAGTAAATTCTCCATATCTGATGAAAGATCTTTGCAGGAACAGGTGTGTGAACTCTCATCATAGTCTGAATACACAGTCCTTTGCACTTCAGAATTTTGGCCTAAATAGCCATGCGATTAAGGTGAGATTAGATATTCTGGGATGTTAAATAAGAAGGTCCAGCTCCAGAGGAAGGTGCCACGGGTCATGTTTAGCAGGTGATGAAACCAAGTTCTTTTTGGAGTGATGTGTAGCATTTGAGCTCATTCCCTTTTGATCTTGGTGATCACTCTGGAAATCATGGTAATCAGAGGAAAAATGTACATCAGGAATTACTGCCAAGGAGTGCAAAATATTAGTAACATAGTAAATTAGGTTGAATAAAGACACAAGTCCATCAAGTTCAACCGTCTCCTCATACCCCAGTAACTGAGAATTTTATAGCTTTCCTGCTACCGATTAAATTAGTCTTTATCAGACCTTCCTGATCTGCCTACTGATAAACAGTATAACTCTGTATGTTCCCTTTGGAAAGAAATGTATCTAATCTTCTCTTAAATGTATCCATTGTATATGCCATAACCACCTCCCTGGGCAATGAATTCCACGATTTAACAGACCTTACCGTAAAAAACCCTTCCTCTGCTGAAGTCTAAACCTCCTTTCCTCTAATCTCAAGGGGTGTCCCCTGGTCACCTGATCAGGCCTTGGAATAAATAGCTCACCACAGAGATCCTTGTACTGACCTCTCACATATTTGTACAACGTGATAAGGTCTCCTCTTAGTCGTCTTTTCTCTATAGTAAATAAACCAAGTTTGTTTAGTCGTTCCTCATACGTCAAGTCCTCCATTCCCTTAATTAATTTTGTTGCTCTCCGCTGTACCCTCTCTAGTTCTAGTATATCCTTTTTCAGAACCAGTGCCCAAAACTGTACTGCGTACTCAAGGTGAGGTCTTACCAGTGATTTGTATAATGGCAAAATAATGTTATCCACTCTTGCTTCGATACCTCTTTTTATACAAGACAGGACTTTGTTTGCCTTTGCTACTGCTGTTTGACACTGGTCACTGTTTCCAAGTTTGTAGATGACAAGGATACCCAGGTCTCTCTCTAGCAACGAGTCCCTTAAAGTGATTCCATTAAGTTCATAAGTAGCCTTGGGACTGTTTCCTCCCAAATGCATGACTTTACACTTCCCCACATTAAAATTCATAATCCATATGTTTGCCCAATCTGAGGTGGGAGTCCAACAGGCCTATCTCTGTCATCCAGGTTATGAGAGCACTGAAGATGGCTCTCAGCTCCAAAAATGTTGATCTGAATGGACACTTCTTTCTTGGTCCACCAGCTCTGGATTGAATGAGGGCTGCACACTGCTCTATTACTAATGCCCAAACCACTACTGAGAAGGGATGGTTGGTGGACAGGTCTAGAGTTCATAACCAGCACTGCAGTGATTAAAGTGCAAAGTACGACAGGATCACCTGTGAAGAAGTTCCAGCTGCAATGGTCTAACATGAAAATTATGTTGTACAATTGATACTGCCTCCATCATAGAGACCAGTGTCCCCACTATGCTCACATAGTCCATGACTCATGGTCAATTTTGCTATGGAATGCCCTGGGCTTTAGAATATAAGAACTCATTTTTATGGAGGTAGGATGACCCATTAAAGTGTCCTGTCCAAAATCTGAATCAGAAAAATAAACCGTTGAGTGGGTATTACTTGTAACTCTTGTACACTGATAATTCAGACATGATCCAGTGTTCCACTTTTTGGCAGAAGGTGACTCGGGATTATTCAGTTTGGCGGTCGATTTCTTGGTCTGACAGTTTGGTTTGGCTCGACATGAAGAAGAGCGTCTGAAGTCTAGGAAAATGAACAGGGTTCTGTTTCCTTTGAAAATGTAAGTGATGTTGGGTGCCTCGATCAAGGAGAGTGAGGAGGTAGGGAGCCATGGCATTAGTTAACCCTTTCAGCTCAGAATGTTTTGTGAAACGGGAGTGATATGGAGTTACAATTTTCCTCAAAGGACAGACAATATAACGATAGAGCCATGCTCCCCATCTTTTTAAAATACGTTGATTAAAGGGATAGTAATACTTAAAATGTAAAAAAAAATATGTTGTAGGGTTTATCCCCCCTGAGTAAAACAAGAGTACTCCCACTGCTGAAAGGTGTTTCATTCAAAAGTTATTAATTTTCAAAGTTGAATTTTTTAGGTGCAATATCACAGTGGCCTGAAATTGTACAGTGGCGCTGTTGCTACACCATCCTATGGACAGATCTGGTCAGTTGACCATAAATCTCCATAGGATGGTGTAGCAACAGCGCCACTGTACAATTTCAGGCCACTGTGATATTGCACCTAAAAAATTCAACTTTGAAAATTAATAACTTTTGAATGAAACATCTTTCAGCAGTGGGAGTACTCTTGTTTTACTCAGGGGGATAAAACCTACAACATATTTTTTTTTACATTTTAAGTATTACTATCCCTTTAAAACCAAATACACTTCAAAGAGGATTTCCTCTACAAGTACTGTGTCCTGCATTCAGGGTTGTTGAAGAAATCCCACTAATCCATTAGAAAAAGGGAGGGAGAATAGTACCTGAAGCACTCAATTTAACCCCTACAAACCCAATGCAAGAGAGAGTCGAGATGCATACTTTCCACTGGTCCTCGGCCTTCACAAGCCAAATGGAATTGAGGGGACATGAGAAATAATCCACAGATCTAACAAATTCCTCCAGCAATGCCGGGGTATCTTGTTACAGTTTATTAAACGCCAGCCACAAGAGTCTTCAAAAGATGCATTAAAAAAAATTAAAGTAAGTATTCTCCACAAGGGAAACTGCTCTGTTACCTCCTGAGGTTAATCAAAAAACGAAGCTAGCTCAATCACTGGGAGGGGATCTAGAGCAGGATGTTAGAGTTTCACTTAAGTACCCTGCCTCTTGGAAGAAAGGGTCCATGCATCCCTCAGTAGCCAAGAGAAATAGGTCAGAGATCCAGTATAGATGATAGAGAGCAAAAAGAAAGGAAACCCAGTGTCCGTCTAAGCTGGTGTCAGAGTGGATGCGTTGTCTCTTACTTTTGCCTTGTTCTGTACAGGGAGATACAGTTTGAACTCGGCTGGGAGTTCGTCCTCTGAGTACAGACGGTCTGAGAAGTAAACTCTTCTGATTCTACAGTTTGCGTGAATCTGAAAGAAAAATGAAAATCCATGAACACAGAGAGGTAGAGATATTATGGGCCCATCAGGAAGGGGTAGAAGAGAAGATATCAGGTGAATGGCTGGTGTGCGTTTGAAAGGAGCAGCATTAAAGGGATAGTAATGTTTCATAATAAAAGCAGCTCTAATTAATCATCATAGTATTTGGACTTTGGAGAGTGTTATTTCAATACTGTCAGAGTTGTAGTTCAAGAGTAATTGAATGATAAAGTATCCCCCTCCTGCCCCTTTTACTGATATCACTGCCCAGCCAGATCAGAAGGGAGGTGTCAAAGTGAATTGCAGAGAGGGACAATCTTCAATTAAGATAAGGGAAAAACCTGTCAATGGGGGCAGGGCTTTCATTGTTCTCACAGTAAGAAGATTGTCCCTTGCTGTTATCTGTCTGGTCCCGGGACCAGATTCCACATCTGAGGGGAGGTGACTTACACTAGGTAAAAGGGACGGGAGGAGGATACTTTATCATTCAATTACTCTTGTACTACAGCTCTGACAGTATTGAAATAACACTCTCCAAAGTCCAAAAACTATGAAGATTAATTGGAGCTGCTGTTTTTGTGAAACATTACTATCCCTTTAAGGCACTAGCTGGCATCTCACCTGCACTCGAAGTGTCTCGATATAATTGGTTCCATACGCCCGTCGGGTGAAGTCTGACAGATTAAACTGAATCTGGTTCCACCCATCATCTAGCCGCATGGGCATAGTACAGATAAAAGGCTTTACCCTTGTTGTACTCTGGTAGTTACTAGCTCGGAAACGCCGACGAACATTCTTATCATCAAGGACCTTCAGAGAATAAAAATTACAGGTCATAAATGGAAGAGTTCCAAAACTCAGAATATGACAGCAGATAAGAAGTAATTCACCCAACAATTCTGCTTATTTCTCTATATAGAGGAGTTCTCACATTCTTGTTTTAGCCCTGACATGTCCCATAGCTCCATTCTGTCTGTGTCACCCTGCGGTGGAAGAGGCCAACTCCATGTCCCATAGTTCCCTTCTGTCTGCGTCTCCCTGCAGTGGGAGGGACAGACTCCATGTCCAATATCTCCCTTCTGTCTGTGTCACCCTGCAGTGGGAGGGACAGACTCCATGTCCTATATCTCCCGTCTGTCTGTGTCACCCTGCAGTGGGAGGGACAGACTCCATGTCCTATATCTCCCTTCTGTCTGTGTCACCCTGCAGTGGGAGGAACAGACTCCATATCCTATATCTCCCTTCTGTCTGTGTCACCCTGCAGTGGGAGGGACAGACTCCATGTCCTATATCTCCCTTCTGTCTGTGTCACCCTGCAGTGGGAGGGACAGACTCCATGTCCTATAGCTTCCTTCTGTCTGTGTCACCCTGCAGTGGGAGGGACAGACTCAATGCCCTGCATCTCCCTTCAAGAGGCTCAGTCTTTAGACTCCCGTTGTAAAATAGGCAAACCCTGCAGGAGACTCATTAAAGTCCACAGGTTTAAGGTCATGGAAATGAACATGTGAACTGGTAAATCCAGTTAATGGGGGACTATGGAGCCCCGCATTATTAATATAATAAGAACACTAACTAAGAGAGAGCTGCCCACACACCCTTTTTTTTTGTGGAAGGTCACTTAAAACTGAATGTAGTAGGTGGGGGAAAAGTAGAGATAAGATGTGGGTCTCCACCTCAGAGACTTTGTTTTTAGTAGTGCCCTGGCCCCCAGACAGCGGGGACTTTCTTTACCCCTTGATTCCTATATTACACACTGGATGACAGAGAAAGAGACCCTTTAACATATCACAAATCTAAGGGATGTGAAAGAGATTTCAGAATTCTGTTTCAGTTTTATTAACCATATCTAGAAAACTAGTATTCTGAGTTATTTAGATGTATAGATGATGGTAATTAAGGCCATGTAGGCACTCCATCTTATCCCTACATTACCTCCCCCACTCACTGACACTGCTCAGTAATGCATTACCCTCCTCCCCTAGCACTGACTTCCTGTCTTATCCCTACATTACCTCCCCATTCACTGACACTGCTCAGTAATACATTACCCACCTCCCCTAGCACTGACTTCCTGTCTTATCCCTACATTACCGCCCCCCACTCACTGATACTGCTCAGCAATGCATTACCCACCTCCCCTAGCACTGACTTCCTGTCTTATCCCTACATTACCTCCCCACTCACTGACACTGCTCAGCAATGCATTACCCACCTCCCTTAGCACTGACTTCCTGTCTTATCCCTACATTACCTCCCCACTCACTGTCACTGCTCAGTAATGTATTACCCACCTCCCCTAGCACTGACTTCCTGTCTTATCCCTACATTACCTCCCCACTCACTGTCACTGCTCAGTAATGTATTACCCACCTCCCCTAGCACTGACTTCCTGTGTTATCCCTACATTACCTCCCCATTCACTGACACTGCTCAGTAATACATTACCCACCTCCCCCAGCACTGAATTCCTGTCTTATTCCTACATTACCGCCCCCCACTCACTGACACTGCTCAGCAATGCATTACCCACCTCCCCTAGCACTGACTTCCTGTCTTATCCCTACATTACCGCCCCCCACTCACTGACACTGCTCAGCAATGCATTACCCACCTCCCCTAGCACTGACTTCCTGTCTTATCCCTACATTACCTCCCCACTCACTGACAATGCTCAGTAATACATTACCCACCTCCCCTAGCACTGACTTCCTGTCTTATCCCTACATTACCTCCCCCCACTCACTGACAGTGCTCAGTAATACATTACCCACCTCCCCTAGTACTGACTTCCTGTCTTATCCCTACATTACCTCCCCACTCACTGACACTGCTCAGTAATGCATTACCCACCTCCCCTAGTACTGACTTCCTGTCTTATCCCTACATTACCTCCCCCACTCACTGACACTGCTCAGCAATACATTACCCACCTCCCCTAGCACTGACTTCCTGTCTTATCCCTACATTACCTCCCCCCACTCACTGACAGTGCTCAGTAATACATTACCCACCTCCCCTAGTACTGACTTCCTATCTTATCCCTACATTACCTCCCCACTCACTGACACTGCTCAGTAATGCATTACCCACCTCCCCTAGTACTGACTTCCTGTCTTATCCCTACATTACCTCCCTCACTCACTGACACTGCTCAGCAATACATTACCCACCTCCCCTAGCACTGACTTCCTGTCTTATCCCTACATTACCTCCCCCCACTCACTGACAGTGCTCAGTAATACATTACCCACCTCCCCTAGTACTGACTTCCTATCTTATCCCTACATTACCTCCCCACTCACTGACACTGCTCAGTAATGCATTACCCACCTCCCCTAGCACTGACTTCCTGTCTTATCCCTACATTACCTCCCCACTCACTGACACTGATCAGTAATGCATTACCCACCTCCCCTAGCACTGACTTCCTGTCTTATCCCTACATTACCTCCCCACTCACTGACACTGCTCAGGAAATTCCTAAACTGCCTTTATTACCGTCATCTATACATCTACTTAACTAAAAAACCTAGTTTTCTAAATAGAAAAGGCTAAATGGTGCTTTGGAAAATTCTCTCAAAAATCACTAGCTATTTTAAGGTTATGGGGCAATTTAATGTGAAACAGAGGCCATGATTGTGAATTAGAGTATCCGATCTCTGCTCTACCGATTGGTTCCAGGGTATTTGAACATTGCACAGTACTGAATAGACATGGTAACATGCATGAATGGCCGCACGATGGGGCAAGAGGGGGCACTTGCCCATGGCCAGCACATAACTGCTGACGCAGACTTGAGAACCTACCCGGATTTAAACCACCCTGCGCCAGAAATACTTCTGCAGAAGCCCACGATGACACAGACAAACAAGCTTATGACGTAAGAGGACAGTCCCTTGTATGGGGGCCGTGGGAATCCATTATCTTACCTGCACTTCAAAAGTGAAATATTTCTTCAGGTTCTTAATAATCATCACCAGGAAAGGCAGCTTAATGCCCAGTGTCTTTTTGGGATCTGCTGGGCACGTGATGTATGTGGTGCTAAAGACAACAGAACAAGGAGGTGGGAAGGCATTGATAAATGGTATTAAATTGGTGATAGGAGTAGACTCTGGACCTTATTCAACAAGATAAAGAGGTACCAGAGCAATTCAGTGGGTTCAAGCTCCATAGTCACATTGATAGGAAGTTCTACTTTCACACTATGATGCAATTGGTTGGTCCCACGAACCCTCCTCTTATTTTGTATTTGTGCCCAGTGTGAGATTAACTTCAATGTTAAGGGCCCCGGACAGACCGCAAAAGAGGAGAAAATCTGGAGCAAGCCAACTGTGTCATACGGACAAATAAACTTCCCCACTATATAAAAGGGGACTTAAACCTCTTCAGTGCTCAAGTGGGCTCTAACACAGGAGACACCTCACTGACATTCATGGCCTTAAAAACCCCATTTAAATCCACGAGAATTTAGACGTGTTCCCTATGGTACAGCTGGCATGTGCTAGAATGGGTATATGTTATATATCCGCAAGTCTGAGTGTTGGCAGATAGTTGTAACCTTCCATGTACATATTAGACTAAATCCCGCCCAAAAGGGTGGTCCAGCTCCAAAATGACAGGCAAGGGGGACTTGCCTGTCATTTTGGAACTGGACCGCCCTTTGGGTGGGATTAGTCTAATATGTACATGGACATTTCTCCTCTGTAATGGCTCTAGAGAGCTAAAACGTGATGCTTCTGAGCGGTGACTAGCTGTAGACCAGGCCATTGTGCTGTTGTTCATTCTCAGAAGCCTCTCACATTTTGTATGCTGTTAGTTACTGATACTGAAGAAATAATCATGTACCATGTCAAACCTCAGGGGGTGTACACTGTGCCCAAGTGCCAGCGCATGCCATACACTGGTATTGCCCTATATGCTATGTACTGGTATCATGTCTGAGTACTGGGACAGGGGGGAGGTGTACATGGTGCCCAGGTACCACCTCATTTCATATACTGGTACTGCCCTGTCCTCTATGTACTGGTACTGTCTGAGTACTGGGGGCTGTACATTGTGCCCAAGTGCCACCTCATGTCATACACTGGTAATGCCCTATACTCTATGTACTGGTACTGTGTCTGTGTACTGGGGGCTGTACATTGTGCCCAGGTGTCACCTCATGTCATACACTGGTATTGCCCTATACTCTATGTACTGGTACTGTGTCTGAGTACTGGGGGCTGTACATTGTGCCCAGGTGTCACCTCATGTCATACACTGGTATTGCCCTATACTCTATGTACTGGTACTGTCTGAGTACTGGGGGCTGTACATTGTGCCCAAGTGCCACCTCATGTCATACACTGGTAATGCCCTATACTCTATGTACTGGTACTGTGTCTGAGTACTGGGGGTCCTACATTGTGCCCAGGTGCCACCTCGCTGGTATTGCCCTATACACTATGTACTGTGCAGAGACAGGGGAGGGTTATTCACCAATGTGCACCTTATGCCAGTTAGTGCCTGTAGTTCTGTCCAGATAACACGGAGCGTGAGGATTAGACATAAAGCACTGACTGAAGCAGTTGTGTGATTAGAAGATAAATGGCTCTCACACTGGGTTTTTGCTTTAGTCTGTGTCTCTACCTGGACGGGTGCAGGCAATATCTGCTAGAGGCAACTCTAATGTCCTGTACTTGCCTGAACGGCTCTCAGACAACTCACACCTACCACCTTTGTGATTACAGCGGCTGTTTATTTTGGCTTTACTATTGGATGGTATGACATAATGGGGTACCCCTCTTCCTTTGTTCTTTATGTACTGGAGAGGTAAATGGGGGATAGTAATACAAGAGACACAGTATGACTTCTCAAGAACCCTGAGCTGAGGGACCAAATATCCATTTTTGTCTAGAACCCAGAGCTCTATGTCCTGATGACATAATGGGGGAATAGTAAGACAAGGGGTAAGCTATTCCTTCTTGTCTATAGCCTTGAGCGGAGAGATAGAATATTCCTTCTTTTCTAGAACATCATTTCTTAATGTTATCCCTCAGGGAAAAATCAACATGTTAGATGTTCAGCATCTCTCTCAATCACAAGTCAGTGATTATTGGTTCAGTCATGTTATTGATCCCCCTGTGCATATAATGAAAACGTAACCAGTTGCTGAGAAATGGAGCCAAGAATCGTTGCTCTAGAACCCCCAGCTGTGGCATAAAATATTCCTTCCCGTCTAGAATACTGAGCTGAGGGACAGAATATTCCTTCCTTTCTAGAACCCTGATCTGAGGGACAGAACATTTCTTCATGTCTAGAACCCTAAGCTGAGGGACAGAATATTCCTTCATGTCTAGAACCGAGCTGAGGGACAGAATATTTCTTCACGTTTAGAACCCTGAGCTGAGGGACAGAATATACTTCCATGTCTAGAACCTGGACCTGGGAGGCAGAATATTCCTTTGTGTCTAGAACCCTGACTTGAGAGGCAGAATATTCCTTTGTGTCTAGAACCCTGAGCTGAGGGACAGAATAATCCTTCTTGTGTAGAACCCTGAGCTGAGGGACAGAATAATCCTTCTTGTGTAGAACCTTGAACTGGAGGACAGACTATTCATTTGTGTCTAGAACCCTGACCTGAGAAACAGACTATTCCTTTGTGTCTAGAACCCGGACCTGAGAGACAGACTATTCCTTTGTGTCTAGAACCCTGACCTATGAGATATAAACAAATATTCTAGAAATGTTATCCATTTTGTTTCTTACCTCACATTTGTTCCCTCCACCTCCAGGACCAGAGACTGGATGTCATTGTCCGTTATCCTCTTTATGTGCCCATTCCGAACCTGCATGGTACAAAAGGGAATGGGGTATGATACAGTCAGGAGGCAACTGTGCTCGTCTCTTATTCACACACCGCAAACCTCCAGCACCAATCTCATGTACCTACCTGGCCTTGTGTATAATGGCAATGTTGAGCAAACCAACTCCACCACAGGGGTGTAACTAAAATGCCCATTGATTTAAATTGTCTTTTTAAGAAAGAGAATGCTAGAGACATTTCCATTGTATTGCAAACTAATGCATTGGAGACCTCTAGAACTCAAGGAGTTAAAATCCCATTCAATTAAATCAACGGTAATGTTTATTTCACCCCTGCGGTTAAGTTAATTTGCCCAAAATTGTGCACAGAAACAAACAAAAAGCATTTTTTTTGCTAGATTGAAATGTGATACAATCATATCCGTGAAGAAGTAACAAACGTTACGAAACATGTAGGGTGATACAATTCATTGCATTTTATACTTCTTCTCCTGTCTTTTAGGGGTTGTATAATAAATGTATAAAGTTATATCTGAGTCTCTGCTTGTTACCCCCATTGGAGTACTATAACTAATCCCCCAAAAAACAGGTCAACTAGAAGGGATACCTTGCCTTGAACTCCACTGATGGCGTAAGGTACAACACTGGACAGAAGATCCATGGGATCTAGTGAGTGAGAGAGCGGGACTGAGAGTCAGTCTGAGTGGAGGCGATAATACCGCAAGGCAGGTTCCAGCCTCAGTGCAATGTGAGTACCCTAATGTAGGGAGGCGTCTACGTGGGATTACATCTGTATATAAGAAGTCTACTACACTAAGTGGAGACGGCACTGTTCCCTTCCCTTCTGGTTTCTCTTTTGCATGTATCTTAGTAGAGATCATCCGAGCTGACTGCAGATCTACGTTCTAGGTGTAGCAAGGACTGAATTCAAGTAGACTCTTAGCCTTTTTACATATACTTATTTGTTTCAAAGTGTAGTTTATATGGATCCTTTTAATGTTATTTAAGGTGCATGTAGTGGTGTCCAGTCTTTGTTAAAATAATTTGGAAGAATAAATTTTGCTGGGAACGCTGTGGCAAAACAGTTTTTTTTTTATACCCATAAACGCCCCTGAATCAGTGGGGATTTCAGTATTATCTGTCCTCTAGGGTGCAGTAGGCTTGCTCCAGATCTTTTGCAGTCTAAACGAGGCCCAGCGGGTGGTACCTTTTATCTCCCAATCAGGGTGCTGTAGGTTCACTGTAGGGTGAGGATTGGTTGTGTTGTATCCAGTCAGGCCAAGGACAGAAACGCATTCAGTGGCGTGCAGGCACGGAGCCATGAAGGTATATGGATAGGAGAGAGATCTGGTGAGACTTGGTACTAGTAGCATCGGCACGTTCTACTCACCTGTACTGCACTTCGTTTTGAGCTTTATTTCTCTATCTTAATCCATTGTGCCCTTTTACTAATGGTCAGGGGAAGTTCTTCACGCTATTGGACAGTTTTTCCCAGACTCTTACAGGGGAAATGGAGGCCCCTCCTGTCTCCCTTTCAGCTCCTGACCCATTACTTCTGGTCATTTTCAGATAAAAATGTACCGTTTGTGAATTTATTTCCTTTTCTTACTTGTTCCTGTCACAATATCAGAGCCCAGGAGGATGGGGGCAGGTGGCGAATCAGGGATGCTTAAGCCTGCCCCTGCTGGGGTACCCCTGTATAATGGTCAGTCCTGCAAATCCAAGTGGCCTAGTGGTCATTCTGGCTTCTTATTTTCCTCATGTGCTACCAGCCCCACACACACAAAGGTTAAGGTGACCCTCCACCTTCTGTCTGTGTCTGAGCCCTTGTGGTTTATATCATTCCCTGAGTCTACTGCTGGCCTGCAGGGACTTGCTTATCTTTCTTCATGTTTCCCTGGGCTACATGGTATAGACAGTTTACCTTTTGATTATAGCTGTACTTAAAGGGATAGTAATGTTTCATAATAAAAGCAGCTCTAATTAATCATCATAGTATTTGGACTTTGGAGAGTGTTATTTCAATTCTGTCAGAGTTGTAGTACAAGAGTAATTCAATGATAAAGTTTCCTCCTCCCTCCCCTTTTACTGATGTAACACTGCTCAGCCAGAGCAGAAGGGAGGTGCCCAGGTAGACTGCAGAGAGGGATAATCTTCAATTAAGATAAGGGAAAAACCTGAAAAACGTGTCAAGGGGGGCAGGGCTTTCATTGTTCTCATAAGAAGAAGATTGTCCCCTTCTGTTATCTGTCTGGTCTATGGACTGGATTCCACATCTGAGAAGAGATGGCTTACACTAGGTAAAAGGGGCAGGGATTTCATTGTTCCCACAGGAAGAAGATTGTCCCCTTCTGTTATCTGTCTGGTCTATGGACTGCATTCCACATCTGAGAAGAGATGGCTTACACTAGGTAAAAGGGGCAGGGATTTCATTGTTCTCATAGGAAGAAGATTGTCCCCTGCTGTTATCTGTCTGGTCTATGGACTGGATTCCACATCTGAGAAGAGATGTCTTACACTAGGTAAAAGGGGGGCAGGGCTTTCATTGTTCTCATAGGAAGAAGATTGTCCCCTGCTGTTATCTGTCTGGTCTATGGACTGGATTCCACATCTGAGAAGAGATGTCTTACACTAGGTAAAAGGGGGGCAGGGCTTTCATTGTTCTCATAGGAAGAAGATTGTCCCCTGCTGTTATCTGTCTGGTCTATGGACTGGATTCCACATCTGAGAAGAGATGTCTTACACTAGGTAAAAGGGGGGCAGGGCTTTCATTGTTCTCATAGGAAGAAGATTGTCCCCTGCTGTTATCTGTCTGGTCTATGGACTGGATTCCACATCTGAGAAGAGATGGCTTACACTAGGTAAAAGGGGGACAGGGCTTTCATTGTTCTCATAGGAAGAAGATTATCCCCTTCTGTTATCTGTCTGGTCTATGGCTGGATTCCACATCTGAGAAGAGATGGCTTACACTAGGTAAAAGGGGCAGGGATTTCATTGTTCTCATAGGAAGAAGATTGTCCCCTTCTGTTATCTGTCTGGTCTATGGCTGGATTCCACATCTGAGAAGAGATGGCTTACACTAGGTAAAAGGGGCGGGAGGGGAAACTTTACTTGTGAATATCTCTCAAACCATAAAGGTTTGAGAGATAAGACTTATATCGTTCTTCATGTTTTTTTAATGCCTACAAAATAAAATAAAGATAAAACAAAGTATTACTATCCCTTTAAAACCTTGCAGATGTCTGAAAGTAAGTTAGTTTTTCCTGCAAAATGATATGCTTTGTTATTCTCTACTGTTCCTCTGACTTAAGTTTACTATTTGACAAGCTTATGCCTTTTAAGCTAAACCCATTCATTTTATGGACTCTACTCACTATGTAACATAGGTGCATTATTGGCTTATAAAGGACCTTCAGCAGGGCTCCGTTATCAAAGTCCACTGACATGCAAGCCTATGGAGAGGTTTATTCTCCCTGTAGGCTTCCATGTCAGTGGACTCTGATAAAGGATCCCTGACTACTTTATATGCGAGTAGCATTTAATTTATCTAGACTGAATTGTGTCATACATACTACACTATAGGGCGCTTTCTTGTTTCATTTGATGCTATGCCGCTGAGGGAGAGCGTGTTGTATTGAAATCTGCCAAGAATATCATCCCTGTGAGAGAGGTGAGACAGCATGAATTCTCCAGTTGTCTGAATAGCTGGATTTGGTATAAGAGGTCTCTGGCACATGTCCTACTGTGAGCGAAAGGTGGTGGTCGTTTATATTGACTGACACACACAGGGGCGCCCCTGGTGTCTTTCTCCCCTTCTTTTTAGCTACAGCAAAAAAAATAAATAAAAATCTAAACATTTCTACAAGTATATAAATGGTTAAAAGATTAAGGTTGATATCGCTCCCTGTAAAACTGAGACAGATTAGTTATTTAGTGAGGATAAGGCAATGACTGATACGTTAAAAATAGGCAGGCTTTGGGTAAACATAGAGAAAAAAATATATAACAATTTCTACCACCATGTACACTGCTTACTGAAAGCAAAGTAAAAGACAGACTGGGAAAGGTTATGATAAATAAAGCACCAGGACCTGATGTTATACAGCCAAGGGTACTTAAAGGGATAGTATTACTTCAAAATTACTGTCCCTCATATTGTAGCCCTTAATAAACTGAGTTAAATGACACCAGCGGCATCTCTCAGACCTTTATGGTGTAAGAGATAGCCGCTTTCAATGTCAGCGTTCTGCTGCCAGCAGGGGAATCCGGTCTCTGAATCAAGGGGAGGCTCTTCAGCAGAGCCGATATCTCGTTATGGAAGGAAAAATGATTAATTGAAACAGCCTTCTACGTGTTGTTGGTAACCAAGTACACATAGAAGACTGTTTCAATGAATCATTTTTCCTTCCATAAAAAGATATCGGCTCTGTTTAAGAGCCTCCGCCTGTCCCGGGACCGGATTCTCCTGCTGGCAGCAGAACTCTGATGTCAGGGGAGAGGAAACTTTGAAAGCGGCTATCTCTTACACCATAAAGGTTTGAGAGATGCCGCTGGTGTCATTTAACTCAGTTTATTAAGGGCTACAATATGAGGGATAGTAATTTTGAAGTAATACTATCCCTTTAAGGAACTTGGTTCAGTAAAGGCAAGACCGTTATACTTAATATTGCATAATGCCCAGCGATTGGAAAAAGTAGGGCAAAAACGGTGCAAGATCTAAACTAAGAAACACCAGACCTGTGAGCTCCTGCAGTGAGTAAGATATTAGAAGGGTTACTAACCAATAGCATTCAGGACTATGTGATGAACAACAACATTATTAGTGGCAGTCATCGTGGTTTCTAATAGATCATGTCAAACTAATTTAATTGCATTCTGCAAAGGGTTAGTGGTTATTGGAATAAGGGTATTGCTGTTAATGTAATATACTTGAATTTTACAAACACCTTTATGCAGTAACCTGTGGGTCACACTATCAAAGTAAGAGGCATTGGCTTTGGAAGCCGATATCCATTCACAGAGAGAGAGATGATTAAATTATAGATAACAGAAATTTATTGTAAATGGAAACAGTTCAAGTTGCTATAACGTTATAAATGGATCCTCAGGATTTCATCCTGGGTCCAATGTGTTTTAATTTGTATATTAATGATCCTGAAGTGGGAATTGAAAGCAGCGTCACAGTCTTTGCTGATGACACTAAACTG
This sequence comes from Rhinophrynus dorsalis, assembly GCA_037306005.1. Classification (NCBI taxonomy): domain Eukaryota; kingdom Metazoa; phylum Chordata; class Amphibia; order Anura; family Rhinophrynidae; genus Rhinophrynus; species Rhinophrynus dorsalis. The sequence goes on along the minus strand of CM074723.1, from coordinate 3,073,205 downwards.
TGTAAGGAAATACATACAGAGCTGGATGCACAGCTACATAAACACTAAATGGGAAATTACTTGTGTAATCCTCAACAGTATGCTGGGTCACTCAGCCACCACATTAGCCAGTAGGGTACTATCCTGTATACAAAGGGGTATAAATGCACGGGATGGGGATATAATTCTACCTCTGTATAAATCCTTGGTTAGGCCTCATCTAGAATATGGATTATAGTTTTGGGCACCAGTTCTTAAAAAGACATTAACGAACTGGAAAAAGTGCAGAGATGTGAAACAAGACTGTTAATGGGATTGAAAGATCTGAGTTATAAAGAGAGACTAACCAAACTGGGTTTATTTACAATAGAGAAGAGACGTCTCAGAGGGGATATGATTACTATTTACATTTATATTCAAGGAACAGATAGGAAACAGACGCACACTTTCCTCTAATCAAAATCTCACAGTCTAAGATAGCAGCTGTTCAAAGTTGCTACAGGGGACGGAACTCGATAACCAAACGAAACAGATAACCCAGTGGGACTAGTACTCACTGTCCCAGTGGAAAGATAACAGGATAAAATGCAACTTTTAATTTAACATGAAGAATGTAGCAAATTTTGTAATGTGTAAAATACTGTACTACTGGGGCCAAATTAATCTGGTTTGTCTTATAAATTTCACAGATTACAAACAACATAAGGAAATATAATTATACTTACTAAAGTATATAAGCAATATTACAACTGAACAACCACCAGCCGAATGTTAGAAGTTAATATAACAAACCTGAAATCATGAGGAATTTATTTTTTTACCCCCTTGGTGCTTAATTGGAAATGGCTTCCTCTGGATCAACAGGAGAGATACAGAAAAAAGGCAGAATTTAATGGACACTTGTCTTTTTTCAGCCTCATCACCTATGAGATTTAAGAGAAAGGCAGGCACCCATCTATTAACCCCTTAACAACCGTTGACGGTCATAGTACGTCAAGGGTTGATCTGACTGAACGACCCATGACGTACTATGACCGTCATGGAATTCCGGGCTCCCCCTGCGGCTGCATGCAGTTCGGGGAGTCCGGAAGCGGAAAAGACAAACAAAATGCTCCGTGGTCCTTAACTGACCGCGCCGATCAGCCACTCGTTAAGGGGTTATGAATGTTGAAGCCAATTTAGGCAGGTTTTTGACCTCTTCAACTAGATCCAGCACCTTAGTTATGAGGGGTTCCTGGACATATGGGGGGCATTCCACCCCTAGAATGATGGAGTGGTTACGCAGGACTGGAAAATTGCCAGTGTTGTTCCACAAAACAAAAAGGGCATCAGGGAGGATTGTGGAAATGACAGGCCCATAAGCCGGAGATCAGGCTATTGAAAGGGAGAATTGTTTCATATCTGAAGTCTAATGAAATGAAAGATCCATGGCGGCATGGCTTTCAACAGGAAGCTCCTGCCAATCTAATCTAACTGAATGTTTTACTTATGTTACTCAAGCGATAGAGAAGGGTGCAGCAGTAGCTGTAGAATATTTGGATTTTAGAAAAGCTTTTGACACACAATATATAAGAAGCCTAAAAGGTTAACTGTATAAATGTAAGTATGGGATATAGCGTAGCATAATCAGTTATATTTATTCACATGAAGGATGGGTTACTAGTGCAGTGCCTCAGGAGTCAGTGCTAGGATTTGTTCACTTCAATATATTAATTAGCAATAGTGGTATTCAAGATATGATGTGTTTTTTTTGTTTTTTGTTTTTTTACAGTTGATTCAAAGATCTTTAACAGAGTTGACTCTCCAGGGGGCAGATAAACAAAACGCATAATGATTTAGCAAGATTGGGGCACTGGAAAATAATATGGGATCTAAAGTTTATTGCTGAAAAGTGCAAGATAATGATGTAGGACAAGGAAACCCAGAAGCAGTATACAGGTACTTTACTGAAAAGAGAGAGAAAAAAAAGCATGGAAAAGGACTTAGGGCTATTATACAAAAGGACTTGAAGGTAGGCAAGCAATGCAGTAAGACTGTGGGAAAAGCTAACAGGATATCCGGTTGTTTAGGAAAAGCATACCTGGGAACTCTCCGGTTTTGCCTCGGAGACTCCGGATTTCACAGTGAATTACCGGGTATCTGGGGGCAGTCTCTCAATCTCCGGGTGGGCAGAGTTTCAGTAGAAACTCTGCCCACTTGTTCTCCATCCCGCCCCAGTTCCACCCACTCCCCACCCTCTTACCCTTGTGCAACATATATTCTGCCCTTTTTTTTTGTCCAGCCCTCCCCTTCGTGACTAAGCCCCTCCCCTTTTATGATGTGAATCGCATAAATTTCCCTCCTCAATCAGCGCTGGCAGGGCTACACTCCGGGGAGCCTTGCCTATCAAGTTCCCAGGTATGAGGAAGAGGCATTAGCAGCAGGAAGAGAGAGTTACTAATTCTACTTTCTATCACTGGTAAAGCTTTGCCTAGAGTATTGTGTACAGTTCTGGAGACCGAATCTCAAGGAGGACATAAATACATTGGAGGCAGTTCAATAAAGAGCCACTGAAATTATGCAAAGTCTTCATGGCACCAGGTACCAATATAGGTTCATAGACTTTAATATGTCCAGGATGGAGAGATATATTTAAATAGATTAAGGATTTAATAGAGTTCAAAAGGGAAGCATTTTCAAGGAAAAAGCTAGAACAGGTCACAACCTAAAGTTACTGGCTAGAAAACCAGTATGTAATGTGTATAAATAGTGCTTTACAGAAAGGGTGACAGACTAGTGGAACAGCCTCCCAGAAGAGGTGGTAGGATTCCATTAGAGAATTCAGTAATACTTGGGATAGACATAAGTCTATGTAAGAATGGGTATTTTATTAGATAGGGAAATGGGCCACTGTGTGGAGGTTGCCTTTTATTTGCCATCAAAATCAGTTCCTATTGTGAATCAATGGATTGGAGACCTTGCTGTTCTTCCCCCATGTAAATCAATGGGAATCAGCATTTGTTACTTATAATGCCACTGCTACAAAAAGGAAGGGGGCATGGAGGTGTATTAGTATGGGTGCACTGCAAGTTATATTGAAAAGTGTTTAAAAAAAAGAGAAAGGAAAATCGTTGGGTTAGGAGATATAAATATGTATCTGTCACCTCATTGGTGAATGAAATCAGTCAGTTCTCCCGTCCTCAGTAAAGTAACCTGTTCAGTGCATTCAGCTGTGTTAGATAGGAAATGCACCTTCAAATCTTAACCTTTATTATATATATATTTAAAACCATATTCCATACATATTTAGTCTGGATGCTTAATTAAAAACCTGATAAGCTCCCACAGAATTAATGTACCCCAACCATCTAGTAACAGGGATCTTCAATGGGGATATTGGGGAACACCAAAAGATTACCACTCCCATCGCTAATGATGTCTATATTAGCAAATAGATAATCTAGACCCTAGATTAAGAGAGAGAGGGGATGTGACAGACACATTCACATACATGAAGGGATTCAACAGGAGGGAAGTACATTTCAAAGGAGTAAAAATGTTAGGACAAGAGGCCAAAGTCTAAAACTAGAGGGACACAGGTTTAGATGTAATGTAAGAAAATGTTACTTCACTGAGAGGGTAGTAGATAAAGTGGAATAGCCTACCAGCAGAAGTGGTAGAAGTTAATACAGTGACCGAATTTAATCATGCATGTGATAGGCATAAGGCTGTCCTTAACATAAGAAAAGACCAAGGACCAAATAAGGTCTGAAGATTTTACAGTAGGAAAAATAGGCAGATTAGATGGGCTGAATGGTTCTTATCTGCAGTCAGATTCTATGTTTCTATGATACGTTACAATATGAGGTTAATATCATCAAGGGAGAGACTCCTAGTATAGTACACACATGACGGGATCACAATTTGAATACTATAACTGTCATTATTATTATTAGCAAATGAGTTTGACTTCCTATTTATGCTCTTTTGGACTACATCACTACTGACACATCTAGGAATCGATGACAGGGTCTAGATTATCCATTTGCTAATATAGACATCATTAGTGACGCGAGTTGTAATCATTTGATAATAATATATTATTATTATTAAAATAAAGGTTATGTTTTGAAGGCACATTTCCTATCTAACACAACTGAATGCACTGAACTGGTTACTTTGCTGAGGACAGGAGAACTGACTGACTTTAGTCACCAATGAGGTGATAGAAATATGTATCTATCTCCTAATCCAACGATTTTCGTTTCTCTTTTGTTATCGTGCCACTGGCCTGCCCCAAAATCACTCGTCTTTGTTTTATGGAGTATGGCCCTAGGTGGCTCATGAAGAAAGGAGAAATTTTGGAGTACAAAACGGTACCACAGGGGAGGAGAAATAACAATTTCCACTGTTTTAAATGGGGCGTTTTAAGTCCCTTTGAATGCTAGATTGATCTACAACTCATTGAGAAGCACTGCACTGGATTTAAGTGAGATTAAGCTTTCATCTTCCTTGTGGTGCAGTTGGTTTGCCCCAAACATAAATAAGGCCCAGTAACCTCTGAAGTGGCTGGTCAAGTACAACAGCATATGAGGTATTCTGTGCTGGGACTGGTACAACATTAGCCCCAGCAGACTCTGATCACTCTCAGACTTCCTGCGCAGAGAGCTCTTCCTTTTCTTTACCTCTGGGTTACATTATGAGGTCAATGGGGGGTTCACTTATCCACTAAGATGTGATAAAGAGGTGATGACTTCTCAGTGTTATGGACTCCACAAGTTCTAGGTTACGTTATGGGATCAATGGGGGGGTCCATTTATTCACTAACAGGTGATGATTCTCAGTGTTATGGACTCCACAAGTTCTAGGTTACACTATGGGGTCAATGGGGGGTTCATTTATCCACTAAGATGTGATAAAGAGGTGATGACTTCTCAGTGTCTTACACTCTAGAAGTTCTAGGTTACACTACTGGATTAAAGCACTAAAATGCCTCAATCTAGAGTAATGTTAGTGCATTGGCCACACAGAATAACATAGGAGTTGGAGAGTTTATCACCATTTTATCCCAGACTTTACACAATCTGAATTAACCTTTTGAGTGCCAAAGGGCTGTCTAGTGCAATGAGCCGGGCACTCCTCTGGCATTCAAAGAGTTAACCATCACAAAACAGGCATCTACTGCTTCAAATGATTTAATACAAAGTATCCAAAACAAGATACAGAGGAAGAGCGCGTAACTAGAATGGGGCCCACAGAGGAGAGGAACAGAGTACACGCTGCGCTCCAGCCTCTAATGTGACCTAACAAACTGCAGCCTCCTTATGTCACGAAACCGAACACAGAGGCTGATGTACGAAGGGGAAGTGGATCAAATTTGAGGCAAACCAACTGCACCATAGGGGACACGTAATGTCCCACAAACACCTACTGACCTAAATGGGAAATGAATCACTAAAATGTTATAGGGGTTTACAGCACATTACAGAGCAATGAGTTGGAGACCATGATAGCAATCAAGAGTTTAAAAGTTTTAAATCAATGGGAATTTTTATTTCGCTCTGTGGTACAGTGGTTTTCCCCAGAATTACTCCAATTTTGCGTAGTACAACATCCTCACAGAGTACATCAACCAATGGGACACACAAACACAGAGCTTTGATGAAGTCATCATAATGTAGAGTGAAACGCTGGCTTACAGGGGTGGCCCCAGTGAGTGTTCAGCTCCCAGGTTCTTACACACAAATCTGCAAGAAATGTTAGACTTTAAGAGCCTGATCGGGTGGGCCGGGCCCTTGTTTCAGACTGCAGTCCAGTCACTGGCCACTGCGACTCAGATTAACTTTATGTGCGCCGTTGGCTGTGGGACAAAGAGAATGTGGGCAAAGAACGCAGCAGCAGGGACATGAGGAACTGCAGCAGAGGGCCCAAATATGTGCGATATACACACAGCTGACTGATACAGCCAGCAGGTAACATACACAGACACGTGACAGGTAAGTACACTCAGTGTATAGACATCTCTACACGCACCTTCTTGTCCCATATCTGGAGAGGTTTGCTGCCAATACTGTACAAGATGGACAGGAAGCCCGACTGGAATGTGTTCTTAAACATGGTGACCTGAGAGTTAAGAGAGTGGAAAGAGTCTGACCCACGGAGTACAAAAGGAGCAGCCAGGATAGTGACACAAGGGGGAGAATGAGGAGGAGGGTGTCTGGGGATTGGGACAGGAGGAGGAAAGAGGGAAGAGATAGTGACAGGAGGAAGGTAGAGTGGGAGATAGTGACAGGAAGAAGGAACGGGGGGGGATATTGACAAGAGGAAGGTACAGGGGACAATGACATTAGGGAGGTACAGGGGGCAATGAAAGGAGGAAGGTGAAGGGACAGGGGGATGGTGAGAGGAGGAAGGTATGGGGACAATGACAGAGGGACAGTGACTAGAGGAATGTACAGGGAACAGTGACAGGGGAAAGATACAGGTGATAGTGACAGGAGGAAAGTACAGGGGATAGTAACAGGGGTTAGCGAAAGGAGTGACAGAGGAAATGTGCAGGGGACCATGACAGGGGATAGCGAAAGGAGAAACGTACAGGGGACGGTGACAGGAGGAACGTACAGGGGACGGTGACAGGAGGAACGTACAGGGGACGGTGACAGGAGGAACGTACAGGGGACGGTGACAGGAGGAACGTACAGGGGACGGTGACAGGAGGAACGGTGACAGGAGGAACGTACAGGGGACGGTGACAGGAGGAACGTACAGGGGACGGTGACAGGAGGAACGTACAGGGGACGGTGACAGGAGGAACGTACAGGGGACGGTGACAGGAGGAACGTACAGGGGACGGTGACAGGAGGAACGTACAGGGGACGGTGACAGGAGGAACGTACAGGGGACGGTGACAGGAGGAACGTACAGGGGACGGTGACAGGGGGGGGGAATATACAGGGGACGGTGACAGGAGGAATGGACAGGGGCCAGTGACAGGAGGAATATACAGGAGATAGTGACAGGAGGAATATACAGGGGACAGTGACAGGAGGAATGTACAGGGGACAGTGACAGGAGGAATGTACAGGGGACAGTGACAGGGGGAATGTACAGGGGACAGTGACAGGGGGAATGTACAGGGGACAGTGACAGGGGGAACGTACAGGGGACAGTGACAGGAGGAATGATACAGGGGACAGTGACAGGAGGAATGATACAGGGGACAGTGACAGGAGGAATGTACAGGGGAATGTACAGGGGACAGTGACAGGGGGAATGTACAGGGGACGGTGACAGGAGGAACGTACAGGGGACGGTGACAGGAGGAACGTACAGGGGACGGTGACAGGAGGAACGTACAGGGGACGGTGACAGGAGGAACGTACAGGGGACGGTGACAGGGGGAACGTACAGGGGACGGTGACAGGAGGAATATACAGGGGACAGTGACAGGAGGAATGTACAGGGGACAGTGACAGGAGGAATGTACAGGGGACGGTGACAGGAGGAATATACAGGGGACGGTGACAGGAGGAACATACAGGGGACAGTGACAGGAGGAACGTACAGGGGACAGTGACAGGAGGAACGTACAGGGGACAGTGACAGGAGGAACGTACAGGGGACAGTGACAGGAGGAACGTACAGGGGACAGTGACAGGGGGAACGTACAGGGGACAGTGACAGGAGGAACATACAGGGGACAGTGACAGGAGGAACGTACAGGGGACAGTGACAGGAGGAACGTACAGGGGACAGTGACAGGAGGAACGTACAGGGGACAGTGACAGGAGGAACGTACAGGGGACAGTGACAGGAGGAACGTACAGGGGACAGTGACAGGAGGAACGTACAGGGGACAGTGACAGGAGGAACGTACAGGGGACAGTGACAGGAGGAACGTACAGGGGACAGTGACAGGAGGAACGTACAGGGGACAGTGACAGGAGGAACGTACAGGGGACAGTGACAGGAGGAACGTACAGGGGACAGTGACAGGAGGAACGTACAGGGGACAGTGACAGGAGGAACGTACAGGGGACAGTGACAGGAGGAACGTACAGGGGACAGTGACAGGAGGAACGTACAGGGGACAGTGACAGGAGGAACGTACAGGGGACAGTGACAGGAGGAACGTACAGGGGACAGTGACAGGAGGAACGTACAGGGGACAGTGACAGGAGGAACGTACAGGGGACAGTGACAGGAGGAACGTACAGGGGACAGTGACAGGAGGAACGTACAGGGGACAGTGACAGGAGGAACGTACAGGGGACAGTGACAGGAGGAACGTACAGGGGACAGTGACAGGAGGAACGTACAGGGGACAGTGACAGGAGGAACGTACAGGGGACAGTGACAGGAGGAACGTACAGGGGACAGTGACAGGAGGAACGTACAGGGGACAGTGACAGGAGGAACGTACAGGGGACAGTGACAGGAGGAACGTACAGGGGACAGTGACAGGAGGAACGTACAGGGGACAGTGACAGGAGGAACGTACAGGGGACAGTGACAGGAGGAACGTACAGGGGACAGTGACAGGAGGAACGTACAGGGGACAGTGACAGGAGGAACGTACAGGGGACAGTGACAGGAGGAACGTACAGGGGACAGTGACAGGAGGAACGTACAGGGGACAGTGACAGGAGGAACGTACAGGGGACAGTGACAGGAGGAACGTACAGGGGACAGTGACAGGAGGAACGTACAGGGGACAGTGACAGGAGGAACGTACAGGGGACAGTGACAGGAGGAACATACAGGGGACAGTGACAGGAGGAACATACAGGGGACAGTGACAGGAGGAACGTACAGGGGACAGTGACAGGAGGAACATACAGGGGACAGTGACAGGAGGAACGTACAGGGGACAGTGACAGGAGGAATGTACAGGGGACAGTGACAGGAGGAATGTACAGGGGACAGTGACAGGAGGAATGTACAGGGGACAGTGACAGGAGGAATGTACAGGGGACAGTGACAGGAGGAATGTACAGGGGACAGTGACAGGAGGAATGTACAGGGGACAGTGACAGGGGGAATATACAGGGGACGGTGACAGGGGGAACGTACAGGGGACGGTGACAGGAGGAACGTACAGGGGACGGTGACAGGAGGAATGTACAGGGGACGGTGACAGGAGGAATGTACAGGGGACGGTGACAGGAGGAATATACAGGGGACGGTGACAGGGGGAATATACAGGGGACGGTGACAGGGGGAATATACAGGGGACAGTGACAGGGGGAATGTACAGGGGACAGTGACAGGGGGAATGTACAGGGGACAGTGACAGGAGGAATATACAGGGGACAGTGACAGGAGGAATATACAGGGGACAGTGACAGGAGGAATATACAGGGGACGGTGACAGGAGGACTGTACAGGGGACGGTGACAGGAGGAATGTACAGGGGACGGTGACAGGAGGAATATACAGGGGACAGTGACAGGAGGAATGTACATAGGACAGTGATAGTAGGAATATACAGGGGACAGTGACAGGGGGAATGTACAGGGGACAGTGACAGGAGGAATATACAGGGGACAGTGACAGGAGGAATGTACAGGGGACAGTGACAGGGGGAATGTACAGGGGACAGTGACAGGGGGAATATACAGGGGACAGTGACAGGGGGAATATACAGGGGACAGTGACAGGAGGAATATACAGGGGACAGGGATAGGAGGAATATACAGGGGACAGGGATAGGAGGAATATACAGGGGACAGTGACAGGAGGAATGTACAGGGGACAGTGACAGGAGGAATATACAGGGGACAGTGACAGGAGGAATATACAGGGGACAGGGATAGGAGGAATATACAGGGGACAGTGACAGGAGGAATGTACAGGGGACAGTGACAGGAGGAATATACAGGGGACAGTGACAGGAGGAATATACAGGGGACAGGGATAGGAGGAATATACAGGGGACAGTGACAGGAGGAATGTACAGGGGACAGGGACAGGAGGAATATATAAGGGACAGTGACAGGAGGAATATACAGGGGACAGTGACAGGAGGAATATACATAGGACAGTGACAGGAGGAATATACAGGGGACAGTGACATGAGGAAGGGACACTGACAGGGGTATAATGACCTGGTGACAGGCCCTGGTGGATCCTCCTCACTCTGCGGGGTGCTTTTGTATTGGGGTCCGGAGCTGCGGCCTAAACCAGGAGCGGCTGGAACCAGAGCGGTGTCCGGATCTCCCTGTCCCCGGGGTCTGTCTCACACCGGTCTGTAACTGTCCTGTGTCAGCTTTCTCCTCTGTACTCGGACACTAGGCGCCTCTCTCCCTCCCTGTACCCGGACAGTCTCTCAGACCCTCTCACACAGTGACACTGTCTCTCTACTCTCAGACACTCTCTCTAGTCTCAGACACTCTCACAGTCTCACACAGTCTCTCACGCTCACTAGACAGAGCCCGCGCGGCCGTTGCTATGGCGCCTTGCTAGGCCACGGTTGCCGGGGTGACGCCTCCTTCCTCCTCCTGCGTCGTCATAGCAGCGATACCCCGCCCCCAGCGCGCTAGTGTTTACAGATACACAGACCGAAGCGTCGCTTTGGAAATCCGCCTGGATCATTAGCATAAATGGGGGCGGAGCGCAGAGTAACGGATCCACCATGTTGTGTCCTGGCACAGTGGCCTGCTCCTGGTTAGAAGCCATCTTTAATTCGGGAACCTGTCCAGAGGCGAGCTGGTTGCACGACTGAAATCACATTTACCGCTGAATTACATTTTACTTTTCTACGCTGGAGGTGTGTCCAACACATTGTGGAGCCTTCTCTAGCGTTTAGCTGGTTAAAAGCCACATTTGACGTATTATCCTTACTGCTGTAGGATGCTTCTATCAAAAGTCATTACAGTACACCAGGAAAATGTTTCAAACAACAGAAGCTACGATTGTTCCTTATAGTTTATATTATTGCTTTCTTATGTTGCCACTGCTCATATCTCTAGTTGGATGAAATAATAATATAATGTTTATGGAGAACTGAAAGCGGATCACGGTGAGGGACAATCGTGTATCAGTATAAGGAATACCTGCCCTCATTTGTTAAAGGGATAGTAATAGTTTTATCTTTTATTTTGTAGGCATTAAAAAACATGAAGAATGATATAAGTCTTATCTCTCAAACCTTTATGGTTTGAGAGATATTCACAAACAAAGATTCCCCTCCCGTCCCTTTTACCTAGTGTAAGCCATCTCTTCTCAGATGTGGAATCCAGTCCATAGACCAGACAGATAACAGCAGGGGACAATCTTCTTCCTATGAGAACAATGAAAGCCCCGCCCCTTTTACCTAGTGTAAGCCATCTCTTCTCAGATGTGGAATGCAGTCCATAGACCAGACAGATAACAGCAGGGGACAATCTTCTTCCTATGAGAACAATGAAAGCCCTGCCCCTTTTACCTAGTGTAAGCCATCTCTTCTCAGATGTGGAATCCAGTCCATAGACCAGACAGATAACAGCAGGGGACAATCTTCTTCCTATGAGAACAATGAAAGCCCAGCCCCTTTTACCTAGTGTAAGCCATCTCTTCTCAGATGTGGAATGCAGTCCATAGACCAGACAGATAACAGCAGGGGCAATCTTCTTCCTATGAGAACAATGAAAGCCCTGCCCCTTTTACCTAGTGTAAGCCATCTCTTCTCAGATGTGGAATGCAGTCCATAGACCAGACAGATAACAGCAGGGGACAATCTTCTTCCTATGAGAACAATGAAAGCCCTGCCCCCCTTGACAAGTTTTTCAGGTTTTTCCCTTATCTTAATTGAAGATTGTCCCTCTCTGCAGTCATACTGGTTGCAAGTGTTGCCTCAGTGATTGCTCCGGTAAAGTGCCATTGGCTTGTCCTCCACTACTGCTATACCGGTTGCCAGTGTTGCCTCCGTGATTGCTCTGGTAGTGCTCTTTTGTTTCATTTGAACTGGTAGCTCACGGATGTGTGCTGACCTTGGCGTGTTAAAGGATCATTTCAGTACCTTCACATATGGGACTGTTTACCATCAGTGTTGAACTTTAACTCCTGCAGTGCCGGAATCCTGGGAACCTACTTCTCAGTCTGACCTGTGTCAGTACAGACTGCCTGTCTCCTATATTTGTGCTGGACGTGTGTGGGCTTTGAATAAATTACCTGTCGTGTGTCTGTACTATACTGTGTATATCACAGGACCTGTGAGGGTTCTTATTGTATTATTATATTCAATAAAACTGTGTTTTTTATCCTAACCCTGTGTCTGTGATTCAAACAAACCGTTACAGTACGAAAGGGCCAAGACCTCAGACAATAAAGGTGAAGGTAATACACAGAACATCCATTGGAGGATGGATGTACATGAGCAGCGTTTGGATCAGTTGGCATTGGCCATACAAACTATTCTCGAACGTACAGTGCACCTTGATAAGCCTGTTCCTAATCCGGTGGTCTCCCCAGTTTCGACACCGGAGAGTCAGTCCGTGACTTCTGTGGCCTCAATCAAAGGGTTAACCTCTTCTGCTCCGTTGCCACTCAAATACGATGGTGAACCTAATCTATGCAGAGGGTTTATTAACCAACTTCAGATATTTCTAGAATTAGCCCCTCATGCCTTTCCCAATGACCGTAGTAGAGTTGGGGTTTATGATATCTTTACTGACTGGCAGAGCCCTGGCATGGGCCAATCCCTTATGGGAGAATGCTAAACCTTGCTCCAGGAATTTCAGGGAATTTGTGCAAACATTTCGGAGAGTATTTAAAGTTCCTGGTAGAACCGCCTCTGCTGCTAAACGTCTGTTGGAGATACAACAGGGCAGTCGTACGGTGGGCGACTACGCCATAGAATTTTGCACATTAGCAGCAGAGGTAGGTTGGAATAACGAGGCATTGGTGGCAGCATTTGCCCAAGGTTTGGCTGACCATATCAAAGATGAGACCGCAGCGAGAGAATTGCCCTCTGATTGACACTCGGATCCATGAGAGACTTGTGGCTAAAGACCGTAGGCTACAGCATAAAAGCAGTGGGCATAGTAGTGTGTTGTGCCCACCCACCCCTCCCTCTTTGCCTAAACCTCTTGATCTTAAACAAGAATGCGGTGAACCTATGCACCTAGGGTTTACCAGATTAACCAAGGAGGAACGGGCACACCGCAGGAGGCAGGGGTTATGTTTGTACTGTGGTACAGCTGGGCATTTGTTGCGAACCTGCCCCATACGTCCGGGAAACGAACGCACCTAGGGTACCTTGGGGGACAGGCCCTAGGTGGTGTTCATCCGTCCCCAGACCCAATCATGCAGAAACCCACGATCCAGGTGGTATTTTCTTGGGCAGAACACTCGGTGGAGGTTCTGGCCCTGCTTGATTCTGGCACAGCCGGTTATTTCATGGATAGTTCCTTTGCTGCGTTACATAAGATTCCGCTGGTTAAAAGGGAATCGCCCTTAGCCATTGATGGCAGACCATTAGAACCAGCTCAGATTACTATGGAAACCATTCCGCTACCTATGACGATTGGGGCCCTTCACAGAGAGGAACAGCAGTTCCAGATAATCCATTCCCCTCATCATGTGGTCATTCTGGGGTTCCCTTGGTTGCACCTGCATAACCCCCAGTTTGATTGGCAGAGTTGTGAAATTACTTCTTGGTCTCAGTATTGCATGAAGCATTGTGTGTCTCATCCTGTAAAGATCCTGTGTGCGTCTCCCTCCTTGCCAGATGAATACCAACAATTTACTGACGTTTTTAGTAAGGGAGAGGATGGCACCTTGCCCCAGCACAGGTCATAGGATTGTGCCATTAATTTGCCCCCGGGGGTGGTGCCCCCTAGGGGACGCATGTATCCACTATCATGCGAAGAGAATCATGCTATGGAAGAATACATTGAGGATGCCCTCAAGAGAGGGATCATTAGGAAATCTACCTCGCCTGCTGGCGCTGGGTTCTTTTTTGTTAAAAAGAAGAATGGCGAGTTAAGGCCGTGTATTGATTACTGTGGTCTAAATAAGTTAATGCCAAAAAATGCCTATCCGATACCACTCATCACCGAACTATTTGACAGGTTTAAAGGTTCCTCCATTTTTACGAAATTAGACCTACGTGTGGCCTATAACCTGATCAGGATAAAAGCTGGGGATGAGTGGAAAACGGCATTTAATACCAGATCCGGGCATTATGAATATCTAGTTATGCCATTTGGTCTCTGTAACGCACCTGCGGTTTTTCAAGAATGTATTAATGATATCCTCCGCAATATGCTACAGTCCTGTGTTGTAGTGTACCTTGATGATATACTCATACACTCGGCTAATTTGTCCCAACACATCAAGGATGTGTCTGAGGTGTTGCTCCGCTTGCGGAAAAATAAACTATTCTGTAAAATGGAAAAGTGCGAGTTTCACAGATCCAGAGTGCCCTTTTTGGGTTTCGTGATTGCTAAGGAAGGTATCGCTATGGATCAGGAGAAACTCGCGGCCGTACTTCAATGGCCACGGCCCAAAGGGTTAAAGGTGATCCAGCGCTTTTTGGGGTTCGCCAATTATTACAGAAAGTTTATCAAGAATTTCTCTACTATTGTGAAGCCACTGTCTGACCTCATGCACAAGGGGGCTAATCCTTCCTAATGGTCTGAGGCAGCCGAGCATGCATTTGAGACACTGAAATCCGCTTTCGCAGCTGCTCCTGTACTATCCCACCCCAACCCATCTCTTCCATTTACGCTGGAGGTCGATGCCTCGGAGATTGGGGTAGGGGCAGTACTATCTCAAAGCCCGGTGGCAGGGGGCGCTCTCAGACCATGTGGGTTTTTCTCTAAGAAGTTGTCGAGTGCCCAAAGTCATTATGAGATAGGTGACAGAGAACTGCTGGCTATCATTCTTGCCCTGAAGGAATGGCGTCACCTACTGGAGGGTACCAGAAGTCCTGTGCTAATCATCACTGACCACAAAAACTTGACCTATCTTTCAGAGACTAAGAGATTATCCTCTCGTCAGGCCAGATGGGCTCTGTTTCTATCCCGATTCAACTTCATAGTATCATATTTGCTAGGTTCCAAGAATGTTAGGTCTGATGCCCTGTCTAGACAATTTGAGCCTGAGACCGATAGGGACGAGGTCCCAGTACCCATTATACAGCCTGACCGCATCCTGGCTACCCTACGTACTAGTATCACTTCGCCACTGGGGGAAGAGATTCTGGCCACCCAAGCTACGGCCCCCCCGGAAACTCCAGTGGGCAAGTGTTTTGTTGATTAACCATTTCGTACCCGATTACTTGAAACATACCACTCATCTAAGGCTACTGGGCATATTGGGAGGGATCAATTAATATGGTCTCTCTCACAAGTTTTCTGGTGGCCCTCTCTGAGGGCTGACTGTTCTGCATTTACCACAGCCTGTGCCACCTGTACGTGTGCCAAGACCCCTAGACACCTCCCTGTGGGTTTACTCCAGCCAGTGCCTAATGGTGAATGTCCCTGGTCCCACGTGTCCTTTGATTTCCTGGGAGAATTGCCAGTGTCTAGAGGGTATTCGTTCATCCCGATGGTGGTTGACAGGTTTTCTAAAATGGCTAATTTCGTGACCCTCCCTGGCCTTCCCTCTGCCCAGGAGTTGGCTTTTGTTTTCGCTAAGGAGGTGTTTCGGTTGCATGGGGTACCTAGAGTTCTGGTACCCGACTGCGGGAGCCAGTTCGTGTCCAGATTTTGGAGAGCATTTTGTGAACAGATGGGCATTCAACTGTCCTTCTCATCTGCCTACCATCCCCAGACCAATGGGGCCGCTGAGCGTGCCAGTCAGGGACTGGAGCAGTTCCTGCGCTGTTTTATCACAGATCATCATGATAACTGGGCAGACCTGTTGCCGTGGGCAGAGTTCGCCAGGAACTGAGTGGTTAATTCATCGTCCGGGAGCTCCCTGTTTCTCATCAACTACGGGTTCCAGCATTGTTTGCTCCCGGACTCCTTCCAGTCACAACAGATTCCAGCTCTGGATGAGCACATAGAGCAACTCCGCTCCACTTGGGCACAGGTTCAGAGGGCCCTCAGTCAGTCATTTCAGCGTCATCAGCACCACGCCAATCGTAGACGGCTGCCAGCGGTCTCCTTCCAGGTTGGGGACAGGGTATGGCTATCCTCCAGAAACCTCAAGTTGCAAGTTCCGTCTAACAAACTGGCTCCCCGGTTTATTGGCCCATTCAGGGTGATCCGTAAAATTAACCCTGTCTCATATGCCTTGGATCTCCCTGCGTCTATGCGCATTCATAACGTGTTCCATGTATCTCTCTTGAAACCTCTGGTATGCAACCGTTACACTACCACTCCTGTGGATCCCGGTCCGGTAGAGGTGGAGGGTCAGGAATCGTATGAGGTTCAAAGCATTATTGATTCACGCAGATTTAGAGGAAAATTGCAGTACTTGGTCCATTGGAAAGGCTATGGTCCTGAGGAACGTTCCTGGGTTGATCAGAAGGACCTTCATGCTCCTAGATTACTGTGCAATTTTCACTCTAAATATCCTCAGAAGCCAGGTCCCTCTTCCAGGAAAGGGGGTCTTTGAGAGGGGGGTACTATCACGGTGCCCGTGATCCCTTGTTTATGTTTTCCTGTCAGTTATCCTGTGTTATGCTCTCATTGGTTGCCTTGTGTTGAACCCGCCCAGTATGGCCTTTATATACTGGGCTCCTGCACCCACACGGGGCCCTTTCGTGGTGTTCCTGTACCAGTGCTAACTACTGCTCAAGAAGTTCTGAGTGTACCGACTTGGCCTGCCTGACTACTCTCCAGTTCTTGCTCCTGTGTACCGACCCGGATTGCCTGACTTTTCTTCAGTGTCTGCTCCTGTGTATCGACCCGGCCTGGCTGACGTTCCTGCTCCTGTGTACCGACCCTGACTGGCTGACGTTCCTGCTCCTGTGTACCGACCCGGCCTGGCTGACGTTCCTGTGCACCGACCCAGCTGATCTTCGTTCCTGCTTCCCTGGTCCTTGTCGCCTCGGCGACATTCTTGCATCTGGTGCCTTTGGCTTGTGCTGCACCTCTGCTCCGGCAGGTTGCCAAGTGTTGTCTCAGTATTGCTCTGACGGAGCGCCTCTAGCCTAGTCCTCTGCTACTGTCATACCGGTTGCAAGTGTTGCCTCCGTGACTGCTCCGGTCAAGTGCCATTGGCTTGACCTCCACTACTGTCATACCGCTTGCAAGTGTTGCGTCCGTGATTGCTCCGGTACAGCGCCATTGGCCTAGTCCTCCGCTACTGCCATACCAGTTGCAAGTGTTGCCTCCGTGACTGCTCCAGTCAAGTGCCATTGGCTTGACCTCCACTACTGTCATACCGCTTGCAATTGTTGCCTCTGTGATTGCTCCGGTACGGCGCCATTGGCCTAGTTCTCCGCTACTGCCATACTGGTTGCAAGTGTTGCCTCCATGATTGCTCCGGTAATTGCCATTGGCTTGCGCTCTACAACTGTTATACCAGCTGCAAGTGTTGCCTCCGTGATTGCTCAGGTACAGCGCCATTGGCCTAGTCCTCCGTTACTGCCATACCGGTTGCAAGTGTTGCCTCCGTGACTGCTCCGGTCAAGTGCCATTGGCTTGTCCTCCGCTACTGTCATACCGGTTGCAAGTTTTGCCTCCGTGACTGCTCCGGTACAGCTCCATTGGCCTAGTCTTCCGCTACCGCCATACTGGTTGCAGGTTTTGCCTCCGTGATTGCTCTGGCCAAGTGCCATTGGCTTATCCTCTGCTACTGTCATACCGGTTGCAAGTTTTGCCTCCGTGATTGCTCCAGTAAAGTGCCATTGGCTTGTCCTCCGCTACTGTCATACCGGTTGCAAGTTTTGCCTCCGTGATTGCTCTGGTACAGCGCCATTGGCCTAGTCTTCCGCTACTGCCATACTGGTTGCAGGTTTTGCCTCCATGATTGCTCCGGCCAAGTGCCATTGGCTTGTCCTCCGCTACTGTCAAACTGGTTGCAAGTGTTGCCTCCGTGATTGCTCCGGTAAAGTGCCACTGGCTTGTCCTCCACTACTGCTATACCAGTTGCCAGTGTTGCCTCCGTGATTGCTCCGGTAGTGCTCTTTTGTTTCAGTTGGACTGGTAGCTCACGGATGTGTGCTGACCTTGGCGTGTTAAAGGATCAATTCAGTACCTTCACATATGGGACTGTTTATCATCAGTGTTGAACTTTAACTCCTGCAGTGCCGGAATCCTGGGAACCTACTTCTCAGCCTGACCTGTGTCAGTACAGACTGTCTGTCTCCTATATTTGTGCTGGACTTGTGTGGGCTTTGAATAAATTCCCTGTCGTGTGTCTGTACTATACTGTGTATATCACAGGACCTGTGAGGGTTCTTATTGTATTATTATATTCAATAAAACTGTGTTTTTTATCCTAACCCTGTGCCTGTGATTCAAACAAACCGTTACAAGGGTCTGGTTGTCCTCCAGAAATCTTCACCTCCGAGTGCCCTCTCAGAAACTGGTTCTCCGTTTTGTGGGTCCTTTCCGTATCCTCCGACGTGTGAACCCTGAGGCCTATGCCCTAGTCCTTCCTCCCAATATGCGGATACACAATGTGTTCCATGTCTCGCTGTTGAAACCTTTGGTATGTAATCATTTCACTACAGTCACTCCTCGACCTCATTCAGTGCCCGTTGATGGCCATGAGGAGTACGAGGTCCATAGCTGACTCTCGTAGGTTCCGAGGGAGTCTTCAATATTTGGTCCATTGGAAGGGTTACGGTCCAGAAGAGCTCTCATGGGTTCCAGCTGCAGAAGTGCATGCCCCCAACATCCTTCGTGCTTTCAGTGCACACTTTCCCCATAAACCTGGTCCTGCCCTGTGGGGGGGAAGGTCATTGAGGTGGGGATACTGTCAAGGTTTTGCTGAGCTGCTCCCATTCTGCTTATTGATTCTGCTGTCTGAGCTAATCTAGTGCTCTGCTATCCACTGCTGCTGTCTTCTGAGTTTCTGGCTCAGGCTGAATCAGCTGACCTCCCTGATTGCTCACCTGACTATTATCAGCCAACCCTCTCAGGGTATTTATAGCAGCTTGGCTCACTTCCCCATTTTCCTTGTGTTTGTTTGCTGACCTGTTGCTGCTGTGGATTTGCCTGCGTTCCTGTTTGCTGTGTTCCAGACCATCGGCTTGTTCCAGACTTTGCTCACTTCTGTGCTTCTGACCCTCGGCTTGTTCCTGACATCGCAGACTTCTGTTTTTCTGACTCGGCTGAATATCTGTCTTGATTCCTGACCCTGGCGTGTATTGCATTTTACCTTTTTGTGTCCTGTCTGGTTCCTGGTCTCTAACAGTCTATTCCCCATTGTCCTGTGTAATATCTATGTCTGTTCCCCGTTGTACTGTGTAATATCTATGTCTATTCCCCATTGTATTGTGTAATATCTATGTCTGTTCCCTGTTGTACTGTGTAATGCCTGTGTGTCTGTTCCCCATTGTACTGTGTAATATCTATGTCTGTTCCCCATTGTACTGTGTAATGTCTGTGTCTATTCCCCGTTGTACTGTGTAATGTCTGTGTGTCTGTTCCCCATTGTCCTGGGTAATGTCTGTGTGTCTGTTCCCCGTTGTCCTGGGTAATGCCTGTGTGTCTGTTCCCCGTTGTCTGGGGTAATGCCTGTGTGTCTGTTCCCCGTTGTCTGGGGTAATGCCTGTGTGTCTGTTCCCCGTTGTCCAGGGTAATGCCTGTGTGTCTGTTCCCCGTTGTCCTGGGTAATGCCTGTGTGTCTGTTCCCCGTTGTCCTGGGTAATGCCTGTGTGTCAGTTCCCCGTTGTCCTGGGTAATGCCTGTGTGTCTGTTCCCCGTTGTCCGGGGTAATGCCTGTGTGTCTGTTCCCCGTTGTCCAGGGTAATGCCTGTGTGTCTGTTCCCCGTTGTCCGGGGTAATGCCTGTGTGTCTGTTCCCCGTTGTCCGGGGTAATGCCTGTGTGTCTGTTCCCCGTTGTCCTGGGTAATGCCTGTGTGTCTGTTCCCCGTTGTCCGGGGTAATGCCTGTGTGTCTGTTCCCCGTTGTCCGGGGTAATGCCTGTGTGTCTGTTCCCCGTTGTCCTGGGTAATGCCTGTGTGTCTGTTCCCCGTTGTCCGGGGTAATGCCTGTGTGTGTGTGAGGTGGTGCCCTGTTATATGCCCATGCCTGTGTTGGTGTGAGGTGGTGCCCTGTTATATGCCCATGCCTGTGTTGGTGTGAGGTGGTACCCTGTTATATGCCCATGTCTGTGCTGGTGTGAGGTGGTGCCCTGTTATATGCCCGTGTCTGTGTTGGTGTGAGGTGGTGCTCTGTTATATGCCCATGCCTGTGTTGGTGTGAGGTGGTGCTCTGTTATATGCCCATGTCTGTGTTGGTGTGAGGTGGTGCCCTGTTATATGCCCATGTCTGTGTTGGTGTGAGGTGGTGCCCTGTTATATGCCCATGTCTGTGTTGGTGTGAGGTGGTGCTCTGTTATATGCCCATGTCTGTGTTGGTGTGAGGTGGTGCCCTGTTATATGCCCATGTCTGTGTTGGTGTGAGGTGGTGCTCTGTTATATACCCATGTCTGTGTTGGTGTGAGGTGGTGCCCTGTTATATACCCATGTCTGTGTTGGTGTGAGGTGGTGCCCTGTTATATGCCCATGTCTGTGTTGGTGTGAGGTGGTGCTCTGTTATATGCCCATGTCTGTGTTGGTGTGAGGTGGTGCCCTGTTATATACCCATGTCTGTGTTGGTGTGAGGTGGTGCCCTGTTATATGCCCATGCCTGTGTTGGTGTGAGGTGGTGCCCTGTTATATGCCCATGTCTGTGTTGGTGTGAGGTGGTGCCCTGTTATATGCCCATGTCTGTGTTGGTGTGAGGTGGTGCCCTGTTATATGCCCATGTCTGTGTTGGTGTGAGGTGGTGCCCTGTTATATGCCCATGCCTGTGTTGGTGTGAGGTGGTGCCCTGTTATATGCCCATGTCTGTGTTGGTGTGAGGTGGTGCCCTGTTATATGCCCATGTCTGTGTTGGTGTGAGGTGCTGCTCTGTTATATGCCCATGTCTGTGTTGGTGTGAGGTGGTGCCCTGTTATATGCCCATGTCTGTGTTGGTGTGAGGTGGTGCCCTGTTATATGCCCATGTCTGTGTTGGTGTGAGGTGGTGCCCTGTTATATGCCCATGTCTGTGTTGGTGTGAGGTGGTGCCCTGTTATATGCCCATGTCTGTGCTGGTGTGAGGTGGTGCTCTGTTATATGCCCATGTCTGTGTTGGTGTGAGGTGGTGCCCTGTTATATGCCCATGTCTGTGTTGGTGTGAGGTGGTGCCCTGTTATATGCCCATGTCTGTGTTGGTGTGAGGTGGTGCCCTGTTATATGCCCATGTCTGTGCTGGTGTGAGGTGGTGCTCTGTTATATGCCCATGTCTGTGTTGGTGTGAGGTGGTGCCCTGTTATATGCCCATGTCTGTGCTGGTGTGAGGTGGTGCTCTGTTATATGCCCATGTCTGTGTTGGTGTGAGGTGGTGCCCTGTTATATGCCCATGTCTGTGCTGGTGTGAGGTGGTGCTCTGTTATATGCCCATGTCTGTGTTGGTGTGAGGTGGTGCCCTGTTATATGCCCATGTCTGTGTTGGTGTGAGGTGGTGCCCTGTTATATGCCCATGTCTGTGTTGGTGTGAGGTGGTGCTCTGTTATATACCCATGTCTGTGTTGGTGTGAGGTGGTGCCCTGTTATATGCCCATGTCTGTGTTGGTGTGAGGTGGTGCCCTGTTATATGCCCATGTCTGTGTTGGTGTGAGGTGGTGCCCTGTTATATGCCCATGTCTGTGTTGGTGTGAGGTGGTGCCCTGTTATATGCCCATGTCTGTGTTGGTGTGAGGTGGTGCCCTGTTATATGCCCATGTCTGTGTTGGTGTGAGGTGGTACCCTGTTATATGCCCATGTCTGTGTTGGTGTGAGGTGGTGCCCTGTTATATGCCCATGTCTGTGCTGGTGTGAGGTGGTGCTCTGTTATATGCCCATGTCTGTGTTGGTGTGAGGTGGTGCCCTGTTATATGCCCATGTCTGTGTTGGTGTGAGGTGGTACCCTGTTATATGCCCATGTCTGTGCTGGTGTGAGGTGGTACCCTGTTATATGCCCATGTCTGTGTTGGTGTGAGGTGGTGCCCTGTTATATGCCCATGTCTGTGTTGGTGTGAGGTGGTACCCTGTTATATGCCCATGTCTGTGTTGGTGTGAGGTGGTACCCTGTTATATACCCATGTCTGTGTTGGTGTGAGGTGGTGCCCTGTTATATGCCCATGTCTGTGTTTTGGTGTGTTGTGGTGCTCTGTTATATGCCCATGTCTGTGTTGGTGTGAGGTGGTGCCCTGTTATATGCCCATGTCTGTGTTGGTGTGAGGTGGTGCCCTGTTATATGCCCATGTCTGTGTTGGTGTGAGGTGGTGCCCTGTTATATGCCCATGTCTGTGTTGGTGTGAGGTGGTGCTCTGTTATATACCCATGTCTGTGTTGGTGTGAGGTGGTGCCCTGTTATATGCCCATGTCTGTGTTGGTGTGAGGTGGTGCTCTGTTATATGCCCATGTCTGTGTTGGTGTGAGGTGGTGCCCTGTTATATGCCCATGTCTGTGTTGGTGTGAGGTGGTGCCCTGTTATATGCCCATGTCTGTGTTGGTGTGAGGTGGTGCCCTGTTATATGCCCATGTCTGTGTTGGTGTGAGGTGGTGCTCTGTTATATGCCCATGTCTGTGTTGGTGTGAGGTGGTGCCCTGTTATATGCCCATGTCTGTGTTGGTGTGAGGTGGTGCCCTGTTATATGCCCATGTCTGTGCTGGTGTGAGGTGGTGCTCTGTTATATGCCCATGTCTGTGTTGGTGTGAGGTGGTGCCCTGTTATATGCCCATGTCTGTGTTGGTATGAGGTGGTGCTCTGTTATATGCCCATGTCTGTGTTGGTGTGAGGTGGTGCCCTGTTATATGCCCATGTCTGTGTTGGTGTGAGGTGGTGCTCTGTTATATGCCCGTGTCTGTGTTGGTGTGAGGTGGTGCTCTGTTATATGCCCATGTCTGTGTTGGTGTGAGGTGGTGCCCTGTTATATGCCCATGTCTGTGTTGGTGTGAGGTGGTGCCCTGTTATATGCCCATGTCTGTGTTGGTGTGAGGTGGTGCCCTGTTATATGCCCATGTCTGTGTTGGTGTGAGGTGGTGCCCTGTTATATGCCCATGTCTGTGTTGGTGTGAGGTGGTGCCCTGTTATATGCCCATGTCTGTGTTGGTGTGAGGTGGTGCTCTGTTATATGCCCATGTCTGTGTTGGTGTGAGGTGGTGCTCTGTTATATGCCCATGTCTGTGTTGGTGTGAGGTGGTGCCCTGTTATATGCCCATGTCTGTGTTGGTGTGAGGTGGTGCCCTGTTATATGCCCATGTCTGTGTTGGTGTGAGGTGGTGCCCTGTTATATGCCCATGTCTGTGTTGGTGTGAGGTGGTGCCCTGTTATATGCCCATGTCTGTGTTGGTGTGAGGTGGTGCCCTGTTATATGCCCATGTCTGTGTTGGTGTGAGGTGGTGCTCTGTTATATGCCCATGTCTGTGTTGGTGTGAGGTGGTGCTCTGTTATATGCCCATGTCTGTGTTGGTGTGAGGTGGTGCTCTGACAGAGGACAAGTGATCCCTTTATTGGGTAACTGAGTGGTTTTGGGGCGCAAGCTTTCAAGGCAACTTAGGTCTGTTATCTCATCAGTAGCAATTGTATTTACGTTTTCAGGCCCATAAGCGTAAAGTAAAAGTGGGGCAATTCTTAGTAAAAGGACCTGCACCACAGGGGACAGATTGAACATTCCCACTGATATACAAGGGGAAGAGTCACAGCCGTTACAGACTATTAAGCCCAATTTAAATCCAGGGGTATTCAGGGATATTTATTTGTTGCCCCTGGTGCAGTTTCTGAATTGATCCCCTTTTGCCCTGTAGAGTGGCCTGTGTTGGGACTGACCTAAGCTTGAGGTCATCGCGGCCCTGACTATAAATAGATTAAATACCAGTCATATGGCTGAGATAATTATACACTGCATGTCCTCCTGGCAGGCAGACGGTTAATTGTGTCCTTTCAGGTGTGACTGCACTAAATCCACAGACCCCGACTCTACCCCCGCTCCCCCCACGGTCCCAATGCGCAGGTAACAGGTGTGCACAGTGACAATGGCCCATTCACTGGTGCACAGAGGGCTATTGTTGTGCAGTGGGGGGAATGTAAGGAATGTGTAATTGGGGACCCCCCTCTCACTCCTAAATTACAGGGGACATGTCTGTAATCAGCCAAGGAATGAGCACAAGGGAGAAGTACATCCCAGATCCCTTCTACCTCTGATCCTAAATAAGAGACGGCCAGGGGAATTATACTGCTGATGAGTGAATCTGCGGGGGTGCAAATGTACATGAAAACTGTGTGTGTCCCTGTATCTCAGTGTCATATACATATATATATATTCATATATACACACACACACACGTATATAAACACCCATACATCCATATGCACAGACACACACACACACACAAGCGTACAGACACACAAATGTATACCCACACACACACATATATATACACACACACATCCATACTCACAGACATACACACATTCATAAATATATATATATATACACACACACACACACATTTTTACCCTTTTAAGTTAACCCTTTGAGTGCCAGAGAGGAGCACTGGATACCTCTTTGGAACTCAGAGGGTTAATATTTTATTCAGATTTTACAAATGTGATTTTTTTTTAATTTTTTCCCCAAACTCTTCTTAAAACTTAGTGTCTTTCCCCTATTACCTGCTATTACAGTTCCTGATACAATACACAAGGTTTATTTTCTCAGAAGCCCTCTTCCCTAACAGACCGACCTCTGGATTTGTATTTATATCTTGTCCTATTTTCTCTCTAATTAGTGTCTCCTTCTACTCCAAATGTTCCTCATAACAGGACATCCTTACCATATGTGATACGTGCCTCCTATCTCCCCACACCTTCTAAATGTTCCTCATCACAGGACATCCTTACCATATGTGATACGTGTCTCCTATCTACCCACACCTTCTAAATGTTCCTCATCACAGGACATCCTTACCATATGTGATACGTGTCTCCTATCTACCCACACCTTCTAAATGTTCCTCATCACAGGACATCCTTACCATATGTGATACATGTCTCCTATCTACCCACACCTTCTAAATGTTCCTCATCACAGGACATCCTTACCATATGTGATACGTGTCTCCTATCTACCCACACCTTCTAAATGTTCCTCATCACAGGACACCCTTACCATATGTGATACATGTCGCCTATCTCCCCACACCTTCTAAATGTTCCTCATCATAGGACATCCTTACCATATGTGATACATGTCGCCTATCTCCCCACACCTTCTAAATGTCCCTCATCACAGGACATCCTTACCATATGTGATACATGTCGCCTATCTCCCCACACCTTCTAAATGTTCCTCATCATAGGACATCCTTACCATATGTGATACGTGTCTCCTATCTACCCACACCTTCTAAATGTTCCTCATCACGGGACATCCTTACCATATGTGATACGTGTCTCCTATCTACCCACACCTTCTAAATGTTCCTCATAACGGACATCCTTATCATATGTGATACGTGTCTCCTATCTACCCACACCTTCTAAATGTTCCTCATCACGGGACATCCTTACCATATGTGATACGTGTCTCCTATCTACCCACACCTTCTAAATGTTCCTCATCACGGGACATCCTTACCATATGTGATACGTGTCTCCTATCTCCCCACACCTTCTAAATGTTCCTCATCACAGGACATCCTTACCATATGTGATACATGTCGCCTATCTCCCCACACCTTCTAAATGTTCCTCATCATAGGACATCCTTACCATATGTGATACGTGTCTCCTATCTACCCACACCTTCTAAATGTTCCTCATAATGGACATCCTTATCATATGTGATACGTGTCTCCTATCTACCCACACCTTCTAAATGTTCCTCATCACGGGACATCCTTACCATATGTGATACGTGTCTCCTATCTACCCACAGCTTCTAAATGTTCATCATCACGGGACATCCTTACCATATGTGATACGTGTCTCCTATCTACCCACACCTTCTAAATGTTCCTCATCATAGGACATCCTTACCATATGTGACACCTGTCGCCTATCTACCCACACCTTCTAAATGTTCCTCATCATAGGACATCCTTACCATATGTGACACATGTCACGATCTCCCCACACCTTCTAAATGTTCCTCATCACAGGACATCCTTACCATATGTGATACATGTCGCCTATCTACCCACAGCTTCTAAATGTTCCTCATCACAGGACATCCTTACCGTATGTGATACATGTCGCCTATCTACCCACAGCTTCTAAGTGTTCCTCATCACGGGACATCCATACCACATGTGACACATGTCTCCTATCTACCCACAGCTGCTTCTAGATGTTCCTCATCACGGGACATCCTTACCACATGTGACACATGTCTCCTATCTACCCACAGCTTCTAAAACATGTTGATTCATATTTTCTGTCCTGGATTTTTGCTAATTTCTTGGGTATGTAGTACAAAAGGAGCTGAGAGAAGAAGGTTGTTGGCTGAATGTAAGTGGTGGGATGGTTCATGGTGTGAGATCAGAATGGAAATGTAGGGAGGGGAAGAGAAGAGAAGGGTCTTTAATGACAGAAGCAGTATTTTATAATATATCCACAGACTGATAGGCAACTATTGGAGAGATTGGAGGAGGAGGGGGACAGGGACAGACTTAGGTGACCCTAAGGTAACTTGTGCTGCAGCATTCTGTATGGAATGAAGTGTAAGGTAGGATTACAAGAGAAGTTTACAGTAGTCTATGCAGGATAGGATGCGTGCTTGTGTAAGAATTTTAGCTGTGGAAGAACAGAGTAAGGGAAGGACTTTGCCGTGTTCCACAAGAGGAAAAGAGAAGATTTAGAGATGGCGTTAATATGAGGAAAGAATGATGCTAGGTTTATAGTATGATACTAGATATATGGTAGTACCATATCCAATCACCTGGAAGGGCACTACTGGGCCAGGCCTAGATAAGACTAGTATTAGCTCAGTTTTAGACATATTGAGCTTGATGTGCCTGAGCCATCCAGTCTCAGATACCCAAGAGGCAATCTGTGACTTTAGATTGAATATCAGGAGTCAGTCGAGGTGCAGATAAATAAAGCTGAGTATCATCTGCATAGATGTGATATTTGAGTCCAAAAAAGTTAATGCGTTCATCCAGTGTTATTGTGTATACCCTTGTAATGTTGTGTATTACGCTTCCTATTTCTATCGCCCTTCCCCTAAATTCCTTCCGTTCAGCTGATATTTTTTTCACGAATAGTCTGTTACTTCTATTGTCCCACTGTTAATACTTAGATACCAGCCACATCATATATTGTCTTGTGTTTGATTGTTTGATTTTGCATTTCCATCAAAATACCTGAACTTGACTTTATTTTATCTGGTTTATGTAATCTATCTAGTTCTCATTTAAATATTTCAATAATCTCAGTTTTTATGACTAGCCCAATTAAAGCTCTACCTCTAATCACTGCCTTATAAGCCAACCAGTTTATTCCTAACATCTGGTTCCATATCAGGGTTCCTCAATCCATCCTCCACTTTTAAGCTTATTTTGTAATGTAACCTTAAAGTGGATCTATCACCACTTTACAAGTTATGCTCATTAGATTACTTAAAACGTTATTATTTTATTATTTTTTTTTTTTAAATGTTATTTGCGTGAAAATTAACCCCTTAAGGACCCATGATGGTCCAGTCCATCATGGCTTATTTTTCCTTAAGGACCCATGACGGACGGTCCTGGACCGTCATGGAATTCCAGGCTTCCTGCGCGGCTGCACGCTGTTCGGGGAGTCCGGAATCAGATTCTAAAAAAAAAATAAATAATGGCCTTCATTGAAGGTCGCATGCGTGCGCGGCCGGTCCTTAAGGGGTTAAGGTTTAAAGTGTGCCCTGCATCCTACTTCTGGGTAAACTGCTCTTGCCACAATTTACCGCTCTGTCTCTGCTCCGATCCCTCTACCAAAGATCATCCGATGAAGGAGGCGTTCTGTTAGTAAGCTGGAGCGATCTCATTGGCATAACAAAGTGAAACACTGAAAGTGGGGTCCCTGCTGGAAAGCTTACAATCTATCTGCTATTTAGTTCTCACTGTCTTCAGCTTAATCTCTCATTTAGGGCACTGCATGTGGGGATTCTTAGCACTGCAGCTGATGCTGTTCCGTTCTTTCAGGTTGCAGAGTTTCATCAGGCCTAGCCAGGAGCCAGCCCGGTGGGGACTATATGCCTGTCGGAGCTCTCGGACCTTGGTCGTGAAATGTAGCTCTTTGGTACTCAGTGAGGTGCCACCGGCAACCTGGACATGGTACAAGAAGGAGTGGGAGGAGTGGTTGGAAATGGATTCAGAGGCTGGGGGCTTGTCCAAGAATTATGGCAAATTACACACAGTCCTGTGTCTTGTCTGTTACTTGGGCAGTCAAGGTTTTTCCCCCTTGAGCTCCAGGATGGCAGACCTTGCATTCTGAATTAAGCTTTTGGGCTGGAAGAATGTCAGCAAAGACTTCTTAGTGTGGATGGCCCTGCGGGGCTTGCACAGGGGCAGGTCTTCTTGGGACTGCTACAGGCCTGTCTCTTCACTGTCATGCAGGAGTTCATGGGAACATCTCCTGGCTATCATACCTCTGTCTGGGAGTCCCCTTTTCTTTAGTTTGTCTTTTAGTTTAGCATTATTCGGGGCCATGCATATTGGGGAACTCATTTGTAACAGCAAGAGATGTCCCAAGGGTAGTTGATGTCATCAGATTTGGATTCATGATGACTGTTGGGAATTTGAGATTGTGCACTGTAAAACTTGACCCCTTGGGTCAGGGAAATTGGGTCTCTCTCTGTTTGGGGTGCCCTGTTTGGATTTCAGCCCTGTGTCACTATTACATGCCTGTAGTTAGCTGGTCCATTGTTGGTTCCCCAGTCCAGGATTCCTTTGAATAGGTTTCAGTTTATTCAGGTGGGTTCGGTGCTGGATGATTATGGGGGGACATTCTTTCATCAATGGGACAGCCACGAAGATTGCTAGATTAGGTTTGGGGGATGAAGTTGTTAAGAAAGTAGGGAGATGTGAGTCCACCAGGTTTAGGTTCTATGTTAGAACTAACGTGACATTGTAATTCCCACCTTCCTTTAATCCCCCCTTCTATTTCCTTTCTTGGTTATTTTAATTTGCTTCTCTCCTTTAGGCTATCCTTCTGGGTTATGGATTGCAGACCATTCTTTTGTTAATTGGGACAGGGAGCATGCAGCCCTAAGAACAAGTGGTTTACTAATGTCCTTTATGGAGTTCGAGGCACAGGTTTCTTGGTTTGGGTTTCCAAGGATGTGTTGGGAGCAACTGCTGGTTGAGGTTTCCCAGTTGTATAGGACCCGCTATTGAGAAGGCCATGGTTTTATTGAAGATGGGGGATCTGGCTGATTTGGTATATTTAGGCAAGTCATTGCCAGCCAGAGAATGGGGAAAGTGTAATATTACTATATGATAAAAGTAAGAGTAATACTATATAGTAATTCTAGTCTTACTGTTACTATATACTAATACTCTTACATTTACTATCTAGTATTATTCTTACTGTTAATATATAGTACTGATACCTGTACCACTAGCACTCACTTCACCTGATACCTGTACCACTATCATTCACTTCACCTGATACCTGTACCACTAGCACTCACTTCACCTGACACCTGTACCACTAGTGTTCACTTCACCTGACACCTGTACCACTAGCACTCACTTCACCTGATACCTGTACCACTACCGTTCACTTCACCTGATACCTGTACCACTAGCACTCACTTCACCTGATACCTGTACCACTACCGTTCACTTCACCTGACACCTGTACCACTAGCACTCACTTCACCTGATACCTGTACCACTAGAACTCACTTAACCTGATACCTGTACCACTAGTACTCACTTCACCTGATACCTGTACCACTAGTACTCACTTCACCTGATACCTGTACCACTAGTGTTCACTTCACCTGACACCTGTATCACTAGCACTCACTTCACCTGATACCTGTACCACTAGAGTTCACTTCACCTGACACCTGTACCACTAGCACTCACTTCACCTGACACCTGTACCACTAGCACTCACTTCACCTGATACCTGTACCACTACCATTCACTTCACCTGATACCTGTACCACTAGTACTCACTTCACCTGATACCTGTACCACTAGCGTTCACTTCACCTGACACCTGTACCACTAGCACTCACTTCACCTGATACCTGTACCACTAGCACTCACTTCACCTGATACCTGTACCACTACCATTCACTTCACCTGATACCTGTACCACTAGTACTCACTTCACCTGATACCTGTACCACTAGCGTTCACTTCACCTGACACCTGTACCACTAGCACTCACTTCACCTGATACCTGTACCACTAGCATTCACTTCACCTGATACCTGTACCACTAGCACTCACTTCACCTGACACCTGTACCACTAGTGTTCACTTCACCTGACACCTGTACCACTAGTGTTCACTTCACCTGACACCTGTACCACTAGCACTCACTTCACCTGATACCTGTACCACTACCATTCACTTCACCTGCTACCTGTACCACTAGCACTCACTTCACCTGATACCTGTACCACTACCGTTCACTTCACCTGATACCTGTACCACTAACACTCACTTCACCTGATACCTGTACCACTAGTACTCACTTCACCTGATACCTGTACCACTAGCATTCACTTCACCTGACACCTGTACCACTAGCACTCACTTCACCTGACACCTGTACCACTACCGTTCACTTCACCTCATACCTATACCACTAGCACTCACTTCACCTCATACCTGTACCACTACCGTTCACTTCACCTCATACCTGTACCACTAGCACTCACTTCACCTGATACCTGTACCACTAGCATTCACTTCACCTGACACCTGTACCACTAGCACTCACTTCACCTGATACCTGTATCACTACCGTTCACTTCACCTGATACCTGTACCACTAGCACTCACTTCACCTGATACCTGTACCACTATTGTTCACTTCACCTGACACCTGTACCACTAGTGTTCACTTCACCTGACACCTGTACCACTAGCACTCACTTCACCTGATACCTGTACCACTACCGTTCACTTCACCTCATACCTATACCACTAGCACTCACTTCACCTCATACCTGTACCACTACCGTTCACTTCACCTGATACCTGTACCACTAGCACTCACTTCACCTCATACCTGTACCACTACCGTTCACTTCACCTCATACCTGTACCACTAGTGTTCACTTCACCTGACACCTGTACCACTAGCACTCACTTCACCTGATACCTGTACCACTACCGTTCACTTCACCTGATACCTGTACCACTAGCACTCACTTCACCTGATACCTGTACCACTATTGTTCACTTCACCTGACACCTGTACCACTAGTGTTCACTTCACCTGACACCTGTACCACTAGCACTCACTTCACCTGATACCTGTACCACTACCGTTCACTTCACCTGACACCTGTACCACTAGCACTCACTTCACCTGACACCTGTACCACTAGCACTCACTTCACCTGATACCTGTACCACTAGTACTTACTTCACCTGATACCTGTACCACTAGCATTCACTTCACCTGACACCTGTACCACTAGCACTCACTTCACCTGACACCTGTACCACTAGCACTCACTTCACCTGATACCTGTACCACTAGCATTCACTTCACCTGATACCTCTACCACTAGCACTCACTTCACCTCATACCTGTACCACTAGCATTCACTTCACCTGACACTTGTACCACTACCATTCAGTTCACCTGACACCTGTACCACTAGTGTTCACTTCACCTGATACCTGTACCACTAGCACTCACTTCACCTGACACCTGCATCACTAGCATTCACTTCACCTGATACCTGTACCACTAGCACTCACTTCACCTGATACCTGTACCACTAGCATTCACTTCACCTGACACCTGTACCACTAGCACTCACTTCACCTGATACCTGTACCACTAGCATTCACTTCACCTGACACCTGTACCACTAGCACTCACTTCACCTTATACCTGTACCACTAGCACTCACTTCACCTGATACCTGCACCACTAGCACTCACTTCATCTGATACCTGTACCACTACCGTTCACTTCACCTGATACCTGTACCACTAGCACTCACTTCACCTGATACCTGTACCACTAGCACTCACTTCACCTGATACCTGCACCATTAGCACTCACTTCATCTGATACCTGTACCACTAGCACTCACTTCACCTGATACCTGTACCACTACCGTTCACTTCACCTGATACCTGTACCACTAGCACTCACTTCACCTGACACCTGTACCACTAGCATTCACTTCACCTGATACCTGTACCACTAGCACTCACTTCACCTGACACCTGTACCACTAGTGTTCACTTCACCTGACACCTGTACCACTAGCACTCACTTCACTTGATACCTGTACCACTAGCACTCACTTCACCTGACACCTGTACCACTAGCACTCACTGCACCTGATAACTGTACCACTACCGTACACTTCACGTGACACCTGTACCACTAGCACTCACTTCACCTGATACCTGTACCACTAGCATTCACTTCACCTGACACCTGTACCACTAGCACTCACTTCACCTGATACCTGTACCACTAGCACTCACTTCACCTGACACCTGTACCACTAGCATTCACTTCACCTGATACCTGTACCACTAGCATTCACTTCACCTGATACATGTACCACTACTATTCACTTCACCTGACACCTGTACCACTAGCACTCACTTCACCTGATACCTGTACCACTAGTGTTCACTTCACCTGATACCTGTACCACTAGCACTCACTTCACCTGATGCCTGTACCACTACCGTTCACTTCACCTGACACCTGTACCACTAGCACTCACTTCACCTGATACCTGTACCACTAGCGTTCACTTCACCTGATACCTGTACCACTAGCACTCACTTCACCTGATACCTGTACCACTACCATTCACTTCACCTGATACCTGTACCACTAGTACTCACTTCACCTGATACCTGTACCACTAGCGTTCACTTCACCTGACACCTGTACCACTAGCACTCACTTCACCTGATACCTGTACCACTAGCACTCACTTCACCTGATACCTGTACCACTAGCACTCACTTCACCTGACACCTGTACCACTAGCATTCACTTCACCTGATACCTGTACCACTAGCATTCACTTCACCTGATACATGTACCACTACTATTCACTTCACCTGACACCTGTACCACTAGCACTCACTTCACCTGATACCTGTACCACTAGTGTTCACTTCACCTGATACCTGTACCACTAGCACTCACTTCACCTGATGCCTGTACCACTACCGTTCACTTCACCTGACACCTGTACCACTAGCACTCACTTCACCTGATACCTGTACCACTAGCGTTCACTTCACCTGATACCTGTACCACTAGCACTCACTTCACCTGACACCTGTACCACTAGCACTCACTTCACCTGATACCTGTACCACTAGCGTTCACTTCACCTGATACCTGTACCACTAGCGTTCACTTCACCTGACACCTGTACCACTAGCACTCACTTCACCTGATACCTGTACCACTAGCGTTCACTTCACCTGATACCTGTACCACTAGCACTCACTTCACCTGATACCTGTACCACTAGCACTCACTTCACCTGACACCTGTACCACTAGCACTCACTTCACCTGATACCTGTACCACTACCGTTCACTTCATCTGATACCTGTACCACTAGTTCTCACTTCACCTGATACATGTACCACTAGCACTCACTTCACCTGACACCTGTACCACTAGCACTCACTTCACCTGATACCTGTACCACTAGCA
This sequence comes from Rhinophrynus dorsalis, assembly GCA_037306005.1. Lineage (NCBI taxonomy): Eukaryota > Metazoa > Chordata > Amphibia > Anura > Rhinophrynidae > Rhinophrynus > Rhinophrynus dorsalis. Next base: position 3,039,255 of record CM074723.1, on the reverse strand, counting down.
TTCACTTCACCTGATACCTGTACCACTAGCACTCACTTCACCTGACACCTGTACCACTAGTGTTCACTTCACCTGACACCTGTACCACTAGCACTCACTTCACCTGACACCTGTACCACTAGCACTCACTTCACCTGATACCTGTACCACTAGCATTCACTTCACCTGATACCTGTACCACTAGCACTCACTTCACCTGACACCTGTACCACTAGTGTTCACTTCACCTGACACCTGTACCACTAGCACTCACTTCACCTGATACCTGTACCACTAGCACTCACTTCACCTGACACCTGTACCACTAGCACTCACTTCACCTGATACCTGTACCACTACCGTACACTTCACCTGACACCTGTACCACTAGCACTCACTTCACCTGATACCTGTACCACTAGCATTCACTTCACCTGATACCTGTACCACTAGCACTCACTTCACCTGACACCTGTACCACTAGTGTTCACTTCACCTGACACCTGTACCACTAGTGTTCACTTCACCTGATACCTGTACCACTAGCACTCACTTCACCTGATACCTGTACCACTAGCACTCACTTCACCTGATACCTGTACCACTACCGTACACTTCACCTGACACCTGTACCACTAGCACTCACTTCACCTGATACCTGTACCACTACTATTCACTTCACCTGATACCTGTACCACTAGCACTCACTTCACCTGATACCTGTACCACTACCGTACACTTCACCTGACACCTGTACCACTAGCACTCACTTCACCTGATACCTGTACCACTACTATTCACTTCACCTGACACCTGTACCACTAGCACTCACTTCACCTGACACCTGTACCACTAGCACTCACTTCACCTGATACCTGTACCACTAGCACTAGCATGCAAAGGGTTAAATGAAGTGAGTCTTAGGCTTCCACAGAAATACATGGTCATGTGCACAACAGGGCGTCAGTTCTGGACTAAACCAACTGCACCATAGGGGACAAATTAATATCTGGGGTGTCCAGTGCGTTGCAAGGCAGTGGATTAGAGACCAGCAGTGAAGGGGTTAAAGTCTTATTTAAATCATTGGTAATTTGGAAATGATCATGTCTTCCCTGTGTATCAGTTGGTTTGATCCAAAACGGCTCCGAGTCTCAGAACATTGGACTCCGAGGATTATGGGAGTTGTAGTCCTTAACTCTGCCCTTGTACAGGGATAGGTATGAATGGTGAGTGTTTAATGCTAAGGGTTAAACATTCCCATTGGTGTATATGATGCTTTTAACCCCTTGAATGCTACAATGGCTCAAACACATTGCTTTTCTCTGTAAAGCATACAAGGAGTTAAAAGCAATGGGATATTTGGGGAGCTATTACTTCTCCCATCCGGTGCCCTTATTGTATCCCAGACTTGCTCCCCTCTTGGCTTTGTGCACGTGGCCCTTTATCTGACAGGTGAGGCTTGCACCCCGGTACCCATCACAAACCCCCAGGAGCCTGCGGACGGCAGGAGGGGAGGTCCCAGTCCGGGTCACCTGACACCTGATGAAGGATCCTGGATTAACCCTTTACTGGAGGGGAGGCGACAGACAGGAATCCAGACCCCACTGGTCCTGCGCTCTCCAGTGGTGGAAGGGTTAATATTTCCATGTAAGGTGCTGGAGGGCAGTGAGCGGGGGCTGAATGAGACTTTATTGGCTGGTTCCACTCCAGGGGACGGGCTGTCCCCTCTATAGTCAGTGACACAGGGACCAGAGTCTCAGACACTCCTTCTCCTTCTCACTGTGCCACCTGGAACCATGAGGACTCAGACAAGGTACAGACCCACCTGAACCAAGGGGTAGATGGGCATGGAGGGGAGGGAGAGCTGTGCCAGGCGGGAAGGTATGTGAGACGTCTGTCAGGGCACAATGTGCCAGGATATGGGATGTGAAAAGTCACTCAGTAACACAGATAATGAGGCAGTGACGTTCTACCAGGGCCGGACTTGTAATTAGGCAGAGTAGGCATCTGCCTACAGGCGCACCCCACAGAGGGGCGACTATCATTCCAATCATTTTTTGCCTTTTTTTTTTATTTGCCCTTTTCATTGGCCTCAGCCCTTGCCCGGTTGCTCCCCTGCTTGGCGCCCGCAGCCCGCAACAACATGGTGAGGTCTCAGTCTGTGCCGCCTTTGGCGCAGACCTGTAGCTGCTGAGCTCCCTCATCAGCTCTATAGTAATGCAGAGCGCTGGGTGATGACATCATCTCCATGACATCATCTCCCAGCGCTCTGCATTACTAAAGAGAAGACCACGCGGGAGCAACAGCAGCTACAGCTCTGTGCAGAAGAAGGACACACAGACAGACCTCTCTTCTCCAGGGTAGGAAATGGACATGGGGGGCAATATGGAGATGATGGGGGCACTGTAAGGGGCAATATGGAGATGATCATGGGGGCAATGTGAGGGGCAATAAGGAAATGATCATGGGGGCAATATGGAAATGATTATGGGGGCACTGTGAAGGGTAATATGGAGATGATGGGGACAATGTGAAGGGTAATATGGAGTTGATGGGGGCAATGTGAGGGGCAATATGGAAATGATCATGTGGCAATGTGAGGGGATATGGAGATGATGGGGGCAAAGTGAGGGGATATGGAGATGATGGGGGCAATATGAATATGATGGGGGCAATATGAGGGGATATGGAGATGATGGGGGCAAAGTGAGGGGATATGGAGATGATCAGGGCAATGTGATGGGCAATATGAAGATGATGGGGGCAATATGAGGGGATATGGAGATGATGGGGGCAAAGTGAGGGGATATGGAGATGATGGGGGCAAAGTGAGGGGATATGGACCTGATGGGGGCAATATGGACCTGATGGGGGGGCAATGTGGAGATGATGGCAAATTGGGGGGGGGGGGGGTCAGATTTCTGTGCCTACAGACTCCTGAGATGTAAATCCGGCCCTGTGTTCTACCATTGTCATATCAGCCTCACTGATCCACACTAAATGTATGTGTACGTGTACTTATACTGTGTGTGTCCTTACTGTGTGTATACTTACTGTGTGTTTACTGTGTGTGTGTCCTTACTATGTGTGTCCTTACTATGTGTGTGTGTGTGTGTGTGTGTGTATACTTACTATGTGTAAGTGTGTGTCCTTACTGTGTGTATACTTACTGTGTGTTTGTGTCCTTACTGTGTGTGTACTCACTGTGTGTGTGTCCTTACTGTGTGTGTGTGTCCTTACTGTGTGTATACTTATAGTGTGTGTGTGTGTACTCACTGTGTGTGTGTCCTTACTATGTGTGTTTACTGTATGTGTTTCCTTACTATGTGTGTGTGTGTGTATGTGTGTAAGTGTGTGTCCTTACTGTGTGTGTACTCTGTGTGTGTGTGTGTACTCACTGTGTGTGTGTCCTTACTATGTGTGTTTACTGTATGTGTGTCCTTACTATGTGTGTGTGTGTATGTGTGTAAGTGTGTGTCCTTACTGTGTGTGTACTCACTGTGTGTGTGTGTGTGTTCTTACTGTGTGTGTACTCACTGTGTGTGTGTGTGTGTGTGTCCTTACTGTGTGTGTGTGTGTGTGTGTGTGTCCTTACTGTGTGTATACTTACTGTGTGTGTGTGTGTGTTCTTACTGTGTGTGTGTGTGTGTGTTTACTGTGTGTAAGTGTGTGTCCTTACTGTGTGTATACTTACTGTGTGTAAGTGTGTGTCCTTACTGTGTGTATAATTACTGTGTGTGTGTGTGTGTTCTTACTGTGTGTGTGTGTGTGTGTGTGTGTTTACTGTGTGTAAGTGTGTGTCCTTACTGTGTGTATACTTACTGTGTGTAAGTGTGTGTCCTTACTGTGTGTATACTTACTGTGTGTGTGTCCTTACTGTGTGTGTGTCCTTACTGTTTGTATACTTACTATGTGTAAGTGTGTGTCCTTACTGTGTGTATACTTACTGTGTGTTTGTGTCCTTACTGTGTGTGTACTCACTGTGTGTGTGTCCTTACTGTGTGTGTGTGTCCTTACTGTGTGTATACTTATAGTGTGTGTGTGTGTACTCACTGTGTGTGTGTCCTTACTATGTGTGTTTACTGTATGTGTTTCCTTACTATGTGTGTGTGTGTGTATGTGTGTAAGTGTGTGTCCTTACTGTGTGTGTACTCTGTGTGTGTGTGTGTACTCACTGTGTGTGTGTCCTTACTATGTGTGTTTACTGTATGTGTGTCCTTACTATGTGTGTGTGTGTATGTGTGTAAGTGTGTGTCCTTACTGTGTGTGTACTCACTGTGTGTGTGTGTGTGTTCTTACTGTGTGTGTACTCACTGTGTGTGTGTGTGTGTCCTTACTGTGTGTGTGTGTGTGTGTGTGTGTCCTTACTGTGTGTATACTTACTGTGTGTGTGTGTGTGTTCTTACTGTGTGTGTGTGTGTGTGTTTACTGTGTGTAAGTGTGTGTCCTTACTGTGTGTATACTTACTGTGTGTAAGTGTGTGTCCTTACTGTGTGTATAATTACTGTGTGTGTGTGTGTGTTCTTACTGTGTGTGTGTGTGTGTGTGTGTGTTTACTGTGTGTAAGTGTGTGTCCTTACTGTGTGTATACTTACTGTGTGTAAGTGTGTGTCCTTACTGTGTGTATACTTACTGCGTGTGTGTCCTTACTGTGTGTGTGTCCTTACTGTTTGTATACTTACTGTGTGTAAGTGTGTGTCCTTACTGTTTGTATACTTACTGTGTGTGTGTCCTTACTGTGTGTGTGTCCTTACTGTGTGTTTACTGTGTGTGAGCATGTGTACTTACTGTGCGTGTGTGTGTCCTTACTGTGTGTATACTTACTGTATGTGTAAGTGTGTGCCCTTACTGTGCGTGTGTGTGTCCTTACTGTGTGTATACTTACTGTATGTGTAAGTGTGTGCCCTTACTGTGTGTGTGTGTGTCTTAACTGTGTGTATACTTACTGTATGTATACTTACTGTGTGTGTGCCCTTACTGTGTGTGTTTCCTTACTGTGTGTATACTTACTGTGTGTGTGTGTGTGTTTTTCCTTACTGTGTGTATACTTACTGTGTGTGTGTGTGTGTGTTTCCTTACTGTGTGTATACTTACTGTGTGTGTGTGTGTGTGTGTGTGTGTGTTTCCTTACTGTGTGTATACTTACTGTGTGTGTGAGTGTGTGTCCTTACTGTGTGTATACTTACTGTGTGTGAGTGTGTGTCCTTACTGTATGTATACTTACTGTGTGTGTGAGTGTGTGTCCTTACTGTGTGTGTGAGTGTGTGTCCTTACTGTATGTATACTTACTGTGTGTGTGAGTGTGTGTCCTTACTGTGTGTGTCCTTACTGTGTGTGAGTGGGTGTCCTTTCTGTGTGTATACATACTGTGTGTGTGTAACATTAAATTAGGTTGAATAAAGACACAAGTCCATCAAATTCAACCTTCTCCTCATACCCCAGAGACATGTGGATTTCATAGCTTTTCTGCTATCAAATAAATTAGTCTTTATCAGACCTTCCTGATCTGCCTACTAATACACAGTATAACCCTCTATGTTTCCTTTTGACAGAAATGTATCTAATCTTCTCTTAAATGTATCCATCGTATCTGCCATCACCACCCCCTTAGGCAAGGAATTCCACAATTTAACAATCCTTACTGTAAAAAACCCCTTCCTCTGCTGAAGTCTAAACCTCCTTTCCTCTAATCTCAAGGGGTGTCCCCTGGTCACCTGATCAGGCCTTGGAATGAATAGCTCACCACAGAGATCCTTGTATTGACCTCTCATATACTTGTACAATGTGATAAGGTCTCCTCTTATTCATCTGTTCTCTAGAGTAAATAAACCAAGTTTGTCTAGTTGCTCCTCATATGTCAAGTCCTCCATTCCCTTAATTAATTTTGTTGCTCTCCACTGTACCCTCTCTAGTTCTAGTATATCCTTTTTCAGAACCGGTGCCCAAAACTGCACTGCATACTCAAGGTGAGGTCTTACGAATGATTTGTATAATGGCAAAATAATGTTATCCACTCTTGCTTCAATACCTCTCTTTATGCAAGTCAGGATTTTTTTTGCTTTTGCTAAACAAAATGTGTTTCCTTACTGTGTGTCTGTGTGTCCTTACTGTGTGTGAGTGTGTTTCCTTACTGTGTATCTGTGTGTATACTTAATATGTGTGTGTGTCCTTACTGTGTGTGTGTCCTTACTGTGTGTCACTGTGTGTCTGTGTGTATACTTTCTGTATGTCTGTGTGTGTGTCCTTATTGTGTGGCTGTGTGTGTCCTTACTATGTGTGTGTCCTTACTGTGTGTGTGTGTGTGTGTGTGTGTGTGTGTGTGTGTGTGTGTGTGTGTGTGTGTGTGTGTCCTTACTGTGTGTGTATACTTACTGTGTCTGTGTGACTGTACTTACTGTGCTGAGAATGTACCTGACTCCTACCTAGGTAAGTCCTTCTGTTACACACAGTAATTATATAGATACGCCTGACTGCTGTGTGATGGACTCCTACCTAGGTAAGTCCTTATGTTACACACAGTAATTATAGAGATACGCCTGACTGCTGTGTGATGGACTCCTACCTAGGTAAGTCCTTATGTTACACACAGTAATTATAGAGATACGCCTGACTGCTGTGTGATGGACTCCTACCTAGGTAAGTGCTTCTGTTACACACAGTAATTATATAGATATACACCAGACTGCTGTATGATGGACTCCTACCTAGGTAAGTGCTTCTGTTACACACAGTAATTATATAGATACACCTGACTGCTGTGTGATGGACTCCTACCTAGGTAAGTGCTTCTGTTACACACACAGTAATTATATAGATACACCTGACTGCTGTGTGATGGACTCCTACCTAGGTAAGTCCTTCTGTTACACACAGTAATTATAGAGATACGCCTTACTGCTGTGTGATGGACTCCTACCTAGGTAAGTCCTTCTGTTACACACAGTAATTATAGAGATACGCCTGACTGCTGTGTGATGGACTCCTACCTAGGTAAGTGCTCCTGTTACACACACAGTAATTATAGAGATACGCCTGACTGCTGTGTGATGGACTCCTACCTAGGTAAGTGCTCCTGTTACCCACAGTAATTATAGAGATACGCCTTACTGCTGTGTGATGGACTCCTACCTAGGTAAGTGCTCCTGTTACCCACAGTAATTATAGAGATACGCCTGACTGCTGTGTGATGGACTCCTGCCTAGGTAAGTGCTCCTGTTACACACAGTAATTATAAGGATACGCCTGACTGCTGTGTGATGGACTCCTGCCTAGGTAAGTGCTCCTGTTACCCACAGTAATTATAGAGATACGCCTGACTGCTGTGTGATGGACTCCTGCCTAGGTAAGTGCTCCTGTTACACACAGTAATTATAAGGATACGCCTGACTGCTGTGTGATGGACTCCTGCCTAGGTAAGTGCTCCTGTTACACACAGTAATTATACAGATACACCTGACTGCTGTGTGATGGACTCCTGCCTAGGTAAGTGCTCCTGTTACACACAGTAATTATACAGATACACCTGACTGCTGTGTGATGGACTCCTGCCTAGGTAAGTGCTCCTGTTACACACAGTAATTATACAGATACACCTGACTGCTGTGTGATGGACTCCTGCCTAGGTAAGTGCTCCTGTTACACACAGTAATTATACAGATACACCTGACTGCTGTGTGATGGACTCCTGCCTAGGTAAGTGCTTCTGTTACACACAGTAATTATACAGATACACCTGACTGCTGTGTGATGGACTCCTGCCTAGGTAAGTGCTTCTGTTACACACAGTAATTATACAGATACACCTGACTGCTGTGTGATGGACTCCTGCCTAGGTAAGTGCTTCTGTTACACACAGTAATTATATACATCCACCTGACTGCTGTATGATGGACTCCTACCTAGGTAAGTGCTTCTGTTACACACAGTAATTATATACATCCACCTGACTGCTGTATGATGGACTCCTACCTAGGTAAGTGCTTCTGTTACACACAGTAATTATATAGATACACCTGACTGCTGTATGATGGACTCCTACCTAGGTAAGTACTTCTGTTACACACAGTAATTATATGTATGTATGTGTGTGTGTATATGTATATGTGTATATATCTATATATATATAAAAGAGAAAGGCTCATTGCATAATTTATGTCTCCTCAGGAGACACACACACCCATGGGTGGCAATAAGGAGGGGTTACTGTTCCCATTGGGTGATTCAATGGGGGCGTGATTTGGCCCACCCCCACTATGCAGCCCGCCCACCACTATCAAAGTCAGAAAAAAACAATATGGCCGCCACTTGCTCCTACACCACAGACAAACACACACATGCCCCACTCACACAGCACCAAACTCACACACATGCCCCACTCACACAGCACCACACACACATGCCCCACTCACACAAATGCCCCACTCACACACACAGCACCACACACACAAAAGCCAGAAAGAAATATGGCTGACACACAGTCACTCACCCTGACTCCCAGTGGCCTCCGCAGGACCTGTACTACAGCCACTGAGGAACAAAATGGCACTCAAAGGGTTAAGGTAGGTCCTCATTGCTCAATTATTTCTTCACTGTCATCATTTGCCATGCAAGACACAGGACAGACAGCCATCAGGTACACACTTAAACCACTGACTGCCACAGGGTTGTGTATCAAGCTTTACCCCTCAGGGAGTGTGTTCAAACCCCTCACACTGTAAACTTGCATTTCCCTCCCACTTCTCCTCCTTCCCCAGCCTATTACTAACACTTTTCCACATTTATGTTAAGCCCCGCCCCCTACTCGCGATTAAGCCCCGTCCCCTTTTAACCCAAATTGCCCCATTGCTCTCTCCACATCAGCAGCACATGAGGGACTCCACAAGTAAAAGTTCCCAGGTATTACACACACATGCCCCACTCACACAGCACCAAACACACACAAAGCCAGAAATAAATATGGCTGACACACAGTCACTCACCCTGACTCCCAGTGGCCTCAGCAGGGCCTGTAGTACAGCCACTGAGGAACAAAATGGCACTCAAAGGGTTAAGGTAGGTCCTCATTGCTCAATTATTTCTTCACTGTCATCATTTGCCATGCAAGACACAGGACAGACAGCCATCAGATTCACACTTAACCCACTGACCGCCACAGGGTTGTGTATCAAGTTTTACCCCTCAGGGAGTGTGTTCAACCCCCTCACACTGTAAACTTGCATTTCCCTCCCACTTCTCCTCCTTCCCCAGCCTATTACTAACACTTTTCCACATTTCTCTTAAGCCCCGCCCCCTACTCGTGATTAAGCCCTGCCCACTTTTAACACAGATTGCCCCATTGCTCTCTCCACATCAGCACCACATGACTCCCTTCCAGGGACTACACAAGTCAAAGTTCCCAGGTATGAATACACTTCCCACTGCTATTTAACTCTGACATGCCTCTCTATACCTTAACCATTTGAGTGCCAGAGGGGTGCACAACTCATGCACGCATGTGTTTCTGCGCATATATGTTGCGTGCGTGTGTGTGTGTGTACATCTCTGTTACATTTGTGTGTGCATGTGTGCATCTCCGGTGTGTGTGTGCATGTCTTTTGCATGTCTCTGACGCTCACTGTGTGTATGTGTCTGCCTGTGTGTTGCATATGTCTGTGTTTATCAGTTTGTCTACATTTCACACACGTGCGCCCAACACCGTCCCACATTGTTAGTGTATATATATATATAAGAGAGAAAACCTGCGTCCCCTGCCACACACACCCAGGGGCGGCTGTAAGGAACAGTTAGCCTGCCCCCCAACATCAGTCTTAACCTAGGCTGACCAGACCTCACCTTTAACTGGGGACGCATAGGAAAAATGCATACTGCAGGACTGCTTTCATTTCAGTGAACTACTGCAAAATGGCTATTTCCTAAGGTCAGCCTACCTTAACCCTTTGAGTGTCAGAGGGGTACGCATACATTGCAATGCGTTGCGTACCTCTCTAGCAGTCAGAGGGTTAGCCCTCTCCTCCACAACTCACCTACTGCTACATCACTTCTCTCGACTTACAACTCCTACAGTAAACAACTCATGGCACAATACTATAACCCACCAAGCAGCAGCTCCCATTTTGCTGGGGAGCCACACATTGATCACTTCTTTCAAAGACACACTGGGACACTCAGAGTCAGCTGGGGAATAGGTTAGAACACACAGATCTTCAGTTTCCATGCTAAGAACTGGGGCTGATGGACTCACTTTGTTTCAATTTAACCCTTTGAGTGCTGTTGCAATGCCTTGGATACCTCTCTGGCACTCAGAGGGTTAAGCCCATTAACCCTTGGAGTACCAGAGATGATATGCAGCACATTGCTCTGCGTACCTCTGTCACTCATAGGGTTACTATCTGTTTGGAAAGCTTCCACATTTGGGTATTGTGCAGCCCACTCTTTCCTCACAAGTGGCCCACAGGGTTAAACTGATTTCTTTGAAAATGTCCATTGATTTCAATGAGACTATTAATTCTATCAATGCTACAGACAATGCAAACACATTGCCAAAGCAACGCATTGGGGACCATTGTAGCATTCAAGTGGTTAAAGCCCCATTTATGTCAACACGATTTTCCTGATTTTTCAATTCAACCCTATGGTGTCAGTTTTTTTAGAGTTGCACCCTTTATCTTGATACATAAGGCCCATACAGTTATACTCTTACCCCATTAATCTAAACCCATTTATACTTTTGGCTCTTGCAGCAGCTGACTGTGCACTGTGATCTGTGAGGCTGACGTACTAACACAAAGAGGAACAATTCATCTGTACCATACAGAACAAATACAATGCTTTGCTGACCTCTCTAGCGTTGAAGACGTTAAAACGCCCATTTAAATAAATGGGTATTGTTCCCTGTGCTGCTGTTACTTTTCCACAAAATTCCACCACTTTCTTTAGTATATGAGCCTTCCTGTTTTGAAGCCTATTAGCTGTTAGGGGTCCCTGTATTGATCCCTTGCCTACGGCCCATGGACAAATAATCCGGTTCTGTCCCAGCCGACCACCACGGCCCTCTAATGCAAGGAGCGCCCAACATGTGTCACATATTCCTTTCACTGCCAGAGGACTATACAACTCATTACACAGCAATGTGTTGTGTACCTCTCTCACACTCAGAGTTAAAGTGCTTCACTCCAACCAACTGCTACACTAGGTGTGTATAATGCAGTAACCCTACAGCCCTGTATTTCATGTCTACTTCACTGTCTATGTATAGTCATTTCTACCCCTCACCCATTACTTTACTGTAACACTTCACTGTCCCTCCTCTCCTCAATCTCTCATCTGCTCCTCCCTTGTCACCCCCACTCACCTATCCCCTTGCCATTCATCCATAGTCCCAATCTCGCCATTTTACTCCCACATCACTATTACATTATCTATCACTGCATCTGTCACTTAACCCTCTGTCTGCCAACCTATTTCTTAAAATGTACTGCAGTATCCACTGCTGTAATCTAAATTATTCCTTTACTCACTGTGACCTTCTACAAGTAACACAGCACACTGACTTCAACTGTAAGGATACAGGGTCTTATTCATCAAGTAACATAGCACACTCACTTCAACTGTAAGGATACAGGGCATTATTCATCAAGTAACACAGCACACTCACTTCAACTGTAAGGCTGCAGGGCCTTATTCATCAAGTAACACAGCACACTCACTTCAACTGTAAGGATGCAGGTCCTTATTCATCAAGTAACACAGCACACTCACTTCAACTGTAAGGATGCAGGGCCTTATTCATCAAGTAACACAGCACACTGACTTCAACTGTAAGGATACAGGGTCTTATTCATCAAGTAACACAGCACACTGACTTCAACTGTAAGGACACAGGGTCTTATTCATCAAGTAACACAGCACACTGACTTCAACTGTAATGATACAGGGCCTTATTCATCAAGTAACACAGCACACTCACTTCAACTGTTAAGATACAGGGCCTTATTCACGAAGTAACATAGCACACTCACTTCAACTGTAAGGATACAGGGCCTTATTCACCAAGTAACACAGCACACTCACTTCAACTGTAAGGATACAGGGCCTTATTCACCAAGTAACACAGCACACTCACTTCAACTGTAAGGATACAGGGCCTTATTCACCAAGTAACGCGGCAGACTCACTACAACTGTAAGGATACAGGGCCTTATTCATCATGTAACACAGCACACTCACTTCAACTGTAAGGATACAGGGTCTTATTCATCAAGGAACACCTCACACTCTCCAACTGTAAGGATACAGGGCCTTATTCATCAAGTAACACAGTACACTCACTTCAACTGTAAGGATACAGGGCCTTATTCATCAAGCTGAAGAGCTGCAATTAAAATTTTTTTTACAAATCTTATCAGCATATCTACATCACCACTGCGTCTGTCACACACTGTCTACACATGTGACATCATATGCCTATGTGTGTGTGTCTCCATATGTATGCGTTTCACAGTGTGTGACACGCTCTGTCTCTTTAAGTGCGTGTCTGTAACACTGCATATTTCTGATTCACACAATGTCTCTCTGTGTAAATAATATGACGGGCAACGCCGTCCCACATTGCTAGTATATATATATATATATATATATATATATATATATATATATATATATATATATATAATATGTGTATATATAATCTGACTGTTTGTATTATGGACTCTTACCTAAGTAAGTCCTAGTGTTAATCAATTAAGACCACGTAATTCCTGGGTGTATTATTATCTGAATTTCAATTGTGGATTAATTTCCCTTTATAGATCTGAATCTTACGACATGTTTCTTTAATATAATAAACCAGATTGCATTTTAGAATTATTGACCCTTTATCCGTTTGATGTGCAGGTATTAACCTGTTGTATGCTTCTGATGTCTCCAGTTTACTGCTTATGTGATTGAGTCTGTAGAACTGAAGTTTTTAAAGCAACACAAACACCTATAAATGAAATATTATGTACTTCCCGCTATCACCTGTAAAACATGAGTTAATGTCTGTGAAGACTCCTGTACAGACACCATCTGGGTAATTTTGTTTTTGCTGTTTGAGAGACAAGAGCAAAGATGCTGGTACCCAGCCCTCTTGTCTTCTAAAAGTGTTACCTTATCTCAGCCCATGTACAGACAATCCTGCACTATAAATTCTCAGTCACCTACAAAGATTGCTGTGGGAATGGGAGTCGGGGAGCCCTGGAAATGGTAGTGATGGCTGCCCCCACAGAGTAAGTGTAAAACTAGATTTCAGGCCTTAGTTAAGAAGCAGGTAATCTTATAGTTGCTGCAGGAGATCAGTTAACTTTTAGACAATTGTTTTCCTTTAATATACACAGATCTGTTATAAATGTGTTAAAATGGGGCCATTGGATCAGATTGGGCTGCCCGCTCATTCTTAGTCCATATATTAAACCACAGACCCCAGTTCTCTCCTTGATGTTTGAACAAGACCTGTACTGTATTTTGGTAGAGCTGATAAGGTTCTGAGTTGCTAACAGGACAGGTTTGTTGCAAGACACCATGACCAATGTCCATCTCTCTCTCTCCTGCCCCAGGATCCTGCTGTTCGCTCTGATTGCTGCTCTCTTCTCCTCCATTGTAGTAGCGCAGGGTAAGACTGATAGACTCTCTATTTCTGTGCTTGTCTGTGTCTGTTAATCTATCTATGAGTCGTCTGTCCTACTGTCTTTATATCTCTCTGTCTGCATGTCATACTGTCTGTCTCTATCTGCCTATTTATTCATCAGCTGTCAGTATGTCTGCTTTTTGTCCTGTTCTCATCCTGTCTCCAGACTGTGCCTGTACCTTATGGTCCTGACCTTGGCCTGTCCCCAGACTGTACCTGTACCTTATTGTCCTGACCTCGGCCTGTCTCCAGACTGTGTCTGTACCTTATTGTCCTGACCTCGGCCTGTCCCCAGACTGTGCCTGTACCTTATTGTCCTGACCTCGGCCTGTCCCCAGACTGTGCCTGTACCTTATTGTCCTGACCTCGGCCTGTCAACAGACTGTGTCTGTACCTTATGGTCCTGACCTTGGCCTGTCTCCAGACTGTGTCTGTACCCTAATGTCCTTACCCTGGCCCGTCTTCAGACTGTGCTTGTCCCTTATTGTCCTGACCTCGGCCTGTCTCCAGACTGTGCTTCTACCTTATTGTCCTGTTGCCAGGATGTGCCTGTACCTTATTGTCCCGACCTTGGCCTGTCTTCAGACTGTTCTTGTTCCTTATTGTCCTGACCTCGGCCTGTCTCCAGACTGTGCTTGTTCCTTATTGTCCTGACCTCGGCCTGTCTCCAGACTGTGCCTGTACCTTATGGTCCTGACCTTGGCCTGTCTTCAGACTGTGCTTGTTCCTTATGGTCCTGACCTTGGCCTGTCTCCAGACTGTGTCTGTACCTTATTGTCCTGACCTCGGCCTGTCTCCAGACTGTGCCTGTACCTTATGGTCCTGACCTTGGCCTGTCCCCAGACTGTGCCTGTACCTTATCGTCCTGACCTCGGCCTGTCTCCAGCCTGTGCCTGTACCTTATTGTCCTGACCTCGGCCTGTCTCCAGACTGTGCCTGTACCTTATTGTCCTGACCTCGGCCTGTCTCCAGCCTGTGCCTGTACCTTATTGTCCTGACCTTGGCCTGTCTCCAAACTGTGCTTGTACCTTATTGTCCTGACCTTGGCCTGTCTCCAAACTGTGCTTGTACCTTATTGTCCTGACCTCGGCCTGTCTCCAGACTGTGTCTGTACCTTATTGTCCTGACCTCGGCCTGTCTCCAAACTGTGCTTGTACCTTATTGTCCTGACCTTGGCCTGTCTCCAGACTGTACCTGTACCTTATTGTCCTGACCTTGGCCTGTCTCCAGACTGTGCCTGTACCTTATTGTCCTGACCTTGGCCTGTCTCCAGACTGTGCCTGTACCTTATTGTCCTGACCTCGGCCTGTCTCCAGACTGTGCTTGTACCTTATTGTCCTGACCTCGGCCTGTCTCCAGACTGTGTCTGTACCTTATTGTCCTGACCTTGGCCTGTCTCCAGACTGTGCCTGTACCTTATTGTCCTGACCTTGGCCTGTCTCCAGACTGTGCCTGTACCTTATTGTCCTGACCTCGGCCTGTCTCCAGACTGTGCTTGTACCTTATTGTCCTGACCTTGGCCTGTCCCCAGACTGTGCCTGTACCTTATTGTCCTGACCTTGGCCTGTCTCCAGACTGTGCCTGTACCTTATTGTCCTGACCTTGGCCTGTCTCCAGACTGTGTCTGTACTTTACTGTCCTGACCTTGGCCTGTCTCCAGACTGTGTCTGTACTTTATTGTCCTGACCTCGGCCTGTCTCCACACTGTGTTTGTACCTTATTGTCCTGACCTCGGCCTGTCTCCAGCCTGTGCTTGTACCTTATTGTCCTGACCTCGGCCTGTCTCCAGACTGTACCTGTACCTTATTGTCCTTACCTCGGCCTGTCTCCAGACTGTGCTTGTACCTTATTGTCCTGACCTTGGCCTGTCTCCAGACTGTGCTTGTACCTTATTGTCCTGACCTCGGCCTGTCTCCAGACTGTGTTTGTACCTTATTGTCCTGACCTTGGCCTGTCTTCAGACTGTGCTTGTACCTTATTGTCCTGACCTTGGCCTGTCTCCAGACTGTGCCTGTACCTTATTGTCCTGACCTTGGCCTGTCTCCAGACTGTACCTGTACCTTATTGTCCTGACCTTGGCCTGTCTCCAGACTGTGCCTGTACCTTATTGTCCTGACCGTGGCCTGTCTCCAAACTGTGCTTGTACTTATTGTCCTGAACTTGGCCTGTCTCCAGACTGTGCCTGTACCTTATTGTCCTGACCTCGGCCTGTCTCCAGACTGTACCTGTACCTTATTGTCCTGACCTCGGCCTGTCTCTAGACTGTGCCTGTACCTTATTGTCCTGACCTCGGCCTGTCTCCAGACTGTACCTGTACCTTATTGTCCTGACCTTGGCCTGTCTCCAGACTGTGCTTGTACCTTATTGTCCTGACCTTGGCCTGTCTCCAGACTGTGCCTGTACCTTATTGTCCTGACCTTGGCCTGTCTCCAGACTGTGCTTGTACCTTATTGTCCTGACCTTGGCCTGTCTCCAGACTGTGCCTGTACCTTATTGTCCTGACCATGGCCTGTCTCCAGACTGTGCTTGTACCTTATTGTCCTGACCTTGGCCTGTCTCCAGACTGTGCCTGTACCTTATTGTCCTGACCTTGGCCTGTCTCCAAACTGTGCTTGTACCTTATTGTCCTGACCTTGGCCTGTCTCCAGACTGTGCCTGTACCTTATTGTCCTGACCTTGGCCTGTCTCCAGACTGTGCCTGTACCTTATTGTCCTGACCTTGGCCTGTCTCTAGACTGTGTCTGTACCTTATTGTCCTGACCTCGGCCTGTCTCCAGACTGTACCTGTACCTTATTGTCCTGACCTTGGCCTGTCCCCAGACTGTACCTGTACCTTATTGTCCTGACCTCGGCCTGTCTCCAGACTGTACCTGTACCTTATTGTCCTGACCTTGGCCTGTCTCCAGACTGTACCTGTACCTTATTGTCCTGACCTTGGCCTGTCTCCAGACTGTACCTGTACCTTATTGTCCTGACCTCGGCCTGTCTCCAGACTGTGCTTGTACCTTATTGTCCTGACCTCGGCCTGTCTCTAGACTGTGGTCTGTACCTTATTGTCCTGACCTTGGCCTGTCTCCAGATGTACCTGTACCTTATTGTCCTGACCTTGGCCTGTCTCCAGACTGTACCTGTACCTTATTGTCCTGACCTTGGCCTGTCTCCAGACTGTACCTGTACCTTATTGTCCTGACCTTGGCCTGTCTCCAGACTGTACCTGTACCTTATTGTCCTGACCTTGGCCTGTCTCCAGACTGTACCTGTACCTTATTGTCCTGACCTTGGCCTGTCTCCAGACTGTACCTGTACCTTATTGTCCTGACCTTGGCCTGTCTCCAGACTGTGCCTGTACCTTATTGTCCTGACCTTGGCCTGTCTCCAGACTGTACCTGTACCTTATTGTCCTGACCTTGGCCTGTCTCCAGACTGTGCCTGTACCTTATTGTCCTGACCTTGGCCTGTCTCCAGACTGTGCTTGTACCTTATTGTCCTGACCTCGGCCTGTCTCTAGACTGTGTCTGTACCTTATTGTCCTGACCTCGGCCTGTCTCCAGACTGTGTCTGTACCTTATGGTCCTGACCTCGGCCTGTCTCCAGACTGTGTCTGTACCTTATGGTCCTGACCTTGGCCTGTCTCCAGACTGTGTCTGTACCTTATTGTCCTGACCTCGGCCTGTCTCCAGACTGTACCTGTACCTTATTGTCCTGACCTTGGCCTGTCTCCAGACTGTACCTGTACCTTATTGTCCTGACCTCGGCCTGTCTCCAGACTGTACCTGTACCTTATTGTCCTGACCTCGGCCTGTCTCCAGACTGTGCCTGTACCTTATTGTCCTGACCTCGGCCTGTCCCCAGACTGTGCTTGTACCTTATTGTCCTGACCTTGTCCTGTCTCCAGACTGTGCTTGTACCTTATTGTCCTGACCTTGGCCTGTCTCCAGACTGTGCTTGTACCTTATTGTCCTGACCTTGGCCTGTCTCCAGACTGTGCTTGTACCTTATTGTCCTGACCTTGGCCTGTCTCCAGACTGTGCCTGTACCTTATTGTCCTGACCTTGGCCTGTCAACAGACTGTGTCTGTACCTTATTGTCCTGACCTTGGCCTGTCTCCAGACTGTGCCTGTACCTTATTGTCCTGACCTTGGCCTGTCTCCAGACTGTGCTTGTACCTTATTGTCCTGACCTTGGCCTGTCTCCAGACTGTACCTGTACCTTATTGTCCTGACCTCGGCCTGTCTCCAGACTGTGCTTGTACCTTATTGTCCTGACCTTGGCCTGTCTCCAGACTGTGCCTGTACCTTATTGTCCTGACCTTGGCCTGTCAACAGACTGTGTCTGTACCTTATTGTCCTGACCTTGGCCTGTCTCCAGACTGTGCCTGTACCTTATTGTCCTGACCTTGGCCTGTCTCCAGACTGTGCTTGTACCTTATTGTCCTGACCTCGGCCTGTCCCCAGACTGTGCTTGTACCTTATTGTCCTGACCTTGGCCTGTCTCCAGACTGTGTTTGTACCTTATTGTCCTGACCTTGGCCTGTCTCTAGACTGTGCTTGTACCTTATTGTCCTGACCTTGGCCTGTCCCCAGACTGTGCTTGTACCTTAATGCCCTGACCTCGGCCTGTCTCCAGACTGTGCTTGTACCTTATTGTCCTGACCTTGGCCTGTCCCCAGACTGTGCTTGTACCTTATTGTCCTGACCTTGGCCTGTCCCCAGACTGTGCTTGTACCTTATTGTCCTGATCTCGGCCTTGCATTTTCCATGCCTTCTGTGCAAGGTCCAGGGGGCTGTTAGGTATCAGTGTCTTAACTCTTGAGACAGTCCTGTCCCTGCCACTCACACCTTATGCCCTAGCCATTGGACTCCCACCCCTTACCCTCAGAACACGTAGTGCTACCTTCATCTAGGTAGGAGTTTCATTTGAATCCATGGCCATCAGTCTGTCACCTTTTGTCTGCCTGATTCTGTCTCACTGTTGCCCTCTAGAGGAGACTGCAACAGGTGCTGAGCTGCCTCCACCAGCATTGAGCTCAATTTCAGGTATGTTCTGTGTATCATATATACTGTAACTCACACAGTGATATAGAAACACACACACTTACATATACACATACATACCCTGTTTATTCTTTATATATATATGTATTTCTAGGCCAGTCATCCCTATTTTTCATTGTGTTCAGAACTGCATTGATCGGTGACATGCTAGAGACATGCGAAAAGCATGGCAGAGTACTGTAACATGCAAATGGTTCAATTTGGCCGTGGTGGGGGGATGGAGGGCAGAGAGAAGGGTGATGAAGTGAGGGCTGGACTTTGTGCTGACAGAGGGGAGTGTTGGGACACAGTGATGTATTATGAATGTGTGGGTGAGAGCTGGGTGAGTGAATGGCAGATGGAGGGCTAAGGTAATGGTGAATAAGGAGGATGAATGAAGGCAGAGGGCGGAGTGAACAGCAGTCTGTAGAGGGATGTGCAGGAATAGTTAGGGAATTAATGGTGGAACAGGATGTATGGTGTAGGCAAGTCCTTTCAAGTCATGGGTTGCCGTGATGAAAGGGAGGCTGGGAGTCGCTCACTATTTTCCATCAGTGGAGAAAGGGAAGGTGGAAGTCACACACTATATTCCATCAGCGGTGAAAGGTAAGGTGGGAGAGATGGTCAGGCAATGGTCACCTCTTTGCTTCTCCTCCCCTCCCACCTCTCACTGCTGCTGGCACACAATGAATGAGTGCAAGAGTGAAGTCAGGGAGAAGGAGACAACGAGAGAGAAGGAAGGAAGGCGTGTTAGGAATATAGAGGCAAACAGGCAAGGAGAGGTCGGAAGGCTGAAGAAGCAAGTTGCAAAGTGTGTAAAGGAGACCCAGCATCCTCCTGAGGCAATCAGACATTTCAGTTGGGTGAAAGGATGTGTTTCAGGAATGGAATGGTTGAGGAGGTAGGGGGCAAACCCTACGTGTGTGTGTAGAATGATTGAGGTGGCAGGGAGCAAAGCTTCCTGAGGCAAGAACCATGTGTGTGGAATGGTTGAGGCCTGAGGCAAGCACTGTGTGTGTGTGTGTGTGTGTGTGTGTGTGTAATGCTTGAGGCCTGAGGCAAGAACCATGTGTGTGGAATGGTTGAGGCCTGAGGCAAGCACTGTATGTGTGGAATGGTTGAGGCCTGAGGCAAGCACTGTGTGTGGAATGGTTGAGGCCTGAGGCAAGCACCATGTGTGGAATGGAGAAGGAGGCAGGCTCTTCAACTAAGAACCGTGTGGAAAGGTTGAGGCCTGAGTCAAGCACTGTGTATTTCGAGTTGGTTGAGTAGCCCCTGCCTCCTCCTGAGCCAATCACCATGTACATTGTTCCCCTCAACCACATCCCATTGGAAGCACAAAAGAGCGTTAGCATAACTCCGCCTTTGTGATGCCCTGGAACATGACTGACAGCAAATCAGAAACAATTTGGATTTATTTAGAGACATAAATGAAAGTGAACAGCACTGTAGGATTTTCTAAAATAAAAACCATATATTTATTAAGCCAGGTCAATATTAAAACCCCTACTAAGGCCTTTATCAAGATAATGGTCAAACAAAATAACCCTTCTTATATACCCTTACAAATAAAAATGGACATTGGCGTATTTCCTGTGACATAAACATTACAAACAAGGGTTTACCTCAGACTTCAACATGTCTCTTTAAAAACATATTGATTGAATACTCTAGTGTTGTCACTGTGTGTGATGCTTAGTGATACCGGACTTCCTCTGCTATTTAAGATAATGAGTGGTACTTATGACTTATAGTACTTGTAACAGATCCTACCCATTACTTGAGCCCTTGACTGGCCCTAGAACTATTTATCCAAAGACTGTGGACATTTTGCCCTGGTTGTGCACTAAATAGACTTTTGATAGACTTTATGGGAATGGGGCTAATGTACTGTATTACACAAAACTGCCCTGCATTAGACTGCTGGCTTGCTTCCAAGGGAAGGTGCAGTGAGGGGTTAATTCTTTGAATGTGTATTGCAGTCCCTCAAGCCATTGTATTGTGTATTGTAAGATGTATTGAGACCCCCTGCTGTGTGTTAATCCATTCAGGCCCCTCAGTCTGTGAGTCACCTATTGTATAACCTGAAACTCTGTTGTCAGTCCTTTATATTATATGTTGTGAGTTTATTACCTCTGTGAATGCTCCCATTGTGTCAGCCCTTACCATTTGCTGCTGGTTCCTTGTCTTATGTTTGAATTGTATTATCTCTGCCCCTCACCCTATTATATCTGGTTGGCCAATGTACTTCAGTGTAGTTGATCTGTATAAATATGTGTGGTTTTGTACAATAAAGTCAGTCTTACTCTGAGTGAACAAGGAGTCCTGGAGTCTTGTATTGCTTATGGTCTAAAGTGTCCACTCTGATACCCATCTGCATCATGTATCCTGAATCGTCGTCCGTCTGCTGCCAGTATCCTGTTACCCATCTCCGGATCCTGTCAGGCGGCAACGTGGACTCCTGCCTTGCTTCTTCCAAGTTCCAGTAGAACCTTCGATTCGAGCACCGGAGCGCTCAAATGGCTTAGCAACAGCTACCCTTTGTTCCTGCGACATCTTCCCTGTTCCTCGTAGCCCGGGAGTAGAGGCCTCACTCTCTACTGCCCATGTTTCCCTGCTTCCAGCGATCCTGCGACTGTTTCAGTGACCGTCCATCCTTCAACCGGTGCATCCAACGGTGCTTATCTGGAGTCGAGAGGGAGAGACCCGGGAACGACGGCGGAAGGCGACTCGGCCCCTTCCCAGCTTCCGTTACAGTACCTATCAGTATGAATAGTTTGTATATGTGAAGGACAGTAGTAAGACGCTGATAGTAGCTCTGGATTAGTACTGTATCAATGTAATCGTAGAAATGACAGAGCTAGTTATTACTGATGGGATCGATATATGGTTGATATTGAGTGCAATTATTTTAACAGAAAACAGGTATATAGGGACACATACAACATCACAATCTGTTTTTAAAGAGAAATGTTGAAGTCTTTGGGGTAAACCCTTGTTTTGAATGTTTATGACACAGGAAATTCACCAATGTGTATTTTTGCATGTAAGGGTATATCAGAAAGGTCACTTTCTTTGCACATTGTCGTGATAAAGGCCTTAGTCGGGGCTGATACATTGACCTAACTTAATAATTACATGGCTTTTATTATAGCAAATCCTAGAGCACACCTCCCAACAATTCAAATTGCCAAAGAGGGACAGTTGTGTTTTAGGGGTGTTGCTGCGGGCATGGCTGGTGGGCGGGGCATTACAGAGAATTTTTAGGCTATTTCATGACCTATTGATACCTCTTTATGTAACCTTATAAATGACTTATAACAAGACCAACGTATTTTATTTTACACAGACTAATTTATAAACACATATACTGACATTTATACAAACAATAATGTGAGTTTTATTGCCGTGGAGCAATGTGATACACTTATATACACACACCACACAGTCTGATCTCCTAAACACAGGGACACGAGGGTGATACACTTCTATACACACCACACAGTCTGATCTCCTAAACACAGGGACACCAGGGTGATACACTTATATACATACCACACAGTCCGATCTCCTAAACACAGGGACATCAGGGTGATACACTTATATACACACCACAAAGTCTGATCTCCTAAACACAGGACACCAGGGTGATATACTTCTATACACACCACACAGTCTGATCTCCTAAACACAGGGACACCAGGGTGATACACTTCTATACACATC
This sequence comes from Rhinophrynus dorsalis, assembly GCA_037306005.1. Taxonomy (NCBI): domain Eukaryota; kingdom Metazoa; phylum Chordata; class Amphibia; order Anura; family Rhinophrynidae; genus Rhinophrynus; species Rhinophrynus dorsalis. The sequence goes on along the minus strand of CM074723.1, from coordinate 3,016,854 downwards.
ACACAGTCTGATCTCCTAAACACAGGAACACCAGGGTGATACACTTATATACACACACCACACAGTCTGATCTCCTAAACACAGGGACATCAGGGTGATACACTTATATACACACCACAAAGTCTGATCTCCTAAACACAGGGACACCAGGGTGATACACTTATATACACACACCACACAGTCTGATGTCCTAAACACAGGGACACCAGGGTGATACATTTATATACACACCACATAGTGTGATCTCCTAAACACAGGGGCACCAGGGTGATACACTTATATACACACCACACCGTCTGATCTCCTAAACACAGGGACACCAAGGTGGGAAAGAGGGATTTGGGTCTAAAAGAGGGACTGTCCTGACTAAAGAGGGACACTTGGGAGGTGTGCTACTAGAGTGCCATCCACTTTCATTTATCTACCTACCTATACGTAGACTTGTTAGTGCACCAGGTATATCTCTTGAGAGCAGAGTGCTTTCCTTTAGAATGTTTTGATATATATATATACTGTATATATTAGTACAATACAATAGAGACATTAGATCGCTGATTTACAAAACAGAAAGTAAAACAAACTCAACATCCAACGTCCACTTCTTCCCTGCGCTGAACCTCTCCTTTGATGTTTGGAAGGTGCAGTATAGTGGAAATAGGAGCACGATGTGTGACAGACTGCTTGCACCTAATTACTTGTCTGTCTATATTTTTTGAAATTTCTGAATTTTTTACTCTGTCTCCCTCTAGAGGAACCTGTCACAGGTG
>CM074723.1:2870277-3015887 GCA_037306005.1 Rhinophrynus dorsalis | reverse complement strand
TCCAAAGCTTGGACATCCATTAAATAGTGCTTAGCAAAGGTATGCAAGAAGGACCAAGTCTCTGCCCTGCACAACTGCTCAGCTGAGGCCTGATTCTTATAGGCCCAGGAGGCCCCAAAAGACCTAGTGGAATGCACTATGACACACCAGAAATGAAAAATAGACCAAACCCTATGGTAAGTGTCAAGCCAAGGCATGAGTTGGCCTTTGCAGGGCCCCTGGTATGAATAATTTGTTTATTTTTGTATGTGTATGTTATTCAAAATGCACCAGTCCTAGGCCATAAAACTGAATGAGCAGATAGCAATCACAAGAGCAGGACATAGGCTGCCATAAAAGGTCTTGGGCCCTCTGCTTTGATGGGGGGTTATCCAGGGGACAGCCACATAACCTGAAATAGGGAGAATACTTATATATAATGTTTTAAGGTTCAGTACAGCTATATATTTAGAATTCCCAGGTTTTGCCCTTTTGGTGGGTACCAAACATGCAAAGGAGAGGTGCTCCTGCTATGAGTTACAATAATAGCCACTTTGCAACCAGTTAGACCCAGCATATTTGGTGTCCAGATATTCACACAAATATGAGGAATGTGATTATTCTAACATTATAGAGGTGTGCTGTAAACTGCATGTTTTGGGAAGCCTTATGACTTTTCAGGTAGAACTCTGCAGTAACAACAAGGAGAAAAGTAAAATGGTGACTGCAAGACAGACAGCCAATCAGAAGGTGGCCCTCAAAACAAGCATTCTGGGAAATGTAGTCTTCTCTGTTGCCATTGCTTAGCAAATGCGCGGAATGCCACAGATCCCCAAGACCCTCAGGGCGTGAAAGGGTAAGAGGCAAGAAGAAAGAGCGCATCGTGACTTCTGTATGTTAAGCAGTTGTAGAGATATGGCCCATAGAAGTCAATGAAGCAAAGATGGAGGTGGTTTGGGAAGAGTCCTTAATGGAGCCGCGCACCCAAAAACAGGCACAATTTTGAGGTACCCCCAAAAACCCAATGTGGGGGGCACCTAAAAGACAAGCCCCAAAGGGAAAAGCACCGACCTGGATAAAACACCAGGGAAGGGTTACTCTACTCAAAATGCAGCCAACCTTGCTCCGTAACGCGGGGAAAGAACAGTTTTCATATAGTAAAATACCCGATGTGAGTGCAAGAGCCCAAGGGCCCAGAGTAATCCTCTGTATGGAGAGGTACAATAGGGATGAAGTGGACCAAGGCACTCAAAGGGTTATTCACCAATCTTCATTTTTTTCAGGTTACCATTGTGAAAGGAGCAGAGCCCAAAGGGACACATGGCTGCAAGGGTCCACACAGCACCTGCACACCGGTCAGTCCACTGCAGGGGAAGCCCAGTAATGGTAACCCACCTAATGGCGGAATTCTGACAGTTCCAGATCTATCAGGAAATAAGTGTCCTGGCCAGGATTTCACCTCAGAGAACATATCATAATTATAGGAGGGGCAAAGGTCTCCACCCAAAAGACTCTCTTTTGAGAATGTGTTCTGCCCTTTCAAGGAGGAACTTAACACCGTGGTACCTGTGTTCCATATTGGACGACAGAGAAAGACATTATTAAACTAGGAAAAGTGCAGAGACGTGCAACAAAACTGATAAAGGGATTGGAGGATCTGAGTTATAAAGAGAGACTAGCCAAACTGGGTTTGTTTACATTAGAGAAGAGACGTGTAAGAGGTGATATGATTACCATTTACACATATATTCAAGGTCAATACAAATAACTATCCAATGAATTATTTACTCAAAGAGTTGAGTAAATAAAATGTTCTCCATTAAGGGGAAAGGCTCTGTCGACTATAACAAAGGCAGGGATTTTTTTATAGTAAGGGCAGTAAGTCAGGGAGGTACTGTGTAATTGCTTTCAGAAGAGTAATGAATACCTATTTAGCACAGAACAATAATGAGAATTATAACAGTTACTTGTCTAGGCATGCTACGCTGAGGCACGGGGCGCCAGGCTCTGTGGGATCTCCATCGCGGACCTCTCCGGGGCCGACATTGGACTCGTTTTCCTGCAGAATGGAGTCAATGAAAGTCGATGGGGACAGGAGGGGGTCGTCTGCTTCAGGGGGTGTCGGACTCTGCTCAGAAACCACAGGGCTGTCAGATGGTGTCAGGGGCTCCTCCTTAATGAGGATCACAGGACTGCGACTGGAGGGGGAGGAAGAATAAAGGTCAGTCTTGTACAGAATCTACTCACTGTATATCGTCCCTCTCTGTCCTCTGTATGCCGCCCCTCCCCGTCCCCTGTACGCCGCCCCTCCCCGTCCTCTGTACGCCGCCCCTTCCTGTCCCCTGTACGCCGCCCCTCCCCGTCCTCTGTACGCCGCCCCTCCCCGTCCTCTGTACGCCGCCCCTCCCCGTCCTCTGTACGCCGCCCCTCCCCGTCCTCTGTCCGCCGCCCCTCCCCGTCCTCTGTACGCCGCCCCTTCCTGTCCTCTGTACACCGCCCCTCCCTGTCCTCTGTACACCGCCCCTCCCTGTCTTCTGTACTCCTCTGTATACCGCTCCTCCCTGTCCTCTGTATACCACCCCTCCCTGTCCTCTGTACTCCTCTGTATACCGCCCCTCCCCGTCCTCTGTACGCCGCCCCTCCCCGTCCTCTGTCCGCCGCCCCTCCCCGTCCTCTGTCCGCCGCCCCTCCCCGTCCTCTGTCCGCCGCCCCTCCCCGTCCTCTGTCCGCCGCCCCTTCCTGTCCTCTGTACACCGCCCCTCCCTGTCCTCTGTACACCGCCCCTCCCTGTCTTCTGTACTCCTCTGTATACCGCTCCTCCCTGTCCTCTGTATACCACCCCTCCCTGTCCTCTGTACTCCTCTGTATACCGCCCCTCCCTGTCCTCTGTACACCGCCCCTCCCTGTATTCTGTACTCCTCTGTATACCGCTCCTCCCCGTCCTCTGTACGCAGCCCCTCCCCGTCCTCTGTACGCCGCCCCTCCCCGTCCTCTGTACGCCGCCCCTTCCTGTCCTCTGTACACCGCCCATCCCTGTCTTCGTACTCCTCTGTATACCGCTCCTCCCCTCCCTGTCCTCTGTACTCCTCTGTATACCGCTCCTCCCCTCCCTGTCCTCTGTACTCCTCTGTATACCGCCCCTCCCCGTCCTCTGTACGCCGCCCCTCCCCGTCCTCTGTCCGCCGCCCCTCCCCGTCCTCTGTCCGCCGCCCCTCCCCGTCCTCTGTCCGCCGCCCCTCCCCGTCCTCTGTCCGCCGCCCCTTCCTGTCCTCTGTACACCGCCCCTCCCTGTCCTCTGTACACCGCCCCTCCCTGTCTTCTGTACTCCTCTGTATACCGCTCCTCCCTGTCCTCTGTATACCACCCCTCCCTGTCCTCTGTACTCCTCTGTATACCGCCCCTCCCTGTCCTCTGTACACCGCCCCTCCCTGTATTCTGTACTCCTCTGTATACCGCTCCTCCCCGTCCTCTGTACGCAGCCCCTCCCCGTCCTCTGTACGCCGCCCCTCCCCGTCCTCTGTACGCCGCCCCTTCCTGTCCTCTGTACACCGCCCATCCCTGTCTTCGTACTCCTCTGTATACCGCTCCTCCCCTCCCTGTCCTCTGTACTCCTCTGTATACCGCTCCTCCCTGTCCTCTGTATACCGCCCCTCCCTGTCCTCTGTATACCGCCCCTCCCTGTCTTCAGTACTCCTCTGTAAGTCGCTCCTCCTTGTCCTCAGTACTCCTCTATAAGCCGCTCCTCCCTGTCCTTGGTACATCTCCGTATAATGCTACTTTCCATCCTCTGTACATACCTGTAGAGGGCATGTCGCTCAGTACCTCTCTCTCTCCTGCTTGTACTCATATTGCCTCACAGTACCTTGCACTACCTGCCTGTACCCAGATTGCCTCTCGGTATTATTGTCTCCTGCCTGTACCCAGATTACCTCTCGGTATTATTGTCTCCTGTCTGTACCCAGAATGCCTCTCGGTATTTATTGTCTCCTGCCTGTACCCAGATTGCCTCTCGGTATTTATTGTCTCCTGCCTGTACCCAGATTGCCTCTCAGTATTATTGTCTCCTGCCTGTACCCAGATTGCCTCTCAGTATTATTGTCTCCTGCCTGTACCCAGATTGCCTCTCAGTATTATTGTCTCCTGCCTGTACCCAGATTGCCTCTCAGTAATATTGTCTCCTGTCTGTACCCAGATTGCCTCTCAGTATTATTGTCTCCTGCCTGTACCCAGATTGCCTCTCGGTAATATTGCCTCCTGCCTGTACCCAGATTGCCTCTCAGTATTATTGTCTCCTGCCTGTACCCAGATTGCCTCTCGGTATTACTGTCTCCTGCCTGTACCCAGATTGCCTCTTGCTAATATTGTCTCCTGCCTGTACCCAGATTGCCTCTCAGTATTATTGTCTCCTGCCTGTACCCAGATTGCCTCTTGCTAATATTGTCTCCTGCCTGTACCCAGATTGCCTCTCAGTATTATTGTCTCCTGCCTGTACCCAGATTGCCTCTCGGTATTATTGTCTCCTGCCTGTACCCAGATTGCCTCTCGGTATTATTGTCTCCTGCCTGTACCCAGATTGCCTCTCGGTATTATTGTCTCCTGCCTGTACCCAGATTACCTCTCAGTATTATTGTCTCCTGCCTGTACCCAGATTGCCTCTCGGTATTATTGTCTCCTGCCTGTACCCAGATTGCCTCTCAGTATTATTGTCTCCTGCCTGTAACCAGATTGCCTCTCGGTATTATTGTCTCCTGCCTGTACCCAGATTGCCTCTCAGTATTATTGTCTCCTGCCTCTACCCAGATTGCCTCTCGGTATTATTGTCTCCTGGCTGTACCCAGATTGCCTCTCGGTATTATTGTCTCCTGCCTGTACCCAGATTGCCTCTCGGTATTATTGTCTCCTGCCTGTACCCAGATTGCCTCTCGGTAATATTGCCTCCTGCCTGTACCCAGATTGCCTCTCGGTAATATTGCCTCCTGCATGTACCCAGATTGCCTCTTAGTATTATTGTCTCCTGCCTGTACCCAGATTGCCTCTCAGTAATATTGTCTCCTGTCTGTACCCAGATTGCCTCTCAGTATTATTGTCTCCTGCCTGTACCCAGATTGCCTCTCGGTAATATTGCCTCCTGCCTGTACCCAGATTGCCTCTCAGTATTATTGTCTCCTGCCTGTACCCAGATTGCCTCTCGGTATTACTGTCTCCTGCCTGTACCCAGATTGCCTCTTGCTAATATTGTCTCCTGCCTGTACCCAGATTGCCTCTCAGTATTATTGTCTCCTGCCTGTACCCAGATTGCCTCTTGCTAATATTGTCTCCTGCCTGTACCCAGATTGCCTCTCGGTAATATTGCCTCCTGCCTGTACCCAGATTGCCTCTCAGTATTATTGTCTCCTGCCTGTACCCAGATTGCCTCTCGGTATTATTGTCTCCTGCCTGTACCCAGATTGCCTCTTGGTAATATTGTCTCCTGCCTGTACCCAGATTGCCTCTCAGTATTATTGTCTCCTGCCTGTACCCAGATTGCCTCTTGGTAATATTGTCTCCTGCCTGTACCCAGATTGCCTCTCGGTATTATTGTCTCCTGCCTGTACCCAGATTGCCTCTTGGTAATATTGTCTCCTGTCTGTACCCAGATTGCCTCTCGGTATTTATTGTCTCCTGCCTGTACCCAGATTGCCTCTCAGTATTATTGTCTCCTGCCTGTACCCAGATTGCCTCTCGGTATTTATTGTCTCCTGCCTGTACCCAGATTGCCTCTTGGTAATATTGTCTCCTGCCTGTACCCAGATTGCCTCTTGGTAATATTGTCTCCTGCCTGTACCCAGATTGCCTCTCGGTATTATTGTCTCCTGCCTGTACCCAGATTGCCTCTCGGTATTGTCGTCTCCTGCCTGTACCCAGATTGCCTCTCAGTATTATTGTCTCCTGCCTATACCCAGATTGCCTCTCGGTATTTATTGTCTCCTGCCTGTACCCAGATTGCCTCTCGGTATTTATTGTCTCCTGCCTGTACCCAGATTGCCTCTTGGTAATATTGTCTCCTGTCTGTACCCAGATTGCCTCTCGGTATTTATTGTCTCCTGCCTGTACCCAGATCGCCTCTCAGTATTATTGTCTCCTGCCTGTACCCAGATCGCCTCTCAGTATTATTGTCTCCTGCCTGTACCCAGAATGCCTCTCTGTATTTATTGTCTCCTGCCTGTACCCAGATTGCCTCTCGGTATTTATTGTCTCCTGCCTGTACCCAGATTGCCTCTTGGTAATATTGTCTCCTGCCTGTACCCAGATTACCTCTCAGTATTATTGTCTCCTGCCTGTACCCAGATTGCCTCTCAGTATTATTGTCTCCTGCCTGTACCCAGATTGCCTCTCAGTATTATTGTCTCCTGCCTGTACCCAGATTGCCTCTCAGTATTATTGTCTCCTGCCTGTACCCAGATTGCCTCTCGGTAATATTGCCTCCTGCATGTACCCAGATTGCCTCTCGGTATTATGGTCTCCTGGCTGTACCCAGATTGCCTCTCGGTATTATTGTCTCCTGCCTGTACCCAGATTGCCTCTCAGTATTATTGTCTCCTGCCTGTACCCAGATCGCCTCTCAGTATTATTGTCTCCTGCCTGTACCCAGAATGCCTCTCTGTATTTATTGTCTCCTGCCTGTACCCAGATTGCCTCTCGGTATTTATTGTCTCCTGCCTGTACCCAGATTGCCTCTTGGTAATATTGTCTCCTGCCTGTACCCAGATTACCTCTCAGTATTATTGTCTCCTGCCTGTACCCAGATTGCCTCTCAGTATTATTGTCTCCTGCCTGTACCCAGATTGCCTCTCAGTATTATTGTCTCCTGCCTGTACCCAGATTGCCTCTCAGTATTATTGTCTCCTGCCTGTACCCAGATTGCCTCTCGGTAATATTGCCTCCTGCATGTACCCAGATTGCCTCTCGGTATTATGGTCTCCTGGCTGTACCCAGATTGCCTCTCGGTATTATTGTCTCCTGCCTGTACCCAGATTGCCTCTCGGTATTATTGTCTCCTGCCTGTACCCAGATTGCCTCTCGGTAATATTGCCTCCTGCCTGTACCCAGATTGCCTCTCGGTAATATTGCCTCCTGCATGTACCCAGATTGCCTCTTAGTATTATTGTCTCCTGCCTGTACCCAGATTGCCTCTCAGTATTATTGTCTCCTGTCTGTACCCAGATTGCCTCTCAGTATTATTGTCTCCTGTCTGTACCCAGATTGCCTCTCGGTATTATTGTCTCCTGCCTGTACCCAGATTGCCTCTCGGTATTATTGTCTCCTGCTTGTACCCAGATTGCCTCTCAGTATTATTGTCTCCTGCCTGTACTCAGATTGCCTCTCAGTATTATTGTCTCCTGCCTGTACCCAGATTGCCTCTCAGTATTATTGTCTCCTGTCTGTACCCAGATTGCCTCTCAGTATTATTGTCTCCTGTCTGTACCCAGATTACCTCTCAGTATTATTGTCTCCTGCCTGTACCCAGATTGCCTCTCAGTATTATTGTCTCCTGCCTGTACCCAGATTGCCTCTCGGTATTATTGTCTCCTGCCTGTACTCAGATTGCCTCTCAGTATTATTGTCTCCTGCCTGTACCCAGATTGCCTCTCAGTATTATTGTCTCCTGCCTGTACCCAGATTGCCTCTCAGTATTATTGTCTCCTGCCTGTACCCAGATTGCCTCTCAGTATTATTGTCTCCTGTCTGTACCCAGATCGCCTCTCAGTATTATTGTCTCCTGCCTGTACCCAGATTGCCTCTCGGTATTATTGTCTCCTGCCTGTACCCAGATTGCCTCTCAGTATTATTGTCTCCTGCCTGTACACAGATTGCCTCTCTGTATTATTGTCTCCTGCCTGTACCCAGATTGCCTCTCAGTATTATTGTCTCCTGCCTGTACCCAGATTGCCTCTCGGTATTATTGTCTCCTGCCTGTACCCAGATTGCCTCTTAGTATTATTGTCTCCTGCCTGTACCAAGATTGCCTCTCAGTATTATTGTCTCCTGCCTGTACCCAGATTGCCTCTCGGTATTATTGTCTCCTGCCTGTACCCAGATTGCCTCTCAGTATTATTGTCTCCTGCCTGTACCCAGATTGCCTCTTAGTATTATTGTCTCCTGCCTGTACCAAGATTGCCTCTCAGTATTATTGTCTCCTGCCTGTACTCAGATTGCCTCTCAGTATTATTGTCTCCTGCCTGTACCCAGATTGCCTCTCAGTATTATTGTCTCCTGCCTGTACCCAGATTGCCTCTCAGTATTATTGTCTCCTGCCTGTACCCATATTGCCTCTCAGTATTATTGTCTCCTGCCTGTACCCAGATTACCTCTCAGTATTATTGTCTCCTGCCTCTACCCAGAATGCCTCTCAGTATTATTGTCTCCTGTCTGTACCCAGATTGCCTCTCGGTATTATTGTCTCCTGCCTGTACCCAGATTGCCTCTCGGTATTATTGTCTCCTGCCTGTACCCAGATTGCCTCTCAGTATTATTGTCTCCTGCCTCTACCCAGATTGCCTCTCGGTATTATTGTCTCCTGCCTGTACCCAGATTGCCTCTCAGTATTATTGTCTCCTGCCTGTACCCATATTGCCTCTCAGTATTATTGTCTCCTGCCTGTACCCATATTGCCTCTCAGTATTATTGTCTCCTGCCTGTACCCAGATCGCCTCTCGGTATTATTGTCTCCTGCCTGTACCCAGATTACCTCTCAGTATTATTGTCTCCTGCCTGTACCCAGATTGCCTCTCAGTATTATTGTCTCCTGCCTGTACCCAGATTGCCTCTTGGTATTTATTGTCTCCTGCCTGTACCCAGATTGCCTCTCAGTATTATTGTCTCCTGCCTGTACCCAGATTGCCTCTCAGTATTATTGTCTCCTGCCTGTACCCAGATTGCCTCTCAGTATTATTGTCTCCTGCCTGTACTCAGATTACCTCTCGGTATTATTGTCTCCTGCCTGTACCCAGATTGCCTCTTGGTAATATTGTCTCCTGCCTGTACCCAGATTGCCTCTCAGTATTATTGTCTCCTGTCTGTACCCAGATTGCCTCTCGGTATTATTGTCTCCTGCCTGTACCCAGATTGCCTCTCAGTATTATTGTCTCCTGCCTGTACCCAGATTGCCTCTCGGTATTATTGTCTCCTGCCTGTACCCAGATTGCCTCTCGGTATTATTGTCTCCTGCCTGTACCCAGATTGCCTCTCAGTATTATTGTCTCCTGCCTGTACCCAGATTGCCTCTCAGTATTATTGTCTCCTGTCTGTACCCAGATTGCCTCTTAGTATTATTGTCTCCTGTCTGTACCCAGATTGCCTCTTAGTATTATTGTCTCCTGTCTGTACCCAGATTGCCTCTCAGTATTATTGTCTCCTGCCTGTACTCAGATTGCCTCTCAGTATTATTGTCTCCTGCCTGTACCCAGATTGCCTCTCAGTATTATTGTCTCCTGCCTGTACCCAGATTGCCTCTTGGTAATATTGTCTCCTGCCTGTACCCAGATCGCCTCTCGGTATTATTGTCTCCTGCCTGTACCCAGATTACCTCTCGGTATTATTGTCTCCTGCCTGTACCCAGATTGCCTCTCAGTATTATTGTCTCCTGCATGTACCCAGATTGCCTCTCAGTATTATTGTCTCCTGCCTGTACCCAGATTGCCTCTCAGTATTATTGTCTCCTGCCTGTACCCAGATTGCCTCTCAGTATTATTGTCTCCTGTCTGTACCCAGATTGCCTCTCGGTATTTATTGTCTCCTGCCTGTACCCAGATTGCCTCTCGGTATTTATTGTCTCCTGCCTGTACCCAGATTGCCTCTCAGTATTATTGTCTCCTGCCTGTACCCAGATCGCCTCTCGGTATTATTGTCTCCTGCCTGTACCCAGATTACCTCTCAGTATTATTGTCTCCTGCCTGTACCCAGATTGCCTCTCAGTATTATTGTCTCCTGCCTGTACCCAGATTGCCTCTCGGTATTTATTGTCTCCTGCCTGTACCCAGATTGCCTCTTGGTATTTATTGTCTCCTGCCTGTACCCAGATTGCCTCTCAGTATTATTGTCTCCTGCCTGTACCCAGATTGCCTCTCAGTATTATTGTCTCCTGCCTGTACCCAGATTGCCTCTCAGTATTATTGTCTCCTGCCTGTACTCAGATTACCTCTCGGTATTATTGTCTCCTGCCTGTACCCAGATTGCCTCTCAGTATTATTGACTCCTGCCTGTACCCTTATTGCCTCTCAGTATTATTGTCTCCTGCCTGTACCCAGATTGCCTCTCGGTATTATTGTCTCCTGCCTGTAACCAGATTGCCTCTCAGTATTATTGTCTCCTGCCTGTACCCACATTGCCTCTCGGTATTATTGTCTCCTGCCTGTACCCAGATTACCTGTCAGTATTATTGTCTCCTGCCTGTACCCACATTGCCTCTCAGTATTATTGTCTCCTGCCTGTACCCAGATTGCCTCTCGGTATTATTGTCTCCTGCCTGTACCCACATTGCCTCTCAGTATTATTGTCTCCTGCCTGTACCCAGATTGCCTCTTGGTAATATTGTCTCCTGCCTGTACTCATATTGCCTCTCAGTATTATTGTCTCCTGCCTGTACCCAGATTGCCTCTCAGTATTATTGTCTCCTGCCTGTACCCAGATTGCCTCTCAGTATTACTGTCTCCTGCCTGTACCCAGATTGCCTCTCAGTATTACTGTCTCCTGCCTGTACCCAGATTGCCTCTCAGTATTATTGTCTCCTGTCTGTACCCAGATTGCCTCTCAGTATTATTGTCTCCTGCCTGTACTCAGATTGCCTCTCAGTATTATTGTCTCCTGCCTGTACCCAGATTGCCTCTCAGTATTATTGTCTCCTGCCTGTACCCAGATTGCCTCTGGGTAATATTGTCTCCTGCCTGTACCCAGATTGCCTCTCAGTATTATTGTCTCCTGCCTGTACCCTTATTGCCTCTCAGTATTATTGTCTCCTGCCTGTACTCAGATTGCCTCTCGGTAATATTGTCTCCTGCCTGTAACCAGATTGCCTCTCGGTATTATTGTCTCCTGCCTGTACCCAGATTGCGTCTCGGTATTATTGTCTCCTGCCTGTACCCAGATTGCCTCTCGGTATTATTGTCTCCTGCCTGTACCCAGATTGCCTCTCGGTATTATTGTCTCCTGCCTGTACCCAGATCGCCTCTCAGTATTATTGTCTCCTGCCTGTACCCAGATCGCCTCTCAGTATTATTGTCTCCTGCCTGTACCCAGATTGCCTCTCGGTATTATTGTCTCCTGCCTGTACCCAGATTGCCTCTCGGTATTATTGTCTCCTGCCTGTACCCAGATTGCCTCTCGGTATTATTGTCTCCTGCCTGTACCCAGATTGCCTCTCAGTATTATTGTCTCCTGCCTGTACCCAGATTGCCTCTCAGTATTATTGTCTCCTGCCTGTACCCAGATTGCCTCTCAGTATTACTGTCTCCTGCCTGTACCCAGATTGCCTCTTAGTATTATTGTCTCCTGCCTGTACCCAGATTGCCTCTCGGTATTATTGTCTCCTGCCTGTACCCAGATTGCCTCTCAGTATTATTGTCTCCTGTCTGTACCCAGATTGCCTCTCGGTAATATTGTCTCCTGCCTGTACTCATATTGCCTCTCAGTATTATTGTCTCCTGCCTGTACCCAGATTGCCTCTCGGTAATATTGTCTCCTGCCTGTACCCAGATTGCCTCTCAGTATTATTGTCTCCTGTCTGTACCCAGATTGCCTCTCGGTAATATTGTCTCCTGCCTGTACTCATATTGCCTCTCAGTATTATTGTCTCCTGCCTGTACCCAGATTGCCTCTCAGTATTATTGTCTCCTGCCTGTACCCAGATTGCCTCTCAGTATTACTGTCTCCTGCCTGTACCCAGATTGCCTCTTAGTATTATTGTCTCCTGCCTGTACCCAGATTGCCTCTCGGTAATATTGTCTTCTGCCTGTACCCAGATTGCCTCTCAGTATTATTGTCTCCTGTCTGTACCCAGATTGCCTCTCGGTAATATTGTCTCCTGCCTGTACTCATATTGCCTCTCAGTATTATTGTCTCCTGCCTGTACCCAGATTGCCTCTCAGTATTATTGTCTCCTGCCTGTACCCAGATTGCCTCTCAGTATTATTGTCTCCTGTCTGTACCCAGATTGCCTCTCGGTAATATTGTCTTCTGCCTGTACCCAGATTGCCTCTTGGTAATATTGTCTCCTGCCTGTACTCATATTGCCTCTCAGTATTATTGTCTCCTGCCTGTACCCAGATTGCCTCTCAGTATTATTGTCTCCTGTCTGTACCCAGATTGCCTCTCGGTAATATTGTCTCCTGCCTGTACTCATATTGCCTCTCAGTATTATTGTCTCCTGCCTGTACCCAGATTGCCTCTCGGTAATATTGTCTCCTGCCTGTACCCAGATTGCCTCTCAGTATTATTGTCTCCTGTCTGTACCCAGATTGCCTCTCAGTATTATTGTCTCCTGCCTGTACCCACATTGCCTCTCGGTAATATTGTCTCCTGCCTGTACCCAGATTGCCTCTTGGTAATATTGTCTCCTGTCTGTACCCAGATTGCCTCTCGGTAATATTGTCTTCTGCCTGTACCCAGATTGCCTCTCGGTAATATTGTCTCCTGCCTGTACCCAGATTGCCTCTCAGTATTATTGTCTCCTGTCTGTACCCAGATTGCCTCTCGGTAATATTGTCTTCTGCCTGTACCCAGATTGCCTCTTGGTAATATTGTCTCCTGCCTGTACTCATATTGCCTCTCAGTATTATTGTCTCCTGCCTGTACCCAGATTACCTCTCGGTATTATTGTCTCCTGCCTGTACCCAGATTGCCTCTCAGTATTATTGTGTCCTGCATGTACCCAGATTGCCTCTCAGTATTATTGTCTCCTGCCTGTACCCATATTGCCTCTCAGTATTATTGTCTCCTGCCTGTACCCAGATTGCCTCTTAGTATTATTGTCTCCTGCCTGTACCCACATTGCCTCTCAGTATTATTGTCTCCTGCCTGTACCCAGATTGCCTCTCAGTATTACTGTCTCCTGCCTGTACCCAGATTGCCTCTCGGTATTATTGTCTCCTGCCTGTACCCAGATTACCTCTCAGTATTATTGTCTCCTGCCTGTACCCAGATTGCCTCTCAGTATTATTGTCTCCTGCCTGTAACCAGATTGCCTCTCGGTATTATTGTCTCCTGCCTGTACCCAGATTGCCTCTTAGTATTATTGTCTCCTGCCTGTAACCAGATTGCCTCTCGGTATTATTGTCTCCTGCCTGTACCCAGATTGCCTCTCAGTATTATTGTCTCCTGCCTGTACCCAGATTACCTCTCAGTATTATTGTCTTCTGCCTGTACCCATATTGCCTCTAAGTATTATTGTCTCCTGCCTGTACCCATATTGCCTCTCAGTATTACTGTCTCCTGCCTGTACCCAGATTGCCTCTTAGTATTATTGTCTCCTGCCTGTACCCAGATTGCCTCTCAGTATTATTGTCTTCTGCCTGTACCCAGATTGCCTCTCAGTATTATTGTCTCCTGCCTGTACCCAGATTGCCTCTCGGTATTTATTGTCTCCTGCCTGTACTCAGATACCTCTCAGTATTATTGTCTCCTGCCTGTACCCAGATTGCCTCTCGGTATTATTGTCTCCTGCCTGTACCCAGATTACCTCTCAGTATTATTGTCTCCTGCCTGTACCCAGATTGCCTCTCGGTATTATTGTCTCCTGCCTGTACCCAGATTGCCTCTCAGTATTATTGTCTCCTGCCTGTACCCAGATTGCCTCTCGGTATTATTGTCTCCTGCCTGTACCCAGATTACCTCTCAGTATTATTGTCTCCTGCCTGTACCCAGATTGCCTCTCAGTATTATTGTCTCCTGCCTGTACTCAGAATGTGAATCTGTACTCTGCACATCCTATATGTACCCTTCACTCATATCCAACTCACCTCCGTTCCAGGCTGGGGCACGGTGACGAGGGGCTGGAATCTGCAAGCTCCGTCACATCTGAGATAATGGGTCCTGCAGAGGAATCTGCAGAGAACAGACTGGGGCCAGTAAATCCAGAGAGAGAGGCCTAGGAACAAGAAAGAAGGCCTTGACTATGAGCAGTTAGTGGGGACAATAGAATGGCACTGTGACCTGGCAGTAGATAGAGGAAGAGCTTAAAGGATACGATTACCTATACACTATTTTACTGATGTTGAAAGTGCTTTCAAATCCTATACATGTTGTATTCTCCAATTCTTATTTACATTATTTCTTTTAGTTATTTATATATATGGACAATGGCAATTAAAGCATGTTGTGCAGACACTTCCCATCTTATCTCTACATTACATCCCCCAGTCACTGACACTGCTCAGTAATGTATTACCCACCTCCCCTAGTACTGACTTCCTATCTTATACCTACATTACCTCCCCACTCACTGACACTGCTCAGCAATGCATTGCCCACCTCCCATAGCACTGACTTCCTGTCTTATCCCTACATTACCTCACCACTAACTGACACTGCTCAGCAATGCATTACCTACCTCTCCTAGTACTGACTTCCTGTCTTATCCCTGCATTACCTCCCCACTCACTGACACTGCTCAGTAATGCATTACCTACCTCTCCTAGTACTGACTTCCTGTCTTATCCCTACATTACCTCCCCACTCACTGACACTGCTCAGCAATGCATTACCTACCTCCTCTATCACGGACTCCCTGTCTTATCCCTACATTACCTCCCCACTCACTGACACTGCTCAGCAATGCATTACCCACCTCCCCTAGCACTGACTTCCTATCTTATCCCTACATTACCTCCCCCACTCACTGATACTGCTCAGTAATGCATTACCCACCTCCCCTAGTACTGACTTCCTGTCTTATCCCTACATTACCTCCCCACTCACTGACACTGCTCAGCAATGCATTACCCACCTCCCCTACCACTGACTTCCTGTCTTATCCCTACATTACCTCCCCACTCACTGACACTGCTCAGCAATGCATTACCCACCTCCCCTAGCACTGACTTCCTATCTTATCCCTACATTACCTCCCCCACTCACTGATACTGCTCAGTAATGTATTACCCACCTCCCCTAGCACTGACTTCCTGTCTTATCCCTACATTACCTCCCCACTCACTGACACTGCTCAGTAATGAATTACCCACCTCCCCTAGCACAGACTTCCTGTCTTATCTCTACATTACCTCCCCACTCACTGACACTGCTCAGTAATACATTACCCACCTCTCCTAGCACTGACTTCCTGTCTTATCCCTACATTACCTCCTCACTCACTGACACTGCTCAGCAATGCATTACCCACCACCCCTAGCACTGACTTCCTGTCTTATCCCTACATTACCTCCCCCACTCACTGACACTGCTCAGTAATGTATTACCCACCTCCCCTAGCACTGACTTCCTGTCTTATCCCTACATTACCTCCCCACTCACTGACACTGCTCAGTAATGTATTACCCACCTCCCCTAGTTCTGACTTCCTGTCTTATCCCTACATTACCTCCCCCACTCACTGATACTGCTCAGTAATGTATTACCCACCTCCCCTAGCACAGACTTCCTGTCTTATCCCTACATTACCTCCCCACTCACTGACACTGCTTAGCAATGCATTGCCCACCTCCCCTAGCACCAACTTCCTGTCTTATCCCTACATTAGAATGTTGTGTGAATAGAGGGTACCACAGTGTCACGAAGGGTGCTATGGGAACCATAGAGTGTGGAGTGAACAGAAGGTACCACAGGGTCACAAAGGGTGTATGGGAACCATGGAGTGTGGTGTGAATAGAGGGTACACTTCAGGGTTACAAAGGGTGCTATGGGAACCATAGTGTGTGGCCCTGGAGCTAGTGAATAAGGCTGATCCCAAGGGCTGAACCAAAATGGGGTAAACCAGAGCTTGGAGTGGAAAAAGAAGGCAGATGTGGGGGCGGAGCTCCTCAGATCATCTTCTCTTTTTGGCCTCTGGGAGGTCTCTAGGCTCAGACACTGGCCCGAAGGAAGGTGGGCATCATTAAACAAGGATACAAGGGTATATAAAAGGGATAGCGTGCCAGGGCAGGGAGATTAAGGTGGGCTCTGGAGGTTGAAAAAGCCTAAATCCAGAGATATGGTTGTGTGATGGGTAAAGAAGCCATTTGTGTCCAGTTATAACTGTGTCCCTCACACAACTGAAGTGACACACTCACATTCAATCCTCACTCACTAGATCACTCCCACTCCCCTCCCCCACTCACAGGGTAAGTTGCAGCACTGTGCACGTGTTCCAGGGAGTATTGGCGGCTGTACTTTGGCAGAGGGTGAGCTGTGCTGCTGTCATTGAGCATGAGAGGACTGCAGGAGAGAAAGAGAGAAGGTCAGTACAGGAACTAAACCAGAACAAGGCTAGTCAATATGTAGACATTCAGCATGAGAGGACTGCAGGAGAGAAAGAGAGAAGGTCAGTACAGGAACTAAACCAGAACAAGGCTAGTCAATATGTAGACATTCAGCATGAGAGGACTGCAGGAGAGAAAGAGAGAAGGTCAGTACAGGAACTAAACCAGAACAAGGCTAGTCAATATCTAGACATTCAGCATGAGAGGACTGCAGGAGAGAAAGAGAGAAGGTCAGTACAGGAACTAAACCAGAACAAGGCTAGTCAATATGTAGACATTGAGCATGAGAGGACTGCAGGAGAGAAAGAGAGAAGGTCAGTACAGGAACTAAACCAGAACAAGGCTAGTCAATATCTAGACATTCAGCATGAGAGGACTGCAGGAGAGAAAGAGAGAAGGTCAGTACAGGAACTAAACCAGAACAAGGCTAGTCAATATCTAGACATGGTGCTGGAGACCACAACTTTTAAAAACCCCAACCAGCCAACAGCTTCAAAAAGATTCAGGTCCAAAGAGACTACTCCTGACCTAGAACACTGTCCACTAGTAGTCACAGACCCACACATACACTGTCTGACACCCCAGCTTCTTCCACTGTCCACTGGTAGTCACAGACCCACACATACACTGTCTGACACCACAGCCTTGTTCCACTGGTAGTCACTGACCCACACATACACTGACACCCCAGCCTTGTTCCACTGGTAGTCACAGACCCACACATACACTGTCTGACACCCCAGCCTTGTTCCACTGATAGTCACAGACCACACATACACTGTCTGACACCCCAGTCTTGCTCCACTGGTATCCACAGACCCACACATACACTGTCTGACACCCCAGTCTTGTTCCACTGGTATCCAAAGACCCACACATACACTGACACCCCAGCCTTGTTCCACTGGTAGTCACAGACCCACACATACACTGTCTGACACTCCAGCCTTGTTCCACTGGTAGTCACTGACCCACACATACACTGTCTGACACCCCAGCCTTGTTCCACTGGTAGTCACTGACCCACACATACACTGACACCCCAGCCTTGTTCCACTGGTAGTCACTGACCCACACATACACTGTCTGACACCCCAGCCTTGTTCCACTGGTAGTCACTGACCCACACATACACTGACACCCCAGCCTTGTTCCACTGGTAGTCACAGACCCACACATACACTGTCTGACACTCCAGCCTTGTTCCACTGGTATCCACAGACCCACACATACACTGTCTGACACCCCAGTCTTGTTCCACTGGTATCCACAGACCCACACATACACTGACACCCCAGCCTTGTTCCACTGATAGTCACAGACCACACATACACTGTCTGACACCCCAACCTTGTTCCACTGGTAGTCACAGACCCACACATACACTGCCTGACACCCCAGCCTTGTTCCACTAGTAGTCACAGACCCACACATACACTGTCTGATACCCCAGCCTTGTTCCACTAGTAGTCACAGACCCACACATACACTGTCTGATACCCCAGCCTTGTTCCACTGGTAGTCACAGACCCACACATACACTGTCTGATACCCCAGCCTTGTTCCACTAGTAGTCACAGACCCACACATACACTGTCTGATACCCCAGCCTTGTTCCACTGGTAGTCACAGACCCACATACACTGTCTGATACCCCAGCCTTGTTCCACTGGTAGTCACAGACCCACACATACACTGTCTGACACCCCAGCCTTGTTCCACTGGTAGTCACAGACCCACACATACACTGAGACCCCAGCCTTGTTCCACTGGTAGTCACAGACCCACATATACACTGTCTGACACCCCAGCCTTGTTCCACTGGTAGTCACAGACCCACACATACACTGTCTGACACCCCAGCCTTGTTCCACTGGTAGTCACTGACCCACACATACACTGACACCCCAGCCTTGTTCCACTGGTAGTCACAGACCCACACATACACTGTCTGACACCCCAGCCTTGTTCCACTGGTAGTCACAGACCCACACATACACTGTCTGACACCCCAGCCTTGTTCGACTGGTAGTCACAGACCCACACATACACTGTCTGACACCCCAGCCTTGTTCCACTAGTAGTCACAGACCCACACATACACTGTCTGACACCCCAGCCTTGTTCCACTAGTAGTCACAGACCCACACATACACTGTCTGATACCCCAGCCTTGTTCTACTGGTAGTCACAGACCCACACATACACTGTCTGATACCCCAGCCTTGTTCCACTAGTAGTCACAGACCCACACATACACTGTCTGATACCCCAGCCTTGTTCCACTGGTAGTCACAGACCCACATACACTGTCTGATACCCCAGCCTTGTTCCACTGGTAGTCACAGACCCACACATACACTGTCTGACACCCCAGCCTTGTTCCACTGGTAGTCACAGACCCACACATACACTGTCTGACACCCCAGCCTTCTTCCACTGGTAGTCACAGACCCACACATACACTGTCTGACACCCCAGCCTTCTTCCACTGGTAGTCACAGACCCACACATACACTGTCTGACACCCCAGCCTTGTTCCACTGGTAGTCACAGACCCACACATACACTGTGTCACCCCAACCTTGTTCCACTGGTAGTCACAGACCCACACATACACTGTCTGACACCCCAGCCTTGTTCCACTGTCCACTGGTAGTCACAGACCCACACATTCACTGTCTGACACCCCAGCTTCTTCCACTGTCCACTGGTAGTCACAGACCCACACATACACTGTGTCACCCCAACCTTGTTCCACTGGCAGTCACAGACCCACACATACACTGTCTGACACCCCAGCCTTGTTCCACTGTCCACTGGTAGTCACAGACCCACACATACACTGTGTCACCCCAGCCTTGTTCCACAGGTAGTCACAGACCCACACATACACTGTCTGACACCCCAGCCTTGTTCCACAGGTAGTCACAGACCCACACATACACTGTCTGACACCCCAGCCTTGTTCCAATGGTAGTCACAGACCCACACATACACTGTCTGACACCCCAGCCTTGTTCCAATATCCACTGATAGTCACAGACTCACACATACACTGTCTGACACCCCAGCCTTGTTCCACAGGTAGTCACAGACCCACACAATACTGTCTGACACCCCAGCCTTGTTCCACTGGTAGTCACAGACCCACACATACACCCCAGCCTTGTTCCACTGGTAGTCACAGACCCACACATACACTGACACCCCAGCCTTGTTCCACTGGTAGTCACAGACCCACACATACACTGACACCCCAGCCTTGTTCCACTGGTAGTCACAGACCCACACATACACTGTCTGACACCCCAGCCTTGTTCCACTGGTAGTCACAGACCCACACATACACTGACACCCCAGCCTTGTTCCACTGGTAGTCACAGACCCACACATACACTGTCTGACACCCCAGCCTTGTTCCACAGGTAGTCACAGACCCACACATACACTGCCTGACACCCCAGCCTTGTTCTACTGGTAGTCACAGACCCACACATACACTGTGACACCCCAGCCTTGTTCCAATACCCACTGATAGTCACAGACTCACACATACACTGACTGACATCCCAGCCTTGTTCCACTGGTAGTCACAGACCCACACATACACTGTCTGATACCCCAGCCTTGTTCCACTGTTGGTCACAGATCCACACATACTCTGTCTGACACCCCAGCCTTGTTCCACTGGTAGTCACAGACCCACACATACACGGACAGGGTTATAGTGACAGGACGAAGAAGAGGTCGTGTGTTGGTTATAGTGAAATGCCCATTTCTGATATGGATTAAAGTGAGAGAACCAATATGAAAAATGAAATCCTCCTGTTGATGAACACGCATGCACACCCAGTTTGGTTCAGGAAATAAAGCAAAGAGTATGGACTGGTCAGGAGACTGGTTAGTCCATGGTATGGGCCAGGCCATGTCCTGTGGTCAGTGCCTCTTGGTACAGAGTGGTCAGGAGACTGGTTAGTCCAAGATATGGGCCAGGCCATGTCTCTTGGTACAGAGTGGTCAGGAGACTGGTTAGTCCAAGATATGGGCCAGACTGTGTCCTGTGGTCAGTGCCTCTTGGTACACAGTGGTCAGGAGACTGGTAAATCCATGGTGTGGGCCAGACTGTGTCCTGTGGTCATTGCCCCAAGGCGCTGTCTGCAGAGTCTCCACTCTTTATACATTATTTTTGTTCCTGCTTTAGTGCAACAGTAGGTGGCGCCCTGCTACCAATATGAATATTTCGCTATATATATTGCTTCTCTGGATTATACTGTACGGACACTTTGGTATCAATGTGTCCCTGAGTTTTATTACAGTTTAAAATGTATTTGTAAATAACAGAGCTTAATTATCAAAAGGCAAAAAGCTTTGAACATTTAAAAACATGACCTATTTGACAATTTCCACAGTACACTACTGGTCCCCACGGTACGTACACTAGACTGGTCCTCATGGTACGTACACCAAGACTGATCCAACGGTACGTGCACTAGACTGGTCCCCACGGTACGTGCACTAGACTGGTCCCCACGGTACGTGCACTAGACTGGTCCCCACGGTACGTGCACTAGACTGGTCCCCACGGTACGTGCACTAGACTGGTCCCCACGGTACGTGCACTAGACTGGTCCCCACGGTACGTGCACTAGACTGGTCCCCACGGTACGTGCACTAGACTGGTCCCCACGGTACGTGCACTAGACTGGTCCCCACGGTACGTGCACCAGACTGGTCCCCACGGTACGTACACCAGACTGGTCCCCACGGTACGTACACCAGACTGGTCCCCACGGTACGTACACCAGACTGGTCCCCACGGTACGTACACCAGACTGGTCCCCACGGTACGTACACCAGACTGGTCCCCACGGTACGTACACCAAGACTGGTCCCCACGGTACGTACACCAAGACTGGTCCCCACGGTACGTACACCAAGACTGGTCCCCACGGTACGTGCACTAGACTGGTCCCCACGGTACGTGCACTAGACTGGTCCCCACGGTACGTACACCAGACTGGTCCCCACGGTACGTACACCAGACTGGTCCCCACGGTACGTACACCAGACTGGTCCCCACGGTACGTACACCAGACTGGTCCCCACGGTACGTACACCAAGACTGGTCCCCACGGTACGTACACCAAGACTGGTCCCCACGGTACGTACACCAAGACTGGTCCCCACGGTACGTACACCAAGACTGGTCCCCACGGTACGTGCACTAGACTGGTCCCCACGGTACGTGCACTAGACTGGTCCCCACGGTACGTGCACTAGACTGGTCCCCACGGTACGTGCACTAGACTGGTCCCCACGGTACGTGCACTAGACTGGTCCCACGGTATGTGCACTAGACTGGTCCTCACGGTACGTGCACTAGACTGGTCCTCACGGTACGTGCACTAGACTGGTCCCCACGGTACGTGCACTAGACTGGTCCCCACGGTACGTGCACTAGACTGGTCCCCACGGTACGTGCACTAGACTGGTCCCCACGGTACGTGCACTAGACTGGTCCCCACGGTACGTGCACTAGACTGGTCCTCACGGTACGTGCACTAGACTGGTCCTCACGGTACTACACTAGACTGGTCCTCACGGTACTACACTAGACTGGCCCCCACGGTACTACACTAGACTGGCCCCCACGGTACTACACTAGACTGGCCCCCACGGTACTACACTAGACTGGTCCTCACGGTACGTGCACTAGACTGGTCCCCGCGGTACATACACTAGACTGGTCCCCACGGTAAGTGCACTAGACTGGTCCCCACGGTACGTGCACTAGACTGGTCCCCACGGTACGTGCACTAGACTGGTCCCACGGTAAGTACACTAGACTGGTCCCACGGTAAGTACACTAGACTGGTCCTCACGGTACGTACACTAGACTGGTCCCCACGGTACGTGCACTAGACTGGTCCCACGGTATGTGCACTAGACTGGTCCCCACGGTACTACACTAGACTGGTCCCCAGTTGGCTCTCTCCAGAACGAGTGAGTGAGTGAGAGATTCTGTCACAGAAGGAAAGATGCCTGGTCACCCCCCCGCCCCATCACTCTTCTGTCCCCCATGTCCCAGACTTACATTTTTCGTTTTACTCCAAGTATTCGATTTGATTGAACAAGAGAGATCAGGAACTGGATGAGCTGTAGAGAAAGGAGAAAGTGTGAGCGAGTTCTCTGCACAGGGCACCTCCATTCTACTCCTCTGCCCCCCCCACAAACATTCCTGTCCTTAACATACAGTACTGTGCAAAAGTCATAGTTACGCAGGTGAGAAAAAAAGCTGTACAGTAAGAATACTTTTAAAAATAGATATTTTAATAGTTTATATTTTTTATCAATTAACAAAATGATAACGAGTGAACAGAATAAAAATCAAAATCAAATCAATATTTGGTGTGACCACAGTTTGCCTTCAAAACAGCATCAATTCTTCTAAATACACTTGTACACAGTCAGGTATTTTGTAGGCATATAGTCAGTTGTATGATTAAACAATTATACCAGACAGGTGCTAATGATCATCAATTTAGTATGTAGGTTGAAACCAAATCATTAACTGAAAAAGAAATAGCTGTGCAGTAGGAATAAAACTGGGTGAGAAACAAACTCAGCTAACAAGGTGGGGTTGCTGAAGACAGTTTAATGTCAAAAGTCATACACCATGGCAAGACTGAACACAGCAACAAGAAACAAGGTAGTTATACTGCATCAGCCAGGTCTCTCCCAGGCAGACATTTCAAGGCAGACAGGGGTTTCCAGATGTGCTGTCCAAGCTCTTTTGAAGAGGAACAAAGAAAAGGGTTACATTGAGGACTGTAAACTCAGTGGTCAGCCAAGGAAACTTAGTGCAGCAGATGAAAGACACATCATGCATACTTCCCTTCACAACTGGAAGATGTCCAGCAGTGCCGAAAACAGTGGGACCCTGGTACACCCATCTATGTCCAGAAAAGTCTGGTCAGAAGTGGTCTTCATGGAAGACTTGAGGCCAAAAAGCCATACCTCCGATGTGGAAACGAGGTCAAGCGAATCAACTATGTACAAAAATGACAGCAGGTGCTCTGGACTGATGAATCAAAATTTGAAATATTTGTCTGTAGCAGAAGGCAGTTTGTTCGCTGAAGGGCTGGAGAGTGGTACAAGAATGAGTGTCTGCAGGCAACAGTGAAGTATGGTGGAAGTTCCTTGCAAGTCTGGGGCTGCATTTCTGCAAATGGAGTTGGGGATTTGGTCAGAATTAATGGCCTCCTCAATGCTGAGAAGTACAGGCATATAGTTATCCATCATGGAATACCATCAGGGAGGCATCTGATTGGCCCTAAATTTATTCTGCAGCATGACAACGACCCCAAACATACAACCAAAGTCAGAAAGAACTATGTTCATCGTAAAGAAGAACAAAGAGTCCTGGAAGTGATGGTATGGTCCCCACAGAGCCCTGATCTCAACAATGTTTAGTCTGGAGTGATCCTACTGCTCAGGTAGTGTGGAATAGTCAGTGAGTTGTTAGCAGTGGAGGTTATAGTTAGTATGGAGATCTGGAGTGATCATACTGCTCAGGTAGTGTGGAACAGTCCGTGAGTTGTTAGCAGTGGAGGTTATAGTTAGTATGGAGATCTGGAGTGACCATACTGCTCAGGTAGTGTGGAATAGTCAGTGAGTTGTTACAGTGGAGGTTATAGTTAGTATGGAGATCTGGAGTGATCATACTGCTCAGGTAGTGTGGAATAGTCAGTGAGTTGTTACAGTGGAGGTTATAGTTAGTATGGAGATCTGGAGTGATCATACTGCTCAGGTAGTGTGGAACAGTCAGTGAGTTGTTAGTAGTGGAGGTTATAGTTAGTATGTAGAGCTGGAGTGATCATACTGCTCAGGTTGTGTGGAATAGTCAGTGAGTTGTTAGCAGTGGAGGTTATAGTTAGTATGTAGAGCTGGAGTGATCATACTGCTCAGGTTGTGTGGAATAGTCAGTGAGTTGTTAGTAGTGGAGGTTATAGTTAGTATGGAGATCTGGAGTGATCATACTGCTCAGGTAGTGTGGAATAGTCAGTGAGTTGTTAGCAGTGGAGGTTATAGTTAGTATGAAGATCTGGAGTGATCATACTGCTCAGGTAGTGTGGAATAGTCAGTGAGTTGTTAGTAGTGGAGGTTACAGTTAGTATGGAGAGCTGGAATGATCATACTGCTCAGGTAGTGTGGAATAGTCAGTGAGTTGTTAGCAGTGGAGTGGAGGTTATAGTTAGTATGGAGATCTGGAGTGATCATACTGCTCAGGTAGTGTGGAATAGTCAGTGAGTTGTTAGCAGTGGAGGTTATAGTTAGTATGGAGATCTGGAGTGATCATACTGCTCAGGTAGCGTGGAATAGTCAGTGAGTTGTTAGCAGTGGAGTGGAGGTTATAGTTAGTATGGAGATCTGGAGTGATCATACTGCTCAGGTAGTGTGGAATGGTCAGTGAATTGTTAGCAGTGGAGGTTATAGTTAGTATGGAGATCTGTAGTGATCATACTGCTCAGGTAGTGTGGAATAGTCAGTGAGTTGTTAGAAGTGGAGTGGAGGTTATCGGACGTGTGGAGGGCTTGAAGTGAGAATACTGCTAGAGTAGTGTGGTGGTTTCCAAGAGAAGTGGTTATAAACTAGGCAAACATCACAGTCTTCATGGGTTGCAGACTGCCCGCTGTAGCCATGCAGTGCCTATTTCTTGCTGGTCTTGAACCTGTGGCCTTGTGTTTGTAGGACCAGTAACTTCCAGCATGAGCCACTGAAGATTCATAAGTCAGCAGGTTTCCTAGCTCTAGTGATTTGCATCCAACCTGGTTAGCTGACCCTGCTGAAGAGGTACTCAGCCCTTCCTTCTGAGCACTCAGTGGTTTGTTGTCTTGAACTGTACCCCAACACCTGGCTCCAGTTTCCGTGTTTACTCCTGTATGTGACAACACCTGCCCCTGTGCAGGCACTCATAGTGAGGGCTCCAATGGTGAAATTCTGCACAGGTGTGCAGCTCTCTGCTATTTGACTCCAGCACTTGCTCAAGTCTGGCCATCAGGTACCGTAACACCAAGAAAGGTGAAGGGTATGTTTGGATTTGAGAATTAGCCAGATTATTTTAAAATATCACAGTGATGGGTAGCATAATTACATTGGAGGACAAACTGACATAATTATAAACAGTGTTGAGTTTTCCAACAAGATTACATCTCTAGTCTATGAAAGGCATTAACATGTGTTGAGCAATAAGTTTACTTATTAGAAAGGATTTGTTTCTAAATTCCGGATGTTAATTTATCAATTTGAAGACCAAAAGTAAGGTTAGAATCAAGCCACGTAGCAAGATATTTGTAGGAGTCAACCAGGCCAAATTACAAATCAACTGTTACAATGGTTAACTGGGTATTATGGTTTTTAAGTAATTTGTGCTTTGTACCACGTACCTTTGTGATTGTTTTGTCAGGGTTTAAGAACAGTTTGCTTTTAGTGATCCATCTTTCAACTTCAGAGAAATTGTGTAACACTGCCTCATGTTGAGATAGGTTTGGATTTTTAGTGTAGCTTATGGTGTTGTTGTTGTAACGGGCCATAGGCCGTTACTGGGGCTAGGGACTCGAACTATGGATACTAGGGGCACTTATTCGATCTTATGGCGAGTCAGGGTTGCATGACTCATATTCGAAACCCCGGAACTATGGTTACTCAATAAGTTATGTCAGTGGATCTCGGGATGAAGGTAAAGGTCGACCCGGTATCGTACGACCGCAACATTCTTCCCTGGGCTTGGACAAACGAACATTCAGGGACTCAAAATTGGCCGAACAAAAGGCAGGTTATTCTTGAACTCTGAGTAACGGCTCTTAGGCCTCAGCCTTTGTCTACCAGATGTGTATTAGGACTCATTGGAAACTGTACCCCCCACTGGGAGATAATGTCATCAAAGTCTGGCCCATTGTGTCCCATGTCCCGCCCTACTCAAAATACTTCTGAGAGTTAACCAGTCGGGTTTTGCCTAGTACGGTCGCTTGCCTGCTCATTGGCCCCTAGAGTAACTCCAGCCCTTAGCATAGCTGACCCCTCCCAGTTCATTGTTCCTTTGTATGACTTGTGTATAAAAGTGTGTGTTTTCTGGCGATAAAGTGTGTTTGTTTGGAGTAAGCAGTCTCCGTGTTTACTTCTTGTCGGGGTGGTTTAAGGAGTCCTTTCTGACTCCCATCCATTCAGGGCAACTGAGCTAATTCACTGTTCGCCTGCTGGAGCTTACGACACGACCCGCTCTTCCTACCGCATCGGTCATCTCCGCTCCTGCTCGGATCCAGAGGACCGACTCACCTTGTTCGGTGCGGTCTCGAACTTTGAAGGGGGGACTGCCTCGAAGGAAGCTGCTGTACTCGGTTCCTGGTTCGATTGGCGAATTCAACGCCCGGTTCCACGGTTCGACCGAGACGTTCAACGGTTCCCCAGCCGACCTCTGTAGGTGTCCTGGGTTTCCGTTATAGTTGTCTGAATACATGTGTACAGAAGCTGCTTTGCAAACTGTGGGCAGATCATTTATAAATAGTGAAAATAGAAGTGGGCCAAAAATGAAGCCTTGGGGTAGCCCTTACGTTAATTTGAGTGGAATGAAAACACAGTCAGCAGTAGAGACATATTGCATTCTACTTGATAAAAGGGAAACCAGTTCAGCAAATGATTACCTAAGTCTGTGTTTTTGAGCTTATTTATCTGAATATTATGGTCTACTTTATCAAAGGCCTTTCAGAATTTAGGGAAATAGCTCCAGTAAGTTCTCCATGTTTCATAACACCCTGGATATCACTGCATACTATTAAGAGGGCTGTGACTGTTGAGTGATCTGTACGAAAGCAAGAAATCGAGAAAGTTGGACATCTGGAAACATGTGCACAGTAGCATATGGACAAATTCTTCCAGGACTTTAGATAATATGGGAAAAAACGGATATCGGTCTGCTGTTGGATACTAACATTTTTTTCGCCACTTTTGTGGATAGGTACAGTCATTATCCAATCTGTGGACAATTAATCGGATGACAAAAGATGGATTAATTATGGATGGGCAGTGACTGAAGTATCAAGACTAGTAACACTGGTGGTCATTGGTAAGGCCCAGGCCGAGATTTAATTTTTTTTTTTTTGCTGGGGAAGTGGTCAGTTATATTACTAATGGTTCCTGTTGTGAATTTGAATTCAGCAGTTTGGACAAGTGGGAAGGTGCTGGAGACTGTTCAATGCATGTTTCATCTGCACAATATAACTGGAAGTGGTACATCCAACTATGCAGTGGTTGAATGCATTAGGTATTGATACAGGACTTCTCCCGTGCTGCATCCGAGCTCTGGAATTCCCTCCTCCGTCCCATCAGACTCTCCCCTAGCTTTCAGGTGGTCCCTGAAAACTCCATAAATATTATCACCAAGAACCACTCCTTCCCTGGACCACTGCACTCAACAGCACGTCTCTCTCCCACCCACTGACCGGCAGTATATGTGTCAGGAGGCACTTACACCCAATAGCAGTTACTCCTTCTGTGTCAAACCTTCCTTCCTCTAGACTGTAAGATCTCAACAGCAGGGGGCCCTCTAATCATTCTGTTCTTCACATACGATTTAGTATTTAAAGGGGAACTTTCACCCCGCAATAACTTAATGTTCCCTTACTGCTCACCTGGCGACTAGCTGCTTAGTAGCGCTAGTCGCCAGAAACCTTACCCGGTTCTTCAAATATATGCGTTTTAAAGGAGCAGGAAGCACGGACGTCTCTTCACAGTGACGTCCGTGCTCCTGCGCTGTCAGTCCCTTGTCAGTCCCTTGTGCACCGTACGGTGCACAAGGGACTGACAGCGCAGGCGCACGGACGTCACTGTGAAGAGACGTCCGTGCTTCCTGCTCCTTTAAAACGCATATATTTGAAGAACCGGGTAAGGTTTCTGGCGACTAGCGCTACTAAGCAGCTAGTCACCAGATGAGAAGTAAGGGAACATTAAGTTATTGTGGGGTGAAAGTTCCCCTTTAATACCTCTGTATGTCTGTTTCCTATTGTACAGCGCTGCGGAATAAGTTGGCGCTATATAAATAATAATAAGAATGTGTTTTGTTGATTTTAGTTGTCTATTTTATAAATCACGTATAAAAGTGAAGTTGACCTCGCACAACTACAAAAACATATATATCTATTACAAATACAGATATACCCTCCACACACAGGTCTGCCTATCCCTTACATAAAAAAATATATATATTTCCATTCCCTAAAACATACTCAACATATACCAAAAAATATAGCTTCAGATTACCACCACCATAATACGTGCGATCACAGTGATGTCCATAACACTTTCATCCACCGATATAGGAAACGTAGAAGAAACAGATTTTCTTCATAAGCGTAATGTGTAAGAGTGTAATAGGATAATCTTTTCCTAAATGCATAAGATACTCCAAAGAGAGACACCTTAAGATGACATTCATCTTACCAGCCACGTCTATCTTATAGCTGGGAGGTGGGAATGGTTAGGGGATTGTAGACATTTCTAATAACCTTCCAGCAGTTGGTAAAACATTGAGCTTTCGGCTAGTTTTGTTTGTTTTGTGCAAGTATCCGCAATTGTCTGTAGACAGTGTGATTATAAGTTTTATTTTTGTCCACAAGACATATGAAACGATATAACTTAAGGTCGTCAGCTGAAATATAGTGTAGTTGTCCTCCCAGGCCCTGACAATCCTTAGTTAGATATGAGTATTACTCTGAATGAAAATAGTCAATTGCGGAATTTAGGTTTGGTACTTGGGTCATTTAGGAAAGACTGGAGATTCAATTGCTTAACCAGGGGTTAAGCACGGGTATCCAATGTATTCTAAAGGGTTAAATGATTTGGTTAAAGCTGAACTTTCACCTTATTTAAAGTCTCCCTGCAATAGTTAGTCAGATGGTGACTAGCTTAAAGGGATAGTAATACTTCGTTTTATCTTTATTTTATTTTGTAGGCATTAAAAAAACATGAAGAACGATATAAGTCTTATCTCTCAAACCTTTATGGTTTGAAAGATATTCACAAGCAAAGTTTCCCCTCCCGCCCCTTTTACCTAGTGTAAGCCATCTCTTCTCAGATGTGGAATCCAGTCCATAGACCAGACAGATAACAGCAGGGGACAATCTTCTTCCTATGAGAACAATGAAAGCCCTGCCCCCCTTTTACCTAGTGTAAGCCATCTCTTCTCAGATGTGGAATCCAGTCCATAGACCAGACAGATAACAGCAGGGGACAATCTTCCTCCTATGAGGACAATGAAATCCCTGCCCCCCTTGACAAGTTTTTCAGGTTTTGAGAGCATCAGGCATCAGGGCAGACATCTTGTTTGAGAGCTGCGCTGTCAGTCCCGGTCTCCTATAAGAAGCACTGCAGTGTGCCACAAGATAAGCGGAAGGGACGGATGGCGCAGACGCACAGACTGCACTAACCTGCCAGTCAGTCTCCGAAGATTAAGGATTTCTTCAGAATGGTCCAGTTCTGAGAGGTAATATAACTATGATTAAGCTAGTCGTCATCTGCCTAATTATTTCAAGGAGACTTTAAATACGGTGTAAGTTCTGCTTTAAAGGAGCAGTAAACATTTTTTATGAAAAAATATTGTAGAAATGTTCCTATTGAGTAAGATAAGGGTACTCCCACTGCCGAGAGATTTATATTTCCAGAATTATTACAGTTTAAACCCATGTTTTTTACATTAGCAGTGCCCTCTAGTGGTCAAATTCTAATTAGATTTCCTGTTAGATTCTAATGGAGAGGAAAGTCAGAGACATACAGTTCTCCATAGAATGTGATAGAAACTGCTGAGTCACTTCCTGTCAGTTAGAGCTATCAGGAAGTAAACACAGTAAATTCACTTCCTGTCAGAACCATCAGGAAGTAAACACACAGTAAATTCACTTCCTGTCAGTAAGAACAATCAGGAAGTAAACACAGTAAATTCACTTCCTGTCAGTTAGATCTATCAGGAAGTAAACAAGGTAAATTCACTTCCTGTCAGTTAGAACTATCAGGAAGTAAACACAGTAAATTCACTTCCTGTCAGTTAGATCTATCAGGAAGTAAACACAGTAAATTCACTTCCTGTCAGTTAGAACTATCAGGAAGTAAACACAGTAAATTCACTTCCTGGTTATTTGAAGTGTTATCAATTTTGAATAAAACATCTGACAGTGATGGGAGTGACCTTGTTTTATTCAGCAGGAAATGCTCTATAAAATATGTGTTTTCATAAATAAAAGTTTAATGCTCCTTTAAATATAACATTGGGGCATGATTTGATTGGCTTTATTTCCAAAACACAGTTCACTACATTTGCTAGTATGTCTGAATCCTGGTTCTAATTAGGTAAAATTAAATAATCCAGTCCAGCAGTGTACTGATTTTTATTTATGCAAACCATGGGGAAGATTAGTTGCCTTAAACAATCTGAATTTGCCATTTTTGGGGTCCAGAAATCCAAGAACCAACAGTTCACAATTTTGTTGTTCTGAGTGGCACTCTCATCCTATATAATAATTCTATAAAAAATGTGTAACGCCACAGTCATGCACAGTAGAGACTGTCCTGCGACCGTCTGGCACTGTATCAGCAGCGGTGCGGGTAGTCTCTACTGCGCGTGACTGCCCCGCGACCGGCTGACAGTGGCTCTGTGGCCCGTGTAACAGTCTCTTCAACTAGTAGTAACATAAAATCTTCAAAGTATTTCACTAGGGAGGATACATTTAGATTGTCTCTCAAGTATGCCCTGGGGTAGAGACATTATTACTACCCCTTGTACTGGTACTCGTTTTATACACCTTGGAATGATGAAGGGCTGAGTTCACCTTGCTGAGAAGAGAACCTGCAACCCTGAGGATTCTACACATCCTACGTCTGGTGGATTTATCAACTGAGCTATCTCACCGGCATAGCTGAATGGACTTAAAAAGGACAAAGTCCATCAAACTCAGTCTTTTACTTATCATACTTGTAGACAGAGAGGAAAACCCAAACGTTCGGTTGACTTCATTTCTAATTAACATACTTGGGAACCTTTGAAACAGGGCTACCCGGAGGGTAACCCTGTCAGTGCCGACCTGGGAGGGAAAATGACGCGATTTGCGTCATAAAAGGGGCGGGGCTTAGTCGTGGAGGGGGGGCGGGACAAAAAAAAACCTGCAAAATGTCTCTAAGAGGGCGGGGAGTGAGAGGAACCGGGCGGGACGGAGCACAAGTGGGCAGAGTTTCTATTTAAACTCTGCCCACCCGGTAATCCGCACATTGCCCCGGAGACCCGGTAAATCCGGAGTCTCCGGGGCAAAACCGGAGAGTTCCCAGGTATGCTAATTAAGCCACAAATGGGTAAAAAAAAAAAAAAAAAAAAATCATTGCTGACTCCAAAGGCAGTCCAATATTTCCCTGGATTGACATCCTATCTGCTAACGGTCATAATTCTCACTATTGGTCTAAGGCAGTGGTTCTCAATCTTTTTTTTGCTGGGGGCCCCACTAACATATTTCATGTAATTTATCAAGGATATAATAAAAGGTAGAATACATAAATATATAGCTATTAGTTCTTACAATCATAATAACAAAACTAAACATATTGTGCATAACAATTTCTATAAATCTTTATTTAAAAGTCCATTTTTGTTAGTCTTCATAGAAAACCCAGGGCACCCTTAGTTGATATCTGTGGCACACCAAATTACCCTGGCTGAGAATCACTGGTCTAAGGTAAAAAGGTATCCATTACTTTTTTGAAAGAAACTACAGCATCTGTAAATACAGCACCCTGAAGCAAAGAATGCATTATCTTTACTGCCCTTACTATATATACAGTCAAAAGCACCTTTCCTCTAGTCTTAATGGATGACCTCTTGTTCTTATCTCAGCTCTTTGTGTAAATAATTCATTGGATAGTTCTTTGTATTCACCTTGAATGTATTTGTAAATGGTGATCATATCACCCCTTAGACGTCTCTTCTCTAATGTAAAGAAACCCAGTTTGCTAGTCTCTCTGTATAACTCAGATCCTCCAATCCCTTTATCAGTTTTGTTGCACGGCTCTGCACTTTTTCTAGTTCAACAATGTATTTTTTAAGAACTGGAGCCCAAAACTGTACTCCACAGACTAGCGGAGGATAAAGGGGTAGAATTATATTCACATCCGCTGCATCTATTCCACTGTTTATACATGATGGTACCCCTCCTGGCTCTTGCAGCGGATGAGGAGGTGAGCTATGTTACTGTCCTCTTGTGTAGTTCTCTTAAATCTCCACTGTCTCCCCAGGAAGATGGCTCTCTCTTGTGTGGGAAGCATTCAACTTCTATCTGCCAATCCTTCATACCCATGTCCCTGGTGCCCATCTCCACAACCTGCCAAGGGGTGTTTTCAACATTATCTGATACACCCAGCTTTCTCCCCCTCATCAGTCCCCATCTTAGACCAAAGTCCTCTCACCTTATTGACTACTTTCTGCTGCTGTGAGTGCTTCTGGCGCAGACTTGCCACCTCCCGCCACAGGGCCTCATTTTCACTGTACAGGAGACATGGAGAAGAAATATACGATATAATAATCAGACCACCGAGGCTCCACACACTCAGGGATCGCACAGACATCCGACTGGAACACAGCTCCATTCATACAGTGATCAGGCCCACTACTTCACTCAAGCCCTCTCTCCATACTGCACTCACTGCTTCATGGCAAGTAGCCTACAGTCCATGCTCTCCTGTTTCCCCTTCATGAGCTGCACATCGGTGAGCAATTTGCCAACATTGTCCTGTCGAATCTTCACCTCTTCATTCTTGGTTACAGACAACTGAGAAGTAAGAAGACTTGTCACTGCAAAGAAGTGTTGGCCCTCAGCCCCCCAGCTCCTTTTGAGGCCCATCAGCACTAGATTACCCAACACAAATCTTATTCTTCTACCTATAATGGTCCATGCTTTCGTAACACCCCAGATCTTCTCTCAAGCCCCATGAGTCATATAATACCCTGACGTACGTCTCTCTTCTTGTTCTACACAGTGGTCCTGCTTTCCCACCACTGCAGATGACTTCCATCTCATGGCAGGCCCATTAAAAGAGAACACCTTCTAATAATCCCCACTTATTATGCCCATAAAATCCAAATGGCCTCTACAAATGTTTTTCTTGCTCCATGGTTCAATAGATAACACCTTCAAACAGTCCTATATGTCAGGTGTATGGAGGCAGACATGACAGGCCTACTTAATCATTTAGAAACTAGAGTGGTTCATTATGCATTGCATACCCCCCTGGTCATTAAGAGAGGTCCTGTGACCCTGACAGCAACTATCATGGCCTCTTCCATGGGCCTAATACCCAGGACTAAATGAAGAGGTTAACTCTGTAACCACTGAGCAAGGGCAGAATTCATGGAGGCCTTTAAGATGTTCTGGCAAGATAGGAGTTGTGTGTGTGTGTGAGGGGTGGGATAGTATTAGGAGGAGTGAGTTCACCTTTAATACTGCACTACCCCCACTCTATGGTGATCTTATTACTTAAAACGTTGTAACAGTGGCGCAGAACATTTATTATTTTACTGGGTGCGGCACAGCGCTGGTTCCGTCAGTTCGGTCTTCATTTTAACAAACAATGAATTCAGAGCATTTTCTGTCTTATTACCAAAAAACATGTATTGGAACAACGTTGTTTCATTGCGTCTTGGTAATTTCACCAGGACAATTGACCTGAAGAAATTAAGCTGAGACAAGAAAATGTAATAATAATTACTGGTGATATAACTGGACAATGCTGTGGATTCACGGTTAGATTATCTTAGCGCATCATGGTCTTGATCTCCCACCACTCCACAATCCCTCCCACCATTCCAAAATCCCGCCCACCATTCCACAATCCCGCCCACCATTCCACAATCCCGCCCAGAGCTCTCCCATCATTCCAGATCCCTCTCACCACTCTACAATTCCGCCCACCATTCCACAATTCTGTCCAGATCTCTCCCATCATTCCAGATCCCTCCCACCACTCCACAATCCCACCCACCATTCTTCAACCCCTCCCACATCTCTCCCATCATTCCAGATCCCTCCCACCACTCCACAATCCCGCCCAGATCTCTCCCATTATTTCAGATCCCTCCCACCACTCCACAATCCCTCCCACCATTCCACAATCCCTCCCACATCTCTCCCATCATTCCAGATCCCACCCAACATTCCACAACCCCTCCCACATCTCTCCCATAAATCCAGATCCCTCCCACCACTCCACAATCCCACCCACCATTCCACAATCCCGCCCAGATCTCTCCCATCATTCCAGATCCCTCCCACCACTCCACAATACCACCCACCATTCCACAACCCCTCCCATATCTCTCCCACCATTCCAAATCCCACCCACCATTTCACAATCCCTCCCACCACTCACATTGTTGACCTTGCGTTTGATGTTCTCCAGCAGGTGCTCTTGCCCGCGGATGAAGCAGGGGTGCTGGAACTCGGTGTCATCCTTTTCAGGCTTCACCAAGCCACCTTGCTCAATGTGGACCACTTTCCGAAATCCATCTGGGGAAGATCGGTGTGAGCGCCATTAATGTGGGTGAGGCGGAGGGTGTAGTGGGAGTATGTAAGGTGCACAGACTGAAGAGTGGCGTTAGGGTGTGGTTGATGGCTGTGGGAGAGGAGTGTGAGTGGTGCTCAGACTGAGGACAAACGTGCATTTCTGGAAGCAAAAAGGTGCAATTCTGGGGCAAACCAATGGCAGGGGACATAAATGTTTCTAAAATGTCAATGGATGTAAGGGGCCTTTTTGGAGGCCACCTACATATTGCAAAGCAGGGAGCTGGCAGAAGTGTGCAAGGTCGCACCAAGCCGAGCGTGTAACAGCTCACGCTCACACCGAGCCGAGAGGATCCGAGAGATGAAAATGGACATGGAGGTGAGTAGGCTGGAAGTGAGTGCAGGAGATGGGTGAGTGCATACTTACACATGTTGAGTTGCCTCACGAAGCTGGCCATGTTATTGTGTTTGAAATATTTCGGAAGAACTTCTTTGGCAAACAGCCCCTGGTCAAACACGTGAAAACTGGTCCCTTCCTAGGAGAAAAGAGAGAGAATGGTGAGTGCCCGGGTGAAACAGTAATGTGAGTATATGGGTGAGAGGGCACATGAAGTGCCAGGGTGCCAGGTAGAGATGGGAGGGCAAAGTGTGTTCCAGGGAAGACTTGGAAGAAGAGGACTCAGATGGTGCCAGGGAAAAGAGAGGGCTCAGATGGTGCCAGGGTACAGAGAAGAGTGGGAGGGGTCAGATGGTGCCAGGGTACAGAGAAGAGTTGGAGGGGTCAGATGGTGCCAGGGTCCAGAGAAGAGTGAGAGGGGTCAGATGGTGCCAGGGTACAGAGAAGAGTGAGAGGGGTCAGATGGTGCCAGGGTACAGGGAAGAGTGACAGGGGTCAGATGGTGCCAGGGTACAGAGAAGAGTGAGAGGGGTCAGATGGTGCCAGGGTACAGAGAAGAGTGAGAGGGGTCAGATAGTGCCAGGGTACAGAGAAGAGTGAGAGAGGTCAGATGGTGCCAGGGTACAGAGAAGAGTGAGAGGGGTCAGATGGTGCCAGGGTACAGAGAAGAGTGAGAGGGGTCAGATGGTGCCAGGGTACAGAGAAGAGTGAGAGGGGTCAGATGGTGCCAGGGTACAGAGAAGAGCGAGAGGGGTCAGATGGTGCCAGGGTACAGAGAAGAGTGAGAGGGGTCAGATGGTGCCAGGGTACAGAGAAGAGTGAGGGGTCAGATGGTGCCAGGGTACAGAGAAGAGTGACAGGGGTCAGATGGTGCCAGGGTACAGAGAAGAGAGAGGGGTCAGATGGTGCCAGGGTACAGAGAAGAGTCGGAGGGGTCAGATGGTGCCAGGGTACAGAGAAGAGCGAGAGGGGTCAGATGGTGCCAGGGTACAGAGAAGAGTGAGAGGGGTCAGATGGTGCCAGGGTACAGAGAAGAGTGAGAGGGGTCAGATGGTGCCAGGGTACAGGGAAGAGTGAGAGGGGTCAGATGGTGCCAGGGTACAGAGAAGAGTGAGAGGGGTCAGATGGTGCCAGGGTACAGGGAAGAGTGAGAGGGGTCAGATGGTGCCAGGGTACAGAGAAGGGTGAGAGGGGTCAGATGGTGCCAGGGTACAGAGAAGAGTGAGAGGGGTCAGATGGTGCCAGGGTACAGAGAAGAGTGAGAGGGGTCAGATGGTGCCAGGGTACAGAGAAGAGTGAGAGGGGTCAGATGGTGCCAGGGTACAGAGAAGAGTGAGAGGGGTCAGATGGTGCCAGGGTACAGAGAAGAGTGAGAGGGGTCAGATGGTGCCAGGGTACAGAGAAGAGTGAGAGGGGTCAGATGGTGCCAGGGTACAGAGAAGAGTGAGAGGGGTCAGATGGTGCCAGGGTACAGAGAAGAGTGAGAGGGGTCAGATGGTGCCAGGGTACAGAGAAGAGTGAGAGGGGTCAGATGGTGCCAGGGTACAGAGAAGAGTGAGAGGGGTCAGATGGTGCCAGGGTACAGAGAAGAGTGAGAGGGGTCAGATGGTGCCAGGGTACAGAGAAGAGTGAGAGGGGTCAGATGGTGCCAGGGTACAGAGAAGAGTGAGAGGGGTCAGATGGTGCCAGGGTACAGAGAAGAGTGAGAGGGGTCAGATGGTGCCAGGGTACAGAGAAGAGTTGGAGGGGTCAGATGGTGCCAGGGTACAGAGAAGAGTGAGAGGGGTCAGATGGTGCCAGGGTACAGAGAAGAGTGAGAGGGGTCAGATGGTGCCAGGGTACAGAGAAGAGTGGGAGGGGTCAGATGGTGCCAGGGTACAGAGAAGAGTGAGAGGGGTCAGATGGTGCCAGGGTACAGAGAAGAGTGAGAGGGGTCAGATGGTGCCAGGGTACAGAGAAGAGTGAGAGGGGTCAGATGGTGCCAGGGTACAGAGAAGAGTGAGAGGGGTCAGATGGTGCCAGGGTACAGAGAAGAGTGAGAGGGGTCAGATGGTGCCAGGGTACAGAGAAGAGTGAGAGGGGTCAGATGGTGCCAGGGTACAGAGAAGAGTGAGAGGGGTCAGATGGTGCCAGGGTACAGAGAAGAGTGAGAGGGGTCAGATGGTGCCAGGGTACAGAGAAGAGTGAGAGGGGTCAGATGGTGCCAGGGTACAGAGAAGAGTGAGAGGTCAGATGGTGCCAGGGTACAGAGAAGAGTCGGAGGGGTCAGATGGTGCCAGGGTACAGAGAAGAGTGAGAGGGCTCAGATGGTGCCAGGGTACAGAGAAGAGTGAGAGGGGTCAGATGGTGCCAGGGTACAGAGAAGAGTGAGAGGGGTCAGATGGTGCCAGGGTACAGAGAAGAGTGAGAGGGGTCAGATGGTGCCAGGGTACAGGGAAGAGTCGGACGGGTCAGATGGTGCCAGGGTACAGAGAAGAGTGAGAGGGGTCAGATGGTGCCAGGGTACAGAGAAGGGTGAGAGGGGTCAGATGGTGCCAGGGTACAGAGAAGAGTTGGAGGGGTCAGATGGTGCCAGGGTACAGAGAAGAGTGAGAGGGGTCAGATGGTGCCAGGGTACAGAGAAGAGTGAGAGGGGTCAGATGGTGCCAGGGTACAGAGAAGGGTGAGAGGGGTCAGATGGTGCCAGGGTACAGAGAAGAGTGAGAGGGGTCAGATGGTGCCAGGGTACAGAGAAGAGTGAGAGGGGTCAGATGGTTCCAGGGTACAGAGAAGGGTGAGGGGTCAGATGGTGCCAGGGTACAGAGAAGAGTGAGAGGGGTCAGATGGTGCCAGGGTACAGAGAAGGATGAGAGGGGTCAGATGGTGCCAGGGTACAGAGAAGAGTCAGAGGGGTCAGATGGTGCCAGGGTACAGAGAAGAGTTGGAGGGGTCAGATGGTTCCAGGGTACAGAGAAGAGTGAGGGGTCAGATGGTGCCAGGGTACAGAGAAGAGTGAGGGGTCAGATGGTGCCAGGGTACAGAGAAGAGTGAGAGGTCAGATGGTGCCAGGGTACAGAGAAGAGTCAGAGGGGTCAGATGGTGCCAGGGTACAGAGAAGAGTGAGAGGGGTCAGATGGTGCCAGGGTACAGAGAAGAGTGAGAGGGGTCAGATGGTGCCAGGGTACAGAGAAGAGTGAGAGGGGTCAGATGGTGCCAGGGTACAGAGAAGAGTGAGGGGTCAGATGGTGCCAGGGTACAGGGAAGAGTCGGACGGGTCAGATGGTGCCAGGGTACAGAGAAGAGTGAGAGGGGTCAGATGGTGCCAGGGTACAGAGAAGAGTGAGGGGTCAGATGGTGCCAGGGTACAGAGAAGAGTGAGAGGGGTCAGATGGTGCCAGGGTACAGAGAAGAGTGAGAGGGGTCAGATGGTGCCAGGGTACAGAGAAGAGTGAGAGGGGTCAGATGGTGCCAGGGT
This sequence comes from Rhinophrynus dorsalis, assembly GCA_037306005.1. Lineage (NCBI taxonomy): Eukaryota > Metazoa > Chordata > Amphibia > Anura > Rhinophrynidae > Rhinophrynus > Rhinophrynus dorsalis. The sequence continues at coordinate 2,977,019 of CM074723.1, read as the reverse complement.
ACAGAGAAGAGTGAGAGGGGTCAGATGGTGCCAGGGTACAGAGAAGAGTGAGAGGGGTCAGATGGTGCCAGGGTACAGAGAAGAGTGAGAGGGGTCAGATGGTGCCAGGGTACAGAGAAGAGTGAGAGGGGTCAGATGGTACCAGGGTACAGAGAAGAGTGAGGGGTCAGATGGTGCCAGGGTACAGAGAAGAGTGAGAGGGGTCAGATGGTGCCAGGGTACAGAGAAGAGTCGGAGGGGTCAGATGGTGCCAGGGTACAGAGAAGAGTGAGAGGGGTCAGATGGTGCCAGGGTACAGAGAAGAGTGAGAGGGGTCAGATGGTGCCAGGGTACAGAGAAGAGTGAGAGGGGTCAGATGGTGCCAGGGTACAGAGAAGAGTGAGAGGGGTCAGATGGTGCCAGGGTACAGAGAAGAGTGAGAGGGGTCAGATGGTGCCAGGGTACAGAGAAGAGTGAGAGGGGTCAGATGGTGCCAGGGTACAGAGAAGAGTGAGAGGGGTCAGATGGTGCCAGGGTACAGAGAAGAGTCGGAGGGGTCAGATGGTGCCAGGGTACAGAGAAGAGTGAGAGGGGTCAGATGGTGCCAGGGTACAGAGAAGAGTTGGAGGGGTCAGATGGTGCCAGGGTACAGGGAAGAGTGAGAGGGGTCAGATGGTACCAGGGTACAGAGAAGAGTGAGAGGGGTCAGATGGTGCCAGGGTACAGAGAAGAGTGAGAGGGGTCAGATGGTGCCAGGGTACAGAGAAGAGTGAGAGGGGTCAGATGGTGCCAGGGTACAGAGAAGAGTGAGAGGGGTCAGATGGTGCCAGGGTACAGAGAAGAGTGAGAGGGGTCAGATGGTGCCAGGGTACAGAGAAGAGTGAGAGGGGTCAGATGGTGCCAGGGTACAGAGAAGAGTGAGGGGTCAGATGGTGCCAGGGTACAGAGAAGAGTGAGAGGTCAGATGGTGCCAGGGTACAGAGAAGAGTGAGAGGGGTCAGATGGTGCCAGGGTACAGGGAAGAGTGGGAGGGGTCAGATGGTGCCAGGGTACAGAGAAGAGTCGGAGGGGTCAGATGGTGCCAGGGTACAGAGAAGAGTGAGAGGGGTCAGATGGTGCCAGGGTACAGAGAAGAGTGGGAGGGGTCAGATGGTGCCAGGGTACAGAGAAGAGTTGGAGGGGTCAGATGGTGCCAGGGTACAGAGAAGAGTTGGAGGGGTCAGATGGTGCCAGGGTACAGAGAAGAGTGAGAGGGGTCAGATGGTGCCAGGGTACAGAGAAGAGTGAGAGGGGTCAGATGGTGCCAGGGTACAGAGAAGAGTTGGAGGGGTCAGATGGTGCCAGGGTACAGAGAAGAGTGAGGGGTCAGATGGTGCCAGGGTACAGAGAAGAGTGAGAGGGGTCAGATGGTGCCAGGGTACAGAGAAGAGTGAGAGAGGTCAGATGGTGCCAGGGTACAGAGAAGAGTGAGAGGGGTCAGATGGTGCCAGGGTACAGAGAAGAGTGAGAGGTCAGATGGTGCCAGGGTACAGAGAAGAGTGAGAGGTCAGATGGTGCCAGGGTACAGAGAAGAGTGAGAGGGGTCAGATGGTGCCAGGGTACAGAGAAGAGTGAGAGGGGTCAGATGGTGCCAGGGTACAGAGAAGAGTGAGAGAGGTCAGATGGTGCCAGGGTACAGAGAAGAGTGAGAGGGGTCAGATGGTGCCAGGGTACAGAGAAGAGTGAGAGGGGTCAGATGGTGCCAGGGTACAGGGAAGAGTGAGAGGGGTCAGATGGTGCCAGGGTACAGAGAAGAGTGAGAGGGGTCAGATGGTGCCAGGGTACAGAGAAGAGTGAGAGGGGTCAGATGGTGCCAGGGTACAGGGAAGAGTCGGAGGGGTCAGATGGTGCCAGGGTACAGAGAAGAGTGAGAGGGGTCAGATGGTGCCAGGGTACAGAGAAGAGTTGGAGGGGTCAGATGGTGCCAGGGTACAGAGAAGAGTGAGAGGGGTCAGATGGTGCCAGGGTACAGAGAAGAGTTGGAGGGGTCAGATGGTGCCAGGGTACAGAGAAGAGTGAGGGGTCAGATGGTGCCAGGGTACAGAGAAGAGTGAGAGGGGTCAGATGGTGCCAGGGTACAGAGAAGAGTGAGAGGGGTCAGATGGTGCCAGGGTACAGAGAAGAGTGAGAGGGGTCAGATGGTGCCAGGGTACAGAGAAGGGTGAGAGGGGTCAGATGGTGCCAGGGTACAGGGAATAGTGAGAACGGGGGGTGCCATTCATGCCCACATGTACATTTACTGTACACACCCACAGGAGATGAGACCAAACACTGTGTGGTGGTAAATAAACGACTGAACGCTGTATTGATTCCATTACAATAAACATGTTTACACTAATGATGTGAGTCCTGTGTAACACTCTGCTAGTCTCATTACATCACAGCAGCAGAACACACCCCAGCAGGGAACCAGCAGGGCATTATCCCCCTGGGTACCAGAGAAGTATCAGACGCATTGGTTGGAGGAAGAGGAGGCCCATCAGGGCCACACAGCTTTTATTACGGTCTAGGATAGGGGACTTAACCCTGGTCCTCCAGAGCTACCAGCAGCGCATGTTCTCAGGATCTCCCAGTTGGGTACAAGGGGAGGAACTACTGGTTCAGTCACTATAATCAGTCTACCTGCGCTCAGGCTTGGACAACCACAATGCACTGGTCAGCTCTTCTGGGCTGGTTACTCCTGGTGATTAAGGAGTTAAAAGCAGTAGTAATATTTTATTATGAAAAAATATAACACAGACACGTTTTGATGGCAAAAAAGAACCAACTGGCCCATCCAGACTGACCAATTTCCACTCCCCAAAGACTGGATTTTAGAAAACAAATAGAGGCTTTTTACAGAGGTTGTCTAAAGTAGAGGGGATTTTAGTGAATATAAGAACCCATAGTTAATTTTCAGGTGTTCGTGTTCTCTTAAGAGGAGAGCACAGGTGGCACATGTGTTGCTGCTCCCCCTGGTGGACAGGACACCCAGTTGCAGTCAGCTGGGCTCGTGTCCGGTTAAGATATTAAGTCATGGGGAGTCCTAGAGGTTTGATTTCGGCCTGCTCTTTGTTTGTGTTGAGTCGCCCCCGTATGATCCATCATAGGTGGCCAATAAACAAAGTCACACAACCCAGTACAAATAGCCGGGACAGAGTATAAACAGACACGTAATTCTCATTACAGCCTGGCTGCAGACTTCAGGATCCTGCTGCGGCTAACTGGCCATTGTTTTGGGATGTGTAATTAGTGATGATAATCCCGCAGAGAGGGAAATACAAATCTCTGGTCCATGGCCAGCTTTGTCAGCTCTTAGTATCAGAGCCTCTCTCTCCCTCCTCCTCCATTGCATGGCCATCGTCCAACACCTCTCTCACCAAACAGCTACCAGTGGCTGGAACATCGCTCCCCCTTCCTCCAGCTGATACCCCTGCAAATGGGATCCATGTGTGAGCGGCAGGGATCGGGTTTCAGGACTACACTTGGCGGGCGAGACGGGAAATATCGAGTCAGGGATGACAGAATGGAGAGCAGGGAGACTGGCAGGAGGACAGAGGGGGATGGGGGACAGAATTACAGCTACTGAGCTCTGGTCAGGACAAAGTTCCGGCCAGATCAGCCTCAGCGAGAAGACTTAACCCATTCCCTGCACAAACTGAGGCAACCAGCCACCCCTCTTAGTGAGGCTGATGTACTGAGAAATGGAGCAAATGTGGGGGGAACCAGCTGCATCACTCCATACTAGTACACGTCCCTATTTTATTTTACCCCTACAAGTCTAGAGAGGACTCCAATACATTCTGCTGGTGGCCTCTGTACCATTCATGGTGTGAAAAACTAAACTGAAATCAAGAGGAATGTGGGGAATTATTTGTTCTCTGTGATTCAGTTAGTTTGCCTAAGAATTATTCTACTTTTCTCTTCATTCATATCCTCTGCAATATGTCGGGGTCCCCTCAATCATTAATATACTCTGAAAAATGTGGGGCTCTTTCACTGGTCCAGTTCAATTGAGTTTGGTCCAGATGATATGTGTGTGTAGATCCCATACACCCAGTGATAAGAACTGATCTGACACTGATACCTCACAGTTCAGTCCAGATGATGTGTGTAGATCCATACACCCCAGTGATAAGAACTGATCTGACACCGATACCTCACAGTTCAGTCCAGATGATGTGTGTAGATCCCATACACCCCAGTGATAAGAACTGATCTGACACGGATATCTCACAGTTCAGTCCAGATTATGTGTGTGTAGATCCCATACACCCCAGTGATAAGAACTGATCTGACACTGATACCTCACAGTTCAGTCCAGATTATGTGTGTGTAGATCCCATACACCCCAGTGATAAGAACTGATCTGACACTGATACCTCACAGTTCAGTCCAGATGATGTGTGTAGATCCCATACACCCCAGTGATAAGAACTGATCTGACACTGATACCTCACAGTTCAGTCCAGATGATATGTGTGTAGATCCCATACACCCCAGTGATAAGAACTGATCTGACACGGATACCTCACAGTTCAGTCCAGATGATGTGTGTAGATCACATACACCCCAGTGATAAGAACTGATCTGACACTGATACCTCACAGTTCAGTCCAGATGATATGTGTGTAGATCCCATACACCCCAGTGATAAGAACTGATCTGACACTGATACCTCACAGTTCAGTCCAGATGATGTGTGTAGATCCCATACACCCCAGTGATAAGAACTGATCTGACACTGATACCTCACAGTTCAGTCCAGATGATATGTGTGTAGATCCCATACACCCCAGTGATAAGAACTGATCTGACACGGATACCTCACAGTTCAGTCCAGATGATGTGTGTAGATCACATACACCCCAGTGATAAGAACTGATCTGACACTGATACCTCACAGTTCAGTCCAGATGATATGTGTGTAGATCCCATACACCCCAGTGATAAGAACTGATCTGACACGGATATCTCACAATTCAGTCCAGATTATGTGTGTGTAGATCCCATACACCCCAGTGATAAGAACTGATCTGACACTGATACCTCACAGTTCAGTCCAGATGATATGTGTGTAGATCCCATACACCCCAGTGATAAGAACTGATCGCACACTGATATCTCACAGTTCAGTCCAGATGATATGTGTGTAGATCCCATACACCCCAGTGATAAGAACTGATCTGACACTGATACCTCACAGTTCAGTCCAGATGATGTGTGTAGATCACATACACCCCAGTGATAAGAACTGATCTGACACTGATACCTCACAGTTCAGTCCAGATGATATGTGTGTAGATCCCATACACCCCAGTGATAAGAACTGATCTGACACTGATATCTCACAGTTCAGTCCAGATGATGTGTGTAGATCACATACACCCCAGTGAGTGGCTTAGCAAACCAACACTTTTGGTCTATTTTAGGCTGCACAGGCCTAAGAGTCGCCTTCCTGCCCATTGCCAGCTGAGGAAGCCCGTTTCTTTAACCCCCCACACTACCACCACCACCACCATCACACGCAGATCTAAACCCACAGAACGCAAACCCAGGTGGTTTACTCTCCTCTCCCACAGATAATGAAGCTATAAAATAATATGCTTCGCCTTTAAATTTGGAACTTTGAGAATTTTTTTCTGTACCCAATGGCTCTCAGTACATCAGCCTCATAATATCTCTTCACCAGTGCTTAGTAATGGAGTAAATATAGACTTTCCTGTCTCACTTAGGTCTATATCCATCTCTCTCTGTACCAGGGACAGGGGACGGTGGGAATTGTGTCTGTTACCAACAGCAGAGCCTGAGGTTGTCCATCCCAGTTTTGAACCCATCTGCCATTCATATGTATAGATCTCGTAAACCTCCATGTCCCTTATACATGTGTTCAAAGATATCTAGGCCTCCCAGTTAAGCACAGACCCTTCATACCCAGCACACGTCTGCGCCAGCCCCAACCGTACCCAGCACACGTCTGCGCCAGCCCCAACCGTACCCAGCACACGTCTGCGCCAGCCCCAACCGTACCCAGCACACGTCTGCGCCAGCCCCAACCGTACCCAGCACACGTCTGCGCCAGCCCCAACCGTACCCAGCACACGTCTGCGCCAGCCCCAACCGTACCCAGCACAAGTCTGCGCCAGCCCCAACCGTACCTAGCACAAGTCTGCGCCAGCCCCAACCGTACCCAGCACAAGTCTGCGCCAGCCCCAACCGTACCCAGCACAAGTCTGCGCCAGCCCCAACCGTACCCAGCACACATCTGCACCAGCCCCAACCGTACCCAGCACACATCTGCGCCAGCCCCAACCATACCCAGCACACGTCTGCGCCAGCCCCAACCGTACCCAGCACAAGTCTGCGCCAGCCCCAACCGTACCCAGCGCATGTCTGCGCCAACCCTACCCACCGCATGTCTGCGCCAGCCCCAACCCTACCCACCGCATGTCTGCGCCATCCCCAACTGTACCCAGCACATGTCTGCGGCACTTGATAGGAACAAAGAATTGACATATAAAGTTCCAGATTCAGTTATGGTATTTTGATGAAATGAAATTGCAGAGATTTAAACTATTACATAAAAAAAGGAAAGGGGGTATTCCCTGGCCCCTACCACAGACACACCCTGCACCGTGCACCATCCTGCGGTGGGAGGGACAGACTCCATGTCCTATAGCTCCCTTCTATATGTCACCCTGCAGTGGGAGGGACAGACTCCATGTCCTACACCTCCCTTCTGTCTGTGTCACCCTGCAGTGGGAGGGACAGACTCCATGTCCTACACCTCCCTTCTGTCTGTGTCACCCTGCAGTGGGAGGGATAGACTCCATGTCCTACACCTCCCTTCTGTCTGTGTCACCCTGCAGTGGGAGGGACAGACTCCATGTCTTATATCTCCCTTCTGTCTATGTCACCCTGCAGTGGGAGGAACAGACTCCATGTCCTATATCTCCCTTCTGTCTGTGTCACCCTGCAGTGGGAGGGACAGACTCCATTTCCTATATCTCCCTTCTGTCTGTGTCACCCTGCAGTGGGAGGGACAGACTCCATTTCCTATATCTCCCTTCTGTCTGTGTCACCCTGCAGTGGGAGGGACAGACTCCATGTCCTATATCTCCTTTCTGTCTGTGTCACCCTGCAGTGGGAGAGACACACTCCATGTCCTATATCTCCCTTCTGTCTGTGTCACCCTGCAGTGGGAGGGACACACTCCATGTCCTATATCTCCCTTCTGTCTGTGTCACCCTGCAGTGGGAGAGACACACTCCATGTCCTATAGCTCCCTTCTGTCTGCGTCACCCTGCAGTGGGAGGGACAGACTCCATGTCCTATATCTCCCTTCTGTCTGTGTCACCCTGCAGTGGGAGGGACAGACTCCATGTCCTATATTTCCCTTCTGTCTGTGTCACCCTGCAGTGGGAGGGACAGACTCCATGTCCTATATCTCCCTTCTGTCTGTGTCACCCTGCAGTGGGAGGGACAGACTCCATGTCCTATATCTCCCTCCTATCTGTGTCACCCTGCAGTGGGAGGGACAGACTCCATGTCCTATATCTCCCTTCTGTCTGTGTCACCCTGCAGTGGGAGGGACAGACTGCATGTCCTATATCTGCCTTCTGTCTGTGTCACCCTGCAGTGGGAGGGACAGACTCCATGTCCTATACCTCCCTTCTGTCTGTCACCCTGCAGTAGGTGGGGCAGACTCCATGTACTATAGCTCCCTTCTGTCTGTGTCACCCTGCAGTGGGAGGGACAGACTCCATGTACTATAGCTCCCTTCTGTCTGTGTCACCCTGCAGTGGGAGGGACAGACTCCATGTCCTATATCTCCCTTCTGTCTGTGTCACCTTGCAGTGGGAGGGACAGACTCCATGTCCTATACCTCCCTTCTGTCTGTGTCACCCTGCAGTGGGAGGGACAGACTCCATGTCCTATATCTCCCTTCTGTCTGTCACCCTGCAGTAGGTGGGGCAGAGTACTCTAAATAGGGACATTTATTTAACCCTTTATGTGCCAGAGGGAAATGGAAAGGTACCCATTGAGTACCAGAAGGATTTATAAGAACTGGAAAGCAAAGCTTGGGACATTGCCTCTAACACAAATGGTTAACCCTTTGAGTTCAAGAGGGGAAGCCAAAGCATTTTTTTTTAGCAATGCGTTGCATACCCCTCTGGCATTCCAGGGGTTAAAGGAAAGGTGAAATGACAGGTCTGACACTTCCTATAGACGGAAGCAGATGTGCAGCTGCCAGAGAAGAAAGGACAATATGATAGGCCAACAAGACCGTCCTGGCACAGAACGAGTTAAGTACCTAAAGAGAAGGTGACAGTAATGTGCTCCCCTGAAGGGCCCCGGTCCCTGCGGTTCCCCAGCCCGTTTATCCTGGAGCCCGTTACCATGTGGCTGGTTCCTCTGTGGGAGCCATAAGGGGTTAAAGTGAGTGGGCGTTACAGAGGTAACGCTCTGCCTGGCGCAATGCCCGGAAGCCCCTAACCACTGGTCAGGACGCACTGTGCTCGTTACATGTAATGTCCCCCCAGGGCGCAGGAGGCGGCTGCTCCCGGTTTGGCTGGAGAGGCGCGATATATTAATAACAGATAACTAGCATGGGGGGGGGGGGGGGGGAACACAACTGATGTATCCAGACACACAGATACATTTAATAATTATTATATATCTATATATCCACAAACCCACACATCAATAACCAAACACTGATCTACACACACACACACACACACACAGTAATCTACAGACACACACAGAGATCCACACACAGTAATCTACAGACACACACACAGAGATCCACACACAGTAATCTACAGACACACACAGAGATCCACACACAGTAATCTACAGACACACAAACAGATCCACACACACACACACACACACACACAGTAATCTACAGACACACACAGAGATCCACACACACACACACAGTAATCTACAGACACACACAGAGATCCACACACACACACACACAGTAATCTACAGACACACACAGAGATCCACACACACACAGTAATCTACAGACACACACAGAGATCCACACACACACACACAGTAATCTACAGACACACAACAGATCCACACACACACACACAGTAATCTACAGACACACACAGAGATACACACACACACAGTAATCTACAGACACACACAGAGATCCACACACACACACAGTAATCTACAGACACACACAGAGATCCACACACACACACAGTAATCTACAGACACACACAGAGATCCACACACACACACAGTAATCTACAGACACACACAGAGATCCACACACACACACACACACACACAGTAATCTACAGACACACACAGAGATCCACACACACACACACACACACAGTAATCTACAGACACACACAGAGATCCACACACACACACACACACACACACACAGTAATCTACAGACACACACACAGAGATCCACACACACACACAGTAATCTACAGACACACAAACAGATCCACACACACACAGTAATCTACAGACACACACAGAGATCCACACACAGTAATCTACACAGTAATCTACAGACACACACACACAGTAATCTACAGACACACAAACAGATCCACACACACACACACACACACACACACACAGTAATCTACAGACACACACAGAGATCCACACACACACAGAGATCCACACACACACACCGTAATCTACAGACACACACAGAGATCCACACACACACGCACACACAGTAATCTACAGACACACACAGAGATCCACACACACACACACACACACACAGTAATCTACAGACACACACAGAGATCCACACACACACAGTAATCTACAGACACACACAGAGATCCACACACACACACAGTAATCCACACACACAGAGATCCACACACACACACAGTAATCCACACACACACACAGTAATCCACACACACAGTAATCTACAGACACACACAGAGATCCACACACACAGTAATCTACAGACACACACATAGATCCACACACACAGTAATCTACAGACACACACATAGATCCACACACACAGTAATCTACAGACACACACATAGATCCACACACACAGTAATCTACAGACACACACATAGATCCACACACACAGTAATCTACAGACACACACATAGATCCACACACACAGTAATCTACAGACACACACATAGATCCACACACACAGTAATCTACAGACACACACATAGATCCACACACACACAGTAATCTACAGACACACACATAGACCCACACACACAGTAATCTACAGACACACACACAGATACACACACACACACAGTAATCTACAGACACACACACAGATCCACACACACACACACACACACACACACACAGTAATCTACAGACACACACACAGATCTACACACACACACACGCACATCCACACACACACACTCACTGATCTACAAACACTCACTCACTGATATACACCCATACACACACAACTATACACACTCTGATCTATACACACACTGATACACACTGATCTATACATACACACACACACTGATCTATACATACACACACTGATCTATACATACACACACACTGATAACCAAACACTAATACACACCCATACACACATTGATCTATACATACACACACACTGATACACACCATACACACACTGATCACCAAACACTGATACACACCCATACACACTCTGATCTATACACATACTTACACACACACACTGATCTATACACACACACACTCAAACTGATCACCAAACACTGATACACAACCATACACACTGATTTATACACACACTGATACACACCATACACACACACTGATCTATACATACACACACACTGATCTATACACACACTGATACACACCATACGCACACACTGATCTATACACACACACACTCACACACTGATACACACTATACACCCACAGACACACACTGATCACCAAATACAGATCCTGTTAACTCTGTATAAATCCTTGGTTAGGCCTCATCTAGAATATGGAGTACAGTTGTAGGTACCAGTTCTTACAAAAGACATTACTGAACTGGAAAAGGTGCAGAGACGTGCAGCAAAACTGATAAAGGGATTGGAGGATCTGAGTTATAAAGAGAGACTAACTAAACTGGGTTTATTTACATTAGAGAAGAGACGTGTATGGGGTGATATGATTAACCTTTAACAACCCTTGACGGTCCTGGCACATCATGGGTAGACACATGCACATACACATGCATCCACACACGCACACATAAACACATGCATGCATACACAACATACATACATACATGCAGACACACAATCATACATACATGCACATTTTAGGGATTTTGAATGCTGGATTTATTTATTTTTAATCTGTGTTTAGATTGATGACGTGTTTGAGTTTATTAGTTTAAATCCATGTTTGTTCTGATCACTCACTTCACGAGGTTGATCTTTGCTCTGTTTTTCCCATTAACCCTTTGAGTGGCAGAGAGGTATCCAACACACTGCAATGCGATGCACTGGCTACCTCTCTGGCACTCAAAGGGTTAAATCCGTGTTTGATTTGACAATGCTCAGTTTGTGCACTTGGTGATTTTTTTTCTTTTTAAACCCTGTTTGTATCAGTCAAGAACACAAAGTGAGTGTGTGCTTAGTTGGCCTTGGAATTGCACCACGTTTACTTAGTACACTGGCCTCTGAGCGCCAGCTGTGTGAGCCAAAGTGCGCTCCGAACACAGTGAGCAGTTGTCTGTATCCAATGATCCCCATGTCAGGTCCGTATTTAGTTCACACCTCATCACAATAAATAATAGGCCTCATCAGACTAAACGAGATTAACCACCGGAGGACACACAGAACCCACCCAGGGCCCTTTAGAATCACGGAAAATGTCACTTTCCAACTACAGATTACAGCAGAGTTAAATCACACACATGAAACGGAGAGGAGTTGTGTATGTAGGACACCTACCGGGGGTCAGGCCTCCTCCTAAATCAAGATACACTTATCCCAGTGGTAACGCCTCCTTTAAAATCTCCTTTTCAATCACAATTTTAGTATTAGCGATTACTTAACCCTTTCAGTGCCAGAGGGTACGGAATGCATTGCAAAACAATGCATTCCGTACCCCTCTGGCACTCAAAGGGTTAATGAGGAACCATCGACATGAGAACAGACCTGCTTAAGAAGCAAAGATGTACACATGCATCACGGGGTGAATGTGCCTAAAGGGCCCATGGCGTACATGTAAGTCATGGATTTCAGGGCTCCCCGCGCACCTGCACATTATTCGGGGTGCCCTGAATCCGATGGCTTAAAAAAAAAAAAAAAAAAAAATGCTCCATGTTCCTTAAGTCCCGGCCCTTAAGGGGTTAAAGGCTGCACTGAGAGGCCGTTTCTCACCTGGAACAGAAAAAGGTGAATTGTTTTCTCATAACTATGTAACTACACTCTACGGCCAATTGCGCCTCCCTAACGCTTACTGGACCTCTAGTTGTGCCCTTCTACCTTATTAACCCTTTGAGTGCCAGAGGGGTACGCAATGCATTGCAAAGCAAAGGGTTAAACCGCGGAGGGAGGAGTTCTGCTGGTTTGATTCTGTTAATACAAGAAACCCAGGCACAGGAGTGATCACAGACATACAATGTAATGAGAAATAATCTACAGGACAATATGACATATAAAGTAAATCCCTTACGTCTATAACCGTTCTGTGCGCACTGCTACAGGATAGGAAATGGTGTAATACCACAAAAAAATAATAATTAAAAAAAAAAAAAAAAAAAAAAAAAAAGTCTCTCACACAAATGGATTACTGATACGTAGCCATGGTCACAAAAAACGTGGATACCCCCAAGCTAAAGGAAGAACCCGGCTTCATTTCATTCCATCCAGGGACAGCTGGGGCCAAGTGGGAGATGTGTCCACTATCAGAGTTCCTATTTATAGTATCTCACTGGGGTTACTGACAAGTCAGTCACATTTCACGCTGGCACTAACCACCATCAGCTTCACCCCACCCATAACCAGACTGCATGAGAAGTGGGACAGCCCTTCCTTCGTTAGATTTGTCTCTTTGGCCTGAGCTTTGAGTGAGACTGCCCTTATTCACTTATAGGCTAGAAATATATTACCCTAATCACTGCACCCCTCACTAGGAACAGGCAATGCCAATGTCTTGTTATTCTGAATAACAATGATGATCATGTTCTCTCTCACAGGAGCTGGTCACGTCAATATCAGTTTACTTCTAAAGAGAAGTAAAACCTGCCTTTATCTTGTGCTGGTAATCTGTCTGTAATACAACTACTTTGTGAGAAATTAACCTTATGCTAAAATGTTTATGTGCCAGTATCCCGGCACACTGTGATATGAATGGATCTAGTCCACACACTGTGATATGAATGGATCTAGTCCACACACTGTGATATGAATGTATCTAGTCCACACACTGTGATATGAATGTATCTAGTCCACACACTGTGATATGAATGTATCTAGTCCACACACTGTGATATGAATGGATCTAGTCCACACACTGTGATATGAATGTATCTAGTCCACACAGTGTGATATGAATGTATCTAGTCCACACAGTGTGATATGAATGGATCTAGGCAGAGTCCACACAGTGTGATATGAATGGATCTAGTCCACACAGTGTGATATGAATGGATCTAGTCCACACAGTGTGATATGAATGGATCTAGTCCACACAGTGTGATATGAATGAATCTAGGCAGAGTCCACACAGTGTGATATGAATGGACCGAGTCCACACAGTGTGATATGAATGGACCGAGTCCACACAGTGTGATATGAATGGATCTAGTCCACACAGTGTGATATGAATGGACCTAGTCCACACAGTGTGATATGAATGGACCTAGTCCACACAGTGTGATATGAATGGACCTAGTCCACACACTGTGATATGAATGGACCTAGTCCACACACTGTGATATGAATGGATCTAGTCCACACACTGTGATATGAATGGATCTAGTCCACACACTGTGATATGAATGGATCTAGTCCACACACTGTGATATGAATGGATCTAGTCCACACACTGTGATATGAATGGATCTAGTCCACACACTGTCATATGAATGGATCTAGTCCACACACTGTGATATGAATGGATCTAGTCCACACACACTGTGATATGAATGGATCTAGTCCACACACACTGTGATATGAATGGATCTAGTCCACACACTGTCATATGAATGGATCTAGTCCACACACTGTCATATGAATGGATCTAGTCCACACACTGTCATATGAATGGATCTAGTCCACACACTGTGATATGAATGGATCTAGTCCACACACTGTGATATGAATGGATCTAGTCCACACAGTGTGATATGAATGAATCTAGGCAGAGTCCACACAGTGTGATATGAATGGACCGAGTCCACACAGTGTGATATGAATGGACCGAGTCCACACAGTGTGATATGAATGGATCTAGTCCACACAGTGTGATATGAATGGACCTAGTCCACACAGTGTGATATGAATGGATCTAGTCCACACACTGTGATATGAATGGACCTAGTCCACACACTGTGATATGAATGGACCTAGTCCACACACTGTGATATGAATGGATCTAGTCCACACACTGTCATATGAATGGATCTAGTCCACACACTGTGATATGAATGGATCTAGTCCACACACTGTGATATGAATGGATCTAGTCCACACACTGTCATATGAATGGATCTAGTCCACACACACTGTGATATGAATGGATCTAGTCCACACACACTGTGATATGAATGGATCTAGTCCACACACACTGTGATATGAATGGATCTAGTCCACACACTGTCATATGAATGGATCTAGTCCACACACTGTCATATGAATGGATCTAGTCCACACACTGTGATATGAATGGATCTAGTCCACACACACTGTGATATGAATGGATCTAGTCCACACACTGTGATATGAATGGATCTAGTCCACACACTGTCATATGAATGGATCTAGTCCACACACTGTGATATGAATGGATCTAGTCCACACACTGTGATATGAATGGATCTAGTCCACACACACTGTGATATGAATGGATCTAGTCCACACACTGTCATATGAATGGATCTAGTCCACACACTGTGATATGAATGGATCTAGTCCACACACACTGTGATATGAATGAATCTAGTCCACACAGTGTGATATGAATGGACCTAGTCCACACACTGTGATATGAATAGATCTAGTCCACACACTGTGATATGAATGGATCTAGTCCACACACTATGATAAGAATGGATCTAGTCCACACACAGTGATATGAATGAATCTAGTCCTCACACTGTGATATGAATGGATCTAGTCCACACACTGTGATATGAATGGATCTAGTCACACACTGTGATATGAATGGATCTAGTCCACACACACTGTGATATGAATGGATCTAGTCCACACACACTGTGATATGAATGGATCTAGTCCACACACTATGATATGAATGGATCTAGTCCACACACTGTGATATAAATGGATCTAGTCCACATACTGTGATATGAATGGATCTAGTCCACACACACTGTGATATGAATGGATCTAGTCCACACACTGTGATATGAATGGATCTAGTCCACATACTGTGATATGAATGGATCTAGTCCACACACACTGTGATATAAATGGATCTAGTCCACACACTGTGATATGAATGTATCTAGTCCACACACACTGTGATATAAATGGATCTAGTCCACACACTGTGATATGAATGTATCTAGTCCACACACTATGATATGAATGGATCTAGTCCACACACACTGTGATATAAATGGATCTAGTCCACATACTGTGATATGAATGGATCTAGTCCACACACACTGTGATATAAATGGATCTAGTCCACACACTATGATATGAATGGATCTAGTCCACACACACTGTGATATAAATGGATCTAGTCCACACACTGTGATATGAATGTATCTAGTCCACACACTATGATATGAATGGACCTAGTCCACACACTGTGATATGAATGGATCTAGTCCACACACTGTGATATGAATGGATCTAGTCCACACACTGTGATATGAATGGATCTAGTCCATACACTGTGATATGAATGGATCTATGCAGAGTCCACACACTGTGATATGAATGGATCTAGTCCACACAGTGTGATATGAATGGATCTAGTCCACACACTGTGATATGAATGGATCTAGTCCACGCACTGTGATATGAATGGATCTAGTCCACACACTGTGATATTAATGGATCTAGTCCACACACTGTGATATTAATGGATCTAGTCCACACACTGTGATATGAATGGATCTAGTCCACACACTGTGATATGAATGGATCTAGTCCACACACTGTGATATGAATGGATCTAGGCAGAGTCCACACACTGTGATATGAATGGATCTAGTCCACACACTGTGATATTAATGGATCTAGTCCACACACTGTGATATGAATGGATCTAGTCCACACAGTGTGATATGAATGGATCTAGTCCACACAGTGTGATATGAATGGATCTAGCAGAGTCCACACACTGTGATATGAATGGATCTAGTCCACACACTGTGATATGAATGGATCTAGTCCACACAGTGTGATATGAATGGATCTAGGCAGAGTCCACACACTGTGATATGAATAGATCTAGTCCACACACTATGATATGAATGGATCGAGTCCACACACTGTGATATTAATGGATCTAGTCCACACACTGTGATATGAATGGATCTAATCCACACACTGTGATATGAATGGATCTAATCCACACACTGTGATATGAATGGATCTAGTCCACACACTGTGATATGAATGGATCTAGGCAGAGTCCACACACTGTGATATGAATAGATCTAGTCCACACACTATGATATGAATAGATCTAGTCCACACACTGTGATATGAATGGATCTAGTCCACACACTGTGATATGAATGAATCTAGTCCACACACTGTGATATGAATGAATCTAGTCCACACACTGTCATATGAATGGATCTAGTCCACACACTGTGATATGAATGAATCTAGTCCACGCACTGTGATATGAATGGATCTAGTCCACGCACTGTGATATGAATGGATCTAGTCTACGCACTGTGATATGAATGTGATATGAATGGATCTAGTCTACACACTGTGATATGAATGGATCTAGTCCACACACTGTGATATGAATGGATCTAGTCCACACACTGTGATATGAATGGATCTAGTCTACACACTGTGATATGAATGGATCTAGTCCACACACTGTGATATGAATGGATCTAGGCAGAGTCCACACACTGTGATATGAATGGATCTAGTCCACACACTGTGATATGAATGGATCTAGTCCACACACTGTGATATGAATGGATCTAGTCTACACACTGTGATATGAATGGATCTAGTCCACACACTGTGATATTAATGGATCTAGTCCACACACTGTGATATGAATGGATCTAGGCAGAGTCCACACACTGTGATATGAATGGATCTAGTCCACACACTGTGATATGAATGGATCTAGTCCACACACTGTGATATGAATGGATCTAGTCCACACACTGTGATATGAATGGATCTAGTCCACACACTGTGATATGAATGGATCTAGTCCACACACTGTGATATGAATGGATCTAGTCCACACACTGTGATATGAATAGATCTAGTCCACACACACTGTGATATGAATGGATCGAGTCCACACACTGTGATATGAATGGATCGAGTCCACACACTGTGATATGAATGGATCGAGTCCACACACTGTGATATGAATGGATCTAGTCCACACACTGTGATATGAATGGATCTAATCCACACACTGTGATATGAATGGATCTAGTCCACACACTGTGATATGAATGGATCTAGGCAGAGTCCACACACTGTGATATGAATAGATCTAGTCCACACACTATGATATGAATAGATCTAGTCCACACACTGTGATATGAATGGATCTAGTCCACACACTGTGATATGAATGGATCTAGTCCACACACTGTGATATGAATGGATCTAGTCCACGCACTGTGATATGAATGTGATATGAATGGATCTAGTCCACACACTGTGATATGAATGGATCTAGTCCACACACTGTGATATGAATGGATCTAGTCCACACACTGTGATATGAATGGATCTAGTCTACACACTGTGATATGAATGGATCTAGTCCACACACTGTGATATGAATGGATCTAGGCAGAGTCCACACACTGTGATATGAATGGATCTAGTCCACACACTGTGATATGAATGGATCTAGTCCACACACTGTGATATGAATGGATCTAGTCTACACACTGTGATATGAATGGATCTAGTCCACACACTGTGATATGAATGGATCTAGTCTACACACTGTGATATGAATGGATCTAGTCCACACACTGTGATAGGAATGGATCTAGTCCACACACTGTGATATGAATGGATCTAGTCCACACACTGTGATATGAATGGATCTAGTCCACACACACTGTGATATGAATGGATCTAGTCCACACACTGTGATATGAATGGATCTAATCCACACACTGTGATAGGAATGGATCTAATCCACACACTGTGATATGAATGGATCTAGTCCACACACTGTGATATGAATGGATCCAGGAAGAGTCCACACAATAGGGGTGTGTCTAATAGCACAGAGAGGGTTAAGTTTGGCCTGGAACATAACTCATTAGCATATTTTGCAGGGAATTAGCATAAAGTGTCAGACTTTATCACCAGCACATAAATGTTAATTTTCAAAAATGATTTATTCTTCATAAAATTGGCCAGTAAAAAATAAAGATTTAACGTTTCTGTAATACAAACTAAACACGTCTGAGTGACGGTGACACTTTTACCCCTTCACTGCTGCATATATTATAACGGTGATGTTGAGGTTCATAGACAAACATCAATTTCAGTTACATTTATTTGTAAAAGCCACACGTATACATAATTTTTTTTCTGGAGACCCTACACTTTTAACCCATTAATGATGGATGATGCGCCAGGTCCGTCACAACGGTCCCGGCATCTCATGGTTAATGTTTTTTCCATTTCTACCACTTCAAACATATTAAAATCTTTAAAAACGAATGATTTTCCTGCGGTACTCAGTAGCTACTGTCCTTCCAATAAACATGGTACTCCATTTACATTGTCTGACTTACCATAGGAGATTCCAGGAACACAATGCTGCATCGACAACAATCATTCTGTTTTCCCACATTATCTAAAACAGGATATGCCTGCCCTAATAGGATTATAATACAACAACGACGAAAGAGGGACAAATCATAATTTGGAAAGAAGACAACCAAATGCATGTACTGATCTGTCATTTGTCCTTTTATCCATAGGCAAGGGCTCACAAATTTTTCTGGAAGTAGCACTCTAGGGATTCTTTTTTTTATTTATTTTTTTCATACTTCCTCCACTTCAAAGATACTTATCTCTTTTAATACAAAGAATGTCCTGCTGCATTCAGTAGCTACTGTCCTTCCCAGAAAAATGGAACTGATTTGACAGGATCAGATATACTGTAGGGGGTGCCAGTAGCAATACACTGCACCTACCACAATGTCTGTTTCCATGCCTATCATGGAGGGGGACATGCCTGCATAACAACTAGAAAGTTGGACATAAAAATAGACAAGGCATGCCACCATGGAAAGTAGTCAGCCATATGAAATGAGGGATCAATTGCATTTTTTTTTACCCCAAGGATAGTGGGCATAAACATTTCCACCACTAAAATATTTGAAGAGCATGGAATTTCTTACTGTATTCAGTAGACACTATCTCTCCATGAAAAATGGTACCCCATTGATACTGGTTAAAATGCCTTCAGGGATTCCAAAAGCATGAAACTGCCCCTACCACAACCAAGTAGTTTTCTTTATTTTAAAGGACATGCCTAACCTAAAAAGGCCTTAATAATTACAGGTAAGAAGAAATGTTTGGCAAGTTAGTCCATACAGCCACCTACTACAAATGAGGGAGGACTAGCATTTTTCCCAAAGGTAAGTGTGCACAAACATTTCTAGAAGTTAGAACTATATAAACATAGTTTTAAATTTCAACCGCTTCAAAGATACTAAAACCATAGAATTTCCTAACGTATTCAGGAGCTACTGCCCTCCACTGAAAACTAGCTCTGCTTTGGAATGGGCAGTCATATTACCACTCACAGTTTTGTGGAGAATTGTTATTTAAAAAAAGCCCCCCAAAAAAAGACATGTTAAACAACAGAATTCACATGGCTTGATATGGATATGTAAAAATTGGAGAACTTTACTATCCTTGTCACACGCCACAGAAACGAATACTGGGAGATTTGGTGATCTCCTGACATTAATACTCCCCTGAGTGCCCTCCTATTAAAAAGGTAGTCCCCCTCTTTCAAATCAGGGTATACCGTTCCCTTTTGGCATTGGGATATATAGGAGCTCTTTGTATTACCCCTTCACACCCAGAAAATATACCCTAAGTACCCAGGGGTACCCCCATTTGAAAGAGGGTGATCCTTTTTTCAAAATAAGGGTACTATTCTAACATTTAACAACACTGGAGGGGCAAGTTTGCCTTTTTTTGTCCCCACCCCAAAAAATGATTTTTTTTTTTTAATTATTGTCACATGATCAAAAGATATCCTGGCCTAGGTACAACCTTTCAAACTTGACCCTCATCTCACTATTTTTTTTTTCTTACCATTTGATCAAGTGATCACCTGCCAGGCACCTCAATATTACAATTTCCCCTTTCCAACAATGGTACTTGTGAGCCTTTTGGATGAATGGGGCTGAAACAAGGGCTCCTATGAGCCCGTACCAGATGACAGATTTATCAGCTGGTATGAACATACACATTATGGGCATTGCCGAAAAAGGGAGAATCTTCCCTGCCACCTATGTCAAGTATTCCCTTCTAGGTGGAGTGGGGTGCTGAGAAATGATCTTTGATGTGGTCTGCTCTCCTCTTCTGCCTTGCTTCTGAGATTCCCCGATTGTCCGTCTAGCGGCGTCACCTCGCATGAGGTGACATCAAACAATCGTGACAGAGAATACCACCTGGAACCCTGAGGTGACTCAAAGGTCTCCAAAAACCATGAAAACTGCCAAATGCATTAAAATCTTGGATGACATCAGCCTCACTCGGCAAGAGAGGCATGAATTCACCTAAGACATCAGTCACGCTCAAGGGGTTACTCAATTAAATAATTTCTAGCATGCCATCTGCCAGTAGGTTTTACGGGACAGATCTTTATCATTGCACGAAGGAAGTGAATTTGTCTTATGTTACGGTCACTAGCAAGAAGAGGAAGGGTGGGTACCATCTAACACTGTGATAATCTCTGAACCTCCAGTTGTTGTGGATTACAGCTCCCATCATCCCCAACCAGTCGCTGGCCAGTTAGGGATAGTGAGACCAACAGCTGAAGGTCCAAATATTGAGTACAGCTACTACAAAGTCTAAATATGTTCAATGGTCCCATCTCTTGGGCTGAACTTTAGGTAATGTCGGAGACTAAACAAGTTCACTGGTCCTATCACTAGAACTGAACCTCCTGTACACTAAACAAGATCACTGGTCCTAACACTAGAACTGAACCTCCTGTACACTAAACAAGATCACTGGTCCTATCACCAGAGCTGGACCTCCTGTAACACCTGAGACAATAAACAAGTTCACTGGTCCTATCACTAGAACTGAACCTCCTGTACACTAAACAAGATCACTGGTCCTAACACTAGAATTGAACCTCCTGTACACTAAACAAGATCACTGGTCCTATCATCAGAGCTGGACCTTCTGCAACACCTGAGACAATAAACAAGTGCCCTGGTCCTATCACTAGAACTGAACCTCCTGTACACTAAACATGATCACTGGTCCTATCATCAGAGCTGGACCTCCTGAACCATCTGAGATATTAAACAAGTTCACTGGTCCTATCACTGGAACTGAACCTCCTGTACCATCTGAAATATTAAACAAGTTCACTGGTCCCATCACTAGAACTGGACCTCTTAACACCTGAGATATTAAACAGGTTCACTGGTCCTTTCACTATGGCTGGACCTCTTGGAACATCTGAGGCATTAAACATGTTCACTGATCCTATCAATAGGACTGGAGCATCCAACACGAGACTAAATAAATTCACTGGTCCTAACATTAGGGTTGGACCATCTAATATCTGAGATCTTAAAAAGTTCACTGGTCCTATAACTAAGACTGGACCTCTTTCCTGACATCAAGAAACGGGGAGGGACGGGGGAACTTTATCTTTGTATATCTCTCAAACCATAAAGGTTTGAGAGATGGGACTCACATCAGTTAGTTTAGTTTTGTAATAGCTACAATATTACATTTTGGTGAACACAGACAATATTATCCCTTTAAAACATAACAATTAAAAGTTATCTAAAATATATTAATATATAGGAGTGTAACGGGGCATATCCAGCTGGCCACAAAATTTGTGAGAAAAAAAATATGGAATTAAAATAGGAACAAAAAAGTCACTAACATGGATACTTACACATACACGTCCCTCTATAGTAGTGTATGCTAACAACTACTAGCTTCATAAAAGAGAATGGGAACAATATGAAACTAAAGTTCTTTTATATGAAGTACATCACCTGAAACAAACTTCTTAATAAGAAAACTCTAGTGAACAAAAACCAATGTTGACGCAGGGTGAGTCACGGTAAGAGGACTCAGAATTGTCCTATAAGCTCAGTGTAATCCGTCCTCATACTGCCTTGATAAAGTGCTGATGAATCGTGTACCGGCCTTTATTTGTTTTTATGCGATCCTCACGAAAAGGATTCCCTTAAATTTTGTAGCCACTTCAATATACTCCATCAGAAAACAAAGCTCCACAAAAGTAAGAAATGGGTAAGTGCTCAGATCTTATAAAAATCTATATACAGCAAATATTGATGGTACAAAGATAGTAAGTAAAATGATTTAATACACTAAGGCAACATTATATATATATACTAGCAACATGGGACGGCATTGCCCGTCATGTCATGACCGTTGGGCGCAAGTGTGTGAAATGCAGACACACTGATAAACACAGACATATGCAACATACAGGCAGACACATACCATACATCCCAAGTGTCCCTCTTTAGGAGGGACAGTCCCTCTTTGAGGGCCAAATCCCTCTGTCCCTCTTTTTAGGAGGTCAGGCTGTGTGCAGGGCCGGCTCCACCTATAGGCGAGGTAGGCGCCGGCCTAGGGCGCACACGTACTGGGGGTGCGGGCATGCAGCGGAGAAGAGCTGCGCCCGCACACACCACGCCGGGAACCACAACACAATCAGGTCTGTGTTGCTACAGCGCTCCCTCATTGGGTCGGATCTTTAGTAATGCAGAGCACGCTGGGAGTCATGATCTCCTGCCTCGCTCTGCATTACTGAAGAGAAGACTGCGCGGGAGCTACAGGTATGTGATGGGGGGCAAGTTGGAGCTGAGGGAGCATAGTGGAGCTGAGGGGGCAAGTTGGAGGGGATGTGGGGCAAAGTGGAGCTGGTGGGGGCAAGTTGGAGCTGATGGGGGCAAGTTGGAGCTGATGGGGGAAAGCTGGAGCTGAGGGGGGAAAGCTGGAGCTGAGGGGGCATAGTGGAGCTGCTGGGGGCAAGTTGGAGCTGATGTGGGTAAGTTAGAGCGGTTGGAGGTCAAAGTGGAGCTGATAGGGGCAAGTTGGAGCTGAGGGGGCATAGTGGAGCTGCTGGGGGTAAGTTGGAGTGGATGGAGGTCAAAGTGGAGCTGATGGGGGCAAGTTGGAGCGGATGTAGGTCAAAGTGGAGCTGAAGGGGGATCAAAGTGGAGCTGAAGGGGGATCAAAGTGGAGCTGATGGGGGCAAGTTGGAGCTGTTGGGGGCAAGTTGGAGCTGCTGGGGGCATAGTGGAGCTGCTGGTGGGCAAAGTGGAGCTGATGGGGGTAAGTTGGAGCTGATGGGGGTAAATTGGAGCTGATGGGGGTAAGTTGGAGCTGATAGGGGCATAGTGGAACTGAAAGGGGGGCAAAAGTGGAGCTGGTGGGGGAAAGTTAGAGCGGATGGGGAGCAGAGTGGAGCTGATGGGGGCAAGTTGGAGCGGATGGTGGGCAAAGTGGAGCTGATGGGGGGCATAGTGGAGCTGCTGGGGCATAGTGGAGCTGCTGGGGGGCATACCAGCTCCATAGTGGAGCTGGTGGGGGGCATAGTGGAGCTGGTGGGGGGCACAGTGGAGCTGGTGGGGGGCACAGTGGAGTTGATGGGGGCAAGTTGGAGTTGATGGGGGCAAGTTGGAGTTGATGGGGGGCAAAGTGCAGCTGATAGGGCCAAAGTGGAGCCGATAAGGGGCAAGTTGGAGCTGGTGGGGGCATCTCTTACAGGCACTCCAGAACAGGGGCAGACTGGCCCAGGGGGCAGAGAGAGAGCAATCATGAAAAGAGGTGGGGTATAAGTAGGCGGGGTATAAAGGGGTGGGACACAAGGGGCAGAGCAAAATGGGCAGCAAAATTAGGTTTTGCCTAGGGTGGCAAAAATCCTTGCACCAGCCCTGACTGTGTGGTGTGTATTACTTTGCTCTACAGCAATAAAGCAATAAACTTCAGTATATGTGTTTATACATTAGTCTGTGCAAATAAAATACTTTGGTCTTGCACTACATCATTTATTCAGTTACATAAATAGCCAGTAATAGGTCATGAAATAACCTAAAAATTCTTACTAATGCCCCGCCCACCAGCCACGCCCCCAACAATATCACCTAAAACTAACGTGTCCCTCTTTGGCCATGTGAAATGTTGGGAGGTATGCACATACACACAGTGAGCGGCAGAAACATGCAAAAGACACGCACACACACAGACACACTGGAGATGGACACACATATGCAACAGATGTACATACACAAACAACATATATGAGCAGAAACACATGCGTGCATGAGTTGTGTACCCCTCTGGCACTCAAATGGTTAAGGTATAGAGAGGCATGTGAGAGTTAAATAGCAGTGGGAAGTGTATTCATACCTGGGAACATTGACTTGTGTAGTCCCTGGAGGGGACTGATGTGGTGCTGATGTGGAGAGACAAATGGGGCAATCTGGGTTAAAAGTGGGCGGGGCTTAATCACGAGTAGGGGCGGGGCTTAATATACATGTGGAAAAGTGTTAGTAATAGGCTGGGGAAGGAGGAGAAGTGGGAGGGAAATGCAAGTTTACAGTGTGAGGGGGTTGAACACACTCCCTGAGGGGTAAAACTTGATACACAACCCTGTGGCAGTCAGTGGGTTAAGTGTGAATCTGATGGCTGTCTGTCCTGTGTCTTGCATGGCAAATTATGACAGTGAAGAAATAATTGAGCAATGATGACCTACCTTAACCCTTTGAGTGCCATTTTGTTCCTCAGTGGCTATACTACAGGCCCTGCTGAGGCCATTGGGAGTCAGGGTGAGTGACTGTGTGTCAGCCATATTTCTTTCTGGCATTGTGTGTGTTTGGTGCTGTGTGAGTGGGGCATGTGTGTGTAATACCTGGGAACTTTTACTTGTGGAGTCCCTCATGTGGTGCTGATGTGGAGAGAGCAATGGGGCAATTTTGGTTTAAAGTGGGTGGGGCTTAATCGCGAGTAGGGGCAGGGCTTAAGAGAAATGTGGAAAAGTGTTAGTAATAGGTTGGGGAAGGAGGAGAAGTGGGAGGGAAATGCAAGTTTACAGTGTGAGGGGTTTGAACACACTCCCTGAGGGGTAAAACTTGATACACAACCCTGTGGCAGTCAGTGGGTTAAGTGTGAATCTGATGGCTGTCTGTCCTGTGTCTTGTATGGCAAATGATGACAGTGAAGAAATAATTGAGCAATGAGGACCTACCTTAACCCTTTGAGTGCCATTTTGTTCCCCTGGTGCTGCACTACAGGTCCTACTGAGGCCACTGGGAGTCAGAGTGAGTGACTGTGTGTGTGTGTGTGTGTGTGTGTGTGTGTGTGTGTGTGTGTGTGTGTGTGTGTGTGTGTCAGCCATATTTATTTCTGGCTTTGTGTGTGTATGTGGTGCTGTGTGTGTGAGTGGGGGCATGTGTGTTTGGTGCTGTCTGAGTGGGGCGTGTGTGTGTGTGGTGGTCTGTGTGTGTGTTTGTGTGGTGCTGTGTGAGTGGGGCATGTGTGTTTGTCTGTGGTGTAGGAGCAAGTGGCGGCCATATTGTTTTTTTCTGACTTTGATAGTGGTGGCCGGGCTGCATAGTGGGTGCGGGCCAACTCCCTGCATGATTGAATCACCCAATAGGAGTAGTAACTCCTGCTTTATGCCTCCCCTGGGTGTGTTTTGGCAGGCACAAAGTCTTCTTTTATATATATAGATGTTCAAATAAGCACAAGACTGTTCAGTCCAAATTCAGATGATTTAAAATGGTGCAGGTGTTAAGGATTGCCCTGCTTGAGCAGAGATGTGCAATTTGGATCTCACTGTCTGATTAACCCACCAATGACCGGGAGAGGAAATCCTGCACTGATAGGCCTAGTTCTCACTGGGGACTGAATCACAAAGATGCCAATGTATGATGAATCTGAAGAAAAGTATTATGGGTGGATAAGTAGAGATTCGTGCAATTCAAATTACAGTGGAAAAAAAAAAAAAAAAAAAGTTTAAGCCAATTGATAGGAATAGTAAAAACATACTTAACGACCTCCGCTCCCTCCCCCTTCTCATGCGTCCGCTGTACAGCGGACGTCATGAGTTCCTGCTTCCGGGACCAGAGGGCGGCTCTTCAGGAGCGCTGACATCTAGATATCGAAGTATAATTACTTCACTGGTATGGTCTACATTGTGTGCCTGGCTTGCAAGCACACGTGGTAGACCATTCCGATGAAGTAATTATAGTTATATATCCCGATGACAGCGCTCCTGAAGAGCCGCCGTCTGGTCCCAGAAGAAGGATCTCATGATGTCCGCTGTACAGCAGACACATGAGAAGGGGGAGGGAGCGGAGGTCTTTATTTTATTACATCTCTCAAACCATAACAGAATGAGGGCAGTAAGTATGTTTTTATTATTCCTATCATTTGGATTAAACATTTTCGGGGGTTTCCTATCCCTTTAAGTGGTATCATCCACTGCGTACAGCCTGTAGCCCTCATAAAAATGAAGTGGAAAATAAAAATATAAAGATAATTAAAAAAATAAATAAATCTATATATATATAAAAGAAGACTTCTGTGTGCCTGGCAAACACACCCAGGGGAGGCATAAAGCAGGAGTTACTACTCCTATTGGGTGATTCAGTCATGCAGGGAGTTGGCCCGCCCCCACTATGCAGCTCGCCCACCACTATCAAAGTCAGAAAAAAACAATATGGCCGCCACTTGCTCCTACATCACAGACAAACACACATGCCCCACTCACACAGCACCACACAAACATGCCCCTCTCACACACACACAGACCACCACACACACACATGCCCCACTCACACAGCACCAAACTCACACACATGCCCCACTCACACAGCACCACACAAACACACACAGACCACCACACACACACATGCCCCACTCAGACAGCACCAAACACACATGCCCCCACTCATACACACAGCACCACATACACACACAAAGCCAGAAATAAATATGGCTGACACACACACACAGTCACTCACCCTGACTCCCAGTGGCCTCAGCAGGACCTGTAGTGCAGCACCAGGGGAACAAAATGGCACTCAAAGGGTTAAGGTAGGCCCTCATTGCTCAATTATTTCTTCACTGTTATCATTTGCCATGCAAGACACAGGACAGACATCCATTAGATTCACACTTAACCCACTGACTGCCACAGGGTTGTGTATCAAGTTTTACCCCTCAGGGAGTGTGTTCAAACCCCTCACACTGTAAACTTGCATTTCCCTCCCACTTCTCCTCCTTCCCCAGCCTATTACTAACACTTTTCCATATTTATGTTAAGCCCTGCCCCCACTCACAATTAAGCCCCGCCCACTTTTAACCCAGATTGCCCCATTTGTCTCTCCACATCAGCACCACATCAGTCCCCTCTAGGGACTACACAAATCAAAGTTCCCAGGTATGAACACACTTCCCACTGCTATTTATCTCTGACATGCCTCTCTATACATTAACCATTTGAGTGCCAGAGGGGTACACAACTCATGCACGCATGTGTTTCTGCTTATATATGTTGTGTGTGTACATCTCTGTTACATATGTGTGTCCATCTCCAGTGTGTCTGTGTGTGCACGTGTCTTTTGCATGTTTCTGCCGCTCACTGTGTGTATGTGCATACCTCCCAACATTTCACATGGCCAAAGAGGGACACTGTAGTTTTAGGCATGGGCGGATTGTCCTATCGGGGGATCGGGCATCCCCTGGTGGGCTGCTATATCGGCTCACTTTTAAAAAGTCGCGATCCACTTTGTGCAGACTCTCTCCCCCTCCGGTGCGCGCTGAAAGAACTGCAATTAAAATACAAGTGCTGTACAGCGCTGGCCATCTCTCTACCCCTCCGCTCCACTTTGTCTTGAGTGCAGAATGAGGGCACTAAAGGAAGTTAGTGGAGGAGAGAGATGTCCGGCGCTGTACAGCACTTGTAATTTATTTGCAATTCTTTCAGTGCGCACCGGGGGTGCGTGTGTGTGTGTGTGTGTGGGGGGGAGCCCGGGCCGGTATTCCCTTACAATCCGCCCCTGGTTTTAGGGGATATTGTTGGGGGCGTGGCTGGTGGGCAGGGCATTAGTAAGAATTTTTAGGTTATTTCATGACCTATTACTGGCTATTTATGTAACTGAATAAATGATTTAGTGCAAGACCAAAGTATTTTATTTGCACTGACTAATGTATAAACACATATACTGAAGTTTATAAAAATATGTATATGAGCTTTATTGCTGTAGAGCAAAGTAATACACACCACACAGTCAGGGCTGGTGCAAGGATTTTTGCCACCCTAGGCAAAACCTAATTTTGCTGCCCATTTCGCTACGCCCCTTGTGCCCCACCCCTTTATACCCCACCTACTTATACCCAACCTCTTTTCATGATTGTCCTCTCTCTGCCCCCTGGCCCAGTCTGCCCCTGGTCTGGAGATGCCTGTAAGAGATGCCCCCCACCAGCTCCAACTTGCCCCTTATCAGCTTCACTTTGGCCCACCAGCTCCACTTTGCCCCTATCAGCTCCAACTTGCCGCCTCACCTCCACTTTGCCCCCATCAGCTCCACTCTGCCCCCATCAGCTCCAACTTGCCCCCCATCCACTCCACTTTGCCCCCCATCCACTCCACTTTGCCCCCACCGGCTCCACTTTGCCCCCCAGCAGCTCCAACTTGCCCCCCATCCGCTCAAACTTGCCCCCATCAGCTCCACTTTGCCCCCCATCTGCTCTAACCTGCCCCCCTCAGCTCCACTTTGCCCCCTCAGCTCCAACTTGCCCCCATCCGCTCCATTTTGACCCCCATCCGCTCCAACTTGCCCCCACCAGCTCCAACTTGCCCCCCCTTCAAGCTCCACTTTGCCCCCCCTTCAAGCTCCACTTTGTCCCCCCTTCAAGCTCCACTTTGACCCTCATCCGCTCCAGCTTACCCCCATCAGCTCCACTTTGCCACCACCAGCTCCACTATGCCCCCTCAGTTCCAGCTTTCCCCTATCAGCTCCAACTTGCCCCCATCAGCTCCAACTTGCCCCCATCAGCTCCAACTTGCCCCCATCAGCTCCAACTTGCCCCCATCAGCTCCAACTTGCCCCCATCAGCTTCAACTTGCCCCCATCAGCTTCAACTTGCCCCCATCAGCTTCAACTTGCCCCCATCAGCTTCACTTTGTCCCCCATCAGCTTCACTTTGTCCCCCATCCACTCCAACTTACCCCCAGCAGCTCCACTATGCCCCTTCAGTTCCAACTTGCCCCCCATCACATACCTGTAGCTCCCGCGCAGTCTTCTCTTCAGTAATGCAGAGCGAGGCGGGAGATCATGACTCTCAGCGCGCTCTGCATTACTAAAGATCCAACCCAATGAGGGAGCGCTGTAGCAACACAGACCTGATTGTGTTGTGGTTCCCGGCGTGGTGTGTGCGGGCGCAGCTCTTCTCCGCTGCATGCCCGCGCCCCCAGTACATGTGCGCCCTAGGCCGGCGCCTACCTCGCCTATAGGTGGAGCCGGCCCTGCACACAGTCTGACCTCCTAAAAAGAGGGACAGAGGGATCCGGCCCTCAAAGAGGGACTGTCCCTCCTAAAGAGGGACACTTGGGATGTATGGTATGTGTCTGCCTGTGTGTTGCATATGTCTGTGTTTATCAGTGTGTCTGCATTTCACACACATGCACCCAACGGTCATAACATGACGGGCAACGCCGTCCCACATTGCTAGTAAACAATAAAGTTAGCATATTTATGAACTATAAGGTAATAGGTTTAAGATCATGGTGCCATGGCAGTTTTTTGTGCCAGACATCCACTTATGGTGCCCTCTTTTTTCCATAAAGACGTTGAAAAAAAAATGTGAAAACAGATATTAGTCAGTTGGGGTACACAGGAACCATGGGGTAATATGCTCCTCACCAGGAACACTGGTATCAGAAGCTAATATACTGAACTTGTAAAACTCAATGAAGACAAGAACTAAGGACCAAGTAGCTGCTTTACAAGTTTGCTCTGTTGAAGATTGATTTTTGCAAGTCCAAGATGTACTGATTAATCATGTACAACAGGCTGTGATCTGAAAAGAACTGGCTTTGGTTTTCGAATATAATCTTGGTTAACAATCTATTTTATCCATTTAGCAACTGTTGATTTAGAAGCAGATCTGCCTTTTCTTGGGTCTTCTGGAATAAGAAGAGTACGGACAATGAAAGGTTCAGTTGCTTGGACATATGCTCTAAAACATCTAACCATATCCAAGGAATGCAGCTGTTCCGCGATCTTGTTACAAGGGTTTGGACACAAAAGGTAGGGCTAAGTCTTTATTCATGTGGTAGTCAGAAACAACTTTTGGTTGATACTTTTGAAGTGTACGTAGGACAAAATATTCTACACATGATCTACAAGATAGAGCACTTCATTATGAAATTCTTCTTGCTTATTCTATGGTGGTTAAGAAGATGGTTTTACAAGTAATGTACTTCAAAATATAGAAATCAATGGTCTTGTAATATTCGTATAACCGAATTAATGTCCCACACAGAGGTAGATTCCCTGTAAGGGTGAGCCATATGGGCTACTCCTTATAAACATGTGTATTCCAGGAGATTCACATAGTTTTTGCTGAAACAGTATAGATATTGCCAAAATAAAATTTTAAGTGAACTAAAGTTTAGTAATTTTGCAAGACCTGCATGGAAAGGAAATCTACAAAGATAACCTGAACCAGATAAATCAAGGAACTCACATAACTCATGGTAGACTGTCCATATTATGTGATCTTAGAAGACAAATTTCTTCATAGATTTAACACGGCATTTTGTCTTAGGATATTGGCTTCAAATTCCATGATGTTAGAGCTATACTGTCCAGATTTGGATGAAGCGAAGGACTTTGTTTTAATAGATCTGCTAATAAGGCGAGACAAATCTTGTAGGTGTGAAACCATGGTAGTTGTGGCCATGTTGGAGCTCTCTCCTGTTTGACCTAACAGTTAGGCATGTTTGTACCTGTAAGGATTTACCATCGCAACTATTGCCTCTGTATTGGGATCCTTATCTCTTTTGTAGCAAATACTGGCAGTTTTGTATTTTATCTTGATGACATTAGATCTATTTCTGGAAGACGCCATGTCTTCAAAAGTGTCTTCAGTATCTTGAAATTGAGTTCCAATTCACCTGGTTCTATTGTCTTCCATCTGAGATAATCTGCTTCCCAGTTTAGCACGTCTGGAATATAAACTGCTGAGATGGTTGAGACATTCATGTCTGCCCACTTAAAAATCTTCACTACTTACATCTATGTTGCTTTCCTTTTTGGTTTTTGTTCCCGCCTTTGTGGTTGATATAGTCCATGGTGGCAGTGTTGCATTTAATTTGGACAGGAAGATCTTTCAATAGGATCATCCAATTCAAAAGGACTTTGTGAATATCACGGTGCCCGCGATCTTCTCCTGTGGCGTTACCTGACTTTCTCCACTTGTGCTTAGAAGCATGTCTGGTCGCTGCCTGACGTCCTGGTTGCATACGTGCGTCACTACAACTCGCTTGCTATTTTGTAGTCACAGCTTAATTGACTGATCTATGCTCTGCCTCTCCAGTAGGCCTTATATGCGGCCTTCAAACATTGCTTCAGTGCCCTTTCGTGGTGTATCTGTGCATTGCTTGTATTCCTCGTTGTGACCCTTTCTTGGCTGCTGATACGGATTTGTGTATGACCCTTGGCTCCATCTGACTACCTGATTTGTGCCTGAACCTCTGGCCTTGTCTGGCTACTGTTCCATGCTCGAGTTCTGGCTCATCTGACTACCAGATCTGTGTATGACCCCTGGCCTGGCTGACTACCTGCTCCGTGCTAAGTACTGTGGCTCTGCCTACCTGTTACGTGCATGACCTTGGCTTGCTCTATACCTTGGGCCTGGCTCACTCTCTGTGCAGGTCCCTAGGCCTGTTCTTTGCCATCGTACTACTCCGGGTTCCGTCTGCCCGTTAGGCCTTGTATCGCTCTGGTCTTACCTAGGATCTCTCCTGAACCCTAGTGTTCTAGGGTGCGGCATTTGCCAATCAGTCTCCATATGTCCTCTCACGTATCCATGGTCATGATAATACCTAATAATGCTTCATATACTTAGCGCACATACTGGCATCTGCTTCGTAGCACCAGTTAATCACACACATGTAAGACAGGAAGTCATCAACGTGTTTCGCCCTCTTAGTACAAGGAATTTTCAAGATGAAGTATTATATGAAGTATATGAAGCATTATAAGGCAGTACCGTGACCATGGGTACGTGAGAGGACATATGGAGACTGACTGGAATCTATTGACGATTATGGAAGCAGACCCGGTAGGACGCTGTAGACTGCGGGAGGAAAAGATAAAGAAAGTTCGTTGTGATTGAGAATGACTAACAGTGAGGTGTACATCTGTTTGTCTATTCCCCGCTGAGATGTTGTGATCATGTGCGTCTAATAACCGGGCATAGAAGAGAGGACTTTTTGATTCCTCGTATCCAAGGTGCACATGATGTGTGGATATTTATATCAGTCATTGGTGATATCTGAATGAAGATCATGTTACTGGATGAATGTGACTCATGCTTTATTAATGTGGCGTCTGTACGCTGTCCCCTGTCCGGCTGCAATTAACTTTCTTTTTAGCTTGCAAGTTTACTAATTTTTCTTTTTTGCGCTGGGCCCAGTTAGAATTTTGCTTGTAGAATATGGTTCTTCATACATAGGAGGCTTTGTGTTTATATATGTGTAGCGATGTCTAGGGGAGGAAGGGTGGGGGGCTCCTAGACCGGGGTGGTCATACTGGTCATTTGTGTATTTTTATACATGTGAATTTTTTGTGATCTATATTACCACTTTTATACTATATTATGAGTAAAGTTGGAGAAGTGAGTGCCGAGAGTGTGTGGATCTTTTTTGCTTTTGTTCTTTGGATTAGTATGATTTTGGATCCTTTTGGCACCTTGTACACACAGGTATACTACGCGTAGTTAAAATTCTTGTGCTCACCATTACATAATTTTTGAGATTATATGCAGCCTGCAAAAATTGCTTCAGTGTCCTTTCGTGGTGTATCTGAGAATTGCTTGTATTTCTCGTTGCGACCCGTTCTTGGCTGCGGATTCTGATTTGTGTATGACCCTTGGCTCCGTCTGACTACCCAATTTGTGCCTGAACCTCTGGCCTTGTCTGACTACCGTTCTGTGCTTGATCTCTGGCTCCATCTGACTACCCATTCAGTGTATGACCCCTGGCCTGGCTGACTACCCGCTCCATGCTAAGTACTGTGGTTCTGTCTGACTACCTGTAACATGCATAACCTTGGCTTTGTCTGACTCCGGCTTGAGCTATACCTTGGAAGTGACTCTCTCTCCGTGCAGGTCCCTAGGCCTGGTCTTTGCCATCGTACTACTCTGGGTTCTGTCTGACCGTTAGGCCTTGTATCTCTCTGGTCTTACCTAGGATCTCGCCTGAACCCAACGTTCTAATGTGCAGCGTCTGTTGTGTACTCTAGCAGACTAGGGTATTGTGTCAGTTTAGGTTCTAACCGCTTCTGCTGACCCTAGCATCCTAGGGTGAGATTGGCCGCTTGCCACCCTTCTACATCTCGGGTGGCACCCAGAACCATAGGCTAGGTTCTCTGCCATGTTCCTGTATTCGGGGCTAAGTTCAGTGTCAGCTCCTGGGTAGTGGGTTGTAGCACTCTCTCCATGCCAGACCCCTGGGAAGGTTGGGGAAGTGCTTATATGCTATTCATTATATTATATATTTCAATAAAGTGGTGTTGATTTTAATTGTTCTTGTCAGAGTCTTTATTTGTCTAAGCTACAGTGAACTGCCCTGAGTTTATGTTGATTGGTAGAGTTGATTCTTGCTGTGACCATAGCCGCTAAACAGAGAGTGTGTTGTAAACTGCTCCACATCGTGTCAAGACTCGGTGATAATCACTGTCCATGTCCGGACTTAAGAGGTGATCAATTTTTTCATATTATCTTTGTTCAACCACCATTCTAGAGAGCAGCATGTCTGCGGAGCCAATAAAATGTGATGATTTAATGTTTCCATGTTCTTGTTATACATCTGTAGTATATCTAATTGTAGATGTTTAATAGGAAATTGGGAGAATGGTAAGACATATTGTGGCAACCACGGTACTCACTATCTGAACACAATGTTATAATGTAGGTCTTTCATCCCAAAGTACGGATTGAATTATTGTTTTCAATGAGATGCTCTTCTCTGGGGCAATCTGACTCTAAAAACCATGTCAGTTTGTAGACTCATAAATATCACACGTTGGCTTGTCTTCATGTTTAATTTTTTTAGATTGATGATCCATCCATGGTTCTTGAATGTATCCACTGTAATCTTAATTTGGCTTTTATGAACAGAACGAGAGATATTGAGTGATGATGATCCCTTGCACTGAAGAGGAGACACTAGCAGTGCCACCACTTTTGTGACAATCCTTGGGGCTGTAGCCAGACAGAAGGGGTGTTCTATAAAGTAAAATCGATTGATTGTTCTGTGAAGCAAATCTGAGATACTGCTGATGTTTCTCTCCAAATGGTATGTGAATGTGTGTATAGTTTATGTCTAAAGATGAAAGGAATTTTCCCAGTTCATATGCATTTAAGACATACCTTACATATTGCATCTTGAATCTGGGTACACCCATAAATTTGTCTAGTCTGGACACGCTCAATAAAACAGTGTTAATAAAGTCATAACAACAAAATGGTCAGGAGGATGTGGCCCTACCCTCCTCTCCTGAAGAATTTAAACACGCACAAAGTTGTTGTTTTTTTTTTTTAGTCAGACCAGAGGCGAACAGTAAAATAGGAAATGAGGAATTTCAACTTAGCAGCTATTGAATTATCTTTACATCTTTGAAAACTTCATTCAAAACTGCCTATATGTGAAATTCACCAAAATTCCAGCATATGTATAGTTTAAGAGCTATTTACACTTTTATATCTGACAAAAGTTAAAATTAACATTTCCTGGAACATCAGGGAGTTTAAAGGGGAACTACCATCCCACAAAATCTTTACCTTAATCCAGTCCCCATCTGGCAACTAGCTGCTTAGTAGCGCTAGTCGCCAGAATTATTACCTGTTTTAACTGATTTTAAACTTGTTCCAAGGCTGACGGCAGCAGGAAGCACGGACATCTTGCCGGCCGGCTCCAAACGGGACTGACAGCGCAGGCGCACGGACGTCACTATGGCAAGATGTCCATGCTTCCTGCTACTGTCAGCCTCGGTACAAGTTTAAAATCAGTTAAATCAGGTAATATTTCTGGCGACTAGCGCTACTAAGCAGCTAGTCGCCACATGGGGACTGGATTAAGGTAAAGATTTTTTGGGGTGGTAGTTCCCCTTTAATTAGCATATGAAATATCACTGAAAAGCTTAATTAGTATATGACATGTCACTGAGACGGCTCCATTAGCATATGAAATGTCTATGATACCGC
Organism: Rhinophrynus dorsalis; assembly: GCA_037306005.1. Classification (NCBI taxonomy): domain Eukaryota; kingdom Metazoa; phylum Chordata; class Amphibia; order Anura; family Rhinophrynidae; genus Rhinophrynus; species Rhinophrynus dorsalis. Next base: position 2,940,888 of record CM074723.1, on the reverse strand, counting down.
AATTAGCATACGGTTACAAGTATGAATATCTGCCTAACTGTACATCTGTTGGTCTTTTGGGTAACGTGACATATAAGCAGTATTTTATGGAGTTTTCAAATACACAGATTTGAATTAAAGGTGAAAGGTCTTCTTTAAGTACCTGCACTCCTGATGAAATTTATTTTACCCCATGGTTCCTGTGTCCCATAATCAAATGCTAGAACAATGTTTTAGCTATCCAGACTGTGAGGCCTAAGAATTTCCATATAGTTATGTATTTGTCCCTTCATTACAACCTTTACAAATGAAGTATAAAATGTTAGGGGAGCCCTCTAAATCCAAAATTACATGTTAGGAATGCGTTCAGTTAAAGAAAATATAGTGAAACACTGCCAAAATACATATTGTATATAGGGTATTTCCAAAAACAAGAGAGCAAGACAAATGCATACAGGAGTATTTTCTAATAATTGAATTGGGTAGCAAAGAAAAAGGGGCAGAAGTCTGCGTAAGCTTATTCTTGGATAAAAAAAAAAAAAATAATGTACAGTTTTACTAGCTGTACTAAACTATAAACTGTTGAAACCTCCTTTAAAGGGATAGCAGTACTTCATTTTATTTTTTTTTTTATTTTGTAGGCATTAAAAAATCATGAAGAACGATATAAGTCTTATCTCTCAAACCTTTATGGTTTAAGAGATATTCACAAGCAAAGTTTCCCCCTCCCGCCCCTTTTACCTAGTGTAAGCCATCTCTTCTCAGATGTGGAATCCAGTCCATAGACCAGACAGATAACAGCAGGGGACAATCTTCTTCCTATGAGAACAATGAAAGCCCTGCCCCCCTTGACAAGTTTTTCCCTTATCTTAATTGAAGATTATCCCTCTCTGCAATTTACCTGGGCACCTCCCTTCTGATCTGGCTGAACAGTGTTACATCAGTAAAAGGGGAGGGAGGGGATACTTTATCATTCAATTACTCTTGTACTACAACTCTGACAGTATTGATATAACACTCTTCATGGCCCAAATACTATGATGCTTCTTTTATTATGAAACATTACTATCCCTTTAAAACACAAATAAGGGGTTAACAAAGATAGTATCATGAAATTAAATTACAAATGTATTACCAGCACACCCCATTCTCACATCTAACAGCAAGGGTCATATATAGATGAAGACATTCTTACCGGACTCCAGCAGATCAAAGGGTCAGTTTCTGGGTCTTCTACCAGAGTCCACAGCTTCGCAAGGAAAGCAGGCACATTACTGCCCCCTCCAGCGCTGTGAGGGTCCATTAGTACAGGACAGGTGGACTTAATTCCTGAAGAAAGATGATATACAGGAGCAGAGGGGCAAAATGTCCAATAAGCAAAATCTTTAACAGGGACTCAGGAAGATCAGCCTAGGACAGGAATTATGTGGCTTCTGTATTAGGTGTAGGGGAGTTAGGGGTGAAAGTTCAGTTACTGGGCTATTATTTAGTTTTAGTGGGAGGTAATACTAATTATACTGGCAGTTGTAATAGACTATAAACTAGCACAGAAAAGGGTAGCATCAGACAGTGGGGAGTACAGTTTAGGGAATGTTGGGATCATTACAGATTAGGGCCAATCAAGTTAGAATTATAAGGCAGGGAACAGAAGTTACTGAAGGCAGTAAATAGACAACAGGGCACTGCAATGGGGACTAAAATGGCAATCGGGACACCGTAGGGGTTTGGGGTGAAAACTGAGGCACTAGGGCACACCTTAGGTACAGTAATGGGCAGCAGATAGGGGGGTGCAGTTGAGATATTAGGAGCATTCAGCATGGGATAGGATGCTGCAGGTCAGGTGCCAGAGGCATCAAATGAGATAAAAGGGCACAGCTGTGAGGTTAGAAGGGCTCAGTCCGTGTACCAGGTACAACACGTATGCCTTGATCTCTCTCGGTCACTAGAAGCCCCGCTGTCTCACTGTGCAGGCCCCGGAGTGATCTGCGCACAGACTAGGGCCAAATCAGACATGGTGGCAGCCATCTTGTGACGTCTACTGCTCCTGGGTGAATCTGCGTCTGCGCACTCCGCCATCTTGCTACACCCCTCCCCTAACAGCCAGTGAGCTGTAGACGTGAGGATGTAAGCCATTTTTGTACACTCATGAGGGCCATCTTTGTACCCTCAGGCCTGACTGTATCAGCCATCTTATTACACCCAGTGGAAACACAATGGTATGTTATTGCTGATAGCAGCTCTCCCAGGATATATGCCATCAGATAGTTATCCGGTGACTACTCCTGTCTGAATCAGGGCTGTAACTAAGGCAGATACAGAGCTGGGTCTCTTACAACTAACACTTTTTTTCTGCCACTAGAAAGATGGCGCCCAAGGACTTCCGTCAGGATTGGGGGCGGGTCCTGGGAGAGTTCCGGTCTGAGTTGTCTGGAGTACAGCGTGGTTGCTTCTGTTACTTTGGCTGTTTGCCCCTGTACCCTGTCCTGACTGGACCCATAGGGAACATTTCACCTCCCTGTTACCTCGAGAGGATCATGGGAAAGATAGGAGAGAAGAGGAAGCCGGTGGGATCTGAGAGTGAGGAGCCGGTGAGACACCATGTGTGCACTGAGGTGGTGGTATATAGACCAGTAACTGAGTGTGCACTGAGGTGGTGGTGGTATATAGACCAGTGACTGAGTGTGCACTGAGGTGGTGGTGGTGATATATAGACCAGTGACTGAGTGTGCACTGAGGTGGTGGTGGTATATAGACCAGTGACTGAGTGTGCACTGAGGTGGTGGTATATAGACCAGTAACTGAGTGTGCACTGAGGTGGTGGTGGTATATAGACCAGTGACTGAGTGTGCACTGAGGTGGTGGTGGTGATGATATATAGACCAGTGACTGAGTGTGCACTGAGGTGGTGGTGGTATATAGACCAGTGACTGAGTGTGCACTGAGGTGGTGGTGGTGGTGATGATATATAGACCAGTGACTGAGTGTGCATTGAGGTGGTGGTATATAGACCAGTGACTGAGTGTGCACTGAGGTGGTGGTGGTATATAGACCCGCGACTGAGTGTGCACTGAGGTGGTGGTGGTGGTGGTATATAGACCAGTGACTGAGTGTGCACTGAGGTGGTGGTGGTGGTATATAGACCTGTGAGACACCATGTGTGCACTGAGGTGGTGGTGGTATACAGACCAGTGACTGAGTGTGCACTGAGGTGGTGGTGGTATATAGACCGGTGACTGAGTGTGCACTGAGGTGGTGGTGGTGGTATATAGACCGGTGACTGAGTGTGCACTGAGGTGGTGGTGGTGGTATATAGACCGGTGACTGAGTGTGCACTGAGGTGGTGGTGGTGGTATATAGACCGGTGACTGAGTGTGCACTGAGGTGGTGGTGGTATATAGACCGGTGACTGAGTGTGCGCTGAGGTGGTGGTGGTGGTATATAGACCGGTGACTGAGTGTGCACTGAGGTGGTGGTGGTGGTATATAGACCGGTGACTGAATGTGCACTGAGGTGGTGGTGGTATATAGACCGGTGACTGAGTGTGCACTGAGGTGGCGGTGGTATATAGACCGGTGACTGAGTGTGCACTGAGGTGGCTGTGGTATATAGACCGGTGACTGAGTGTGCACTGAGGTGGCTGTGGTGGTGGTGGTATATAGACCGGTGACTGAGTGTGCACTGAGAGGGAGGGGAAGGCTAGGCAAGGGACTGAGTGTGCACTGAGGGAGACATTGACCAGGGACTAAGTGTCCACTTAGAGGTAGGGGAAGAATAGTCATGAGACTGAGTGTGCACTGGAGAGGGTGGGTTTAGACTAGGGACTGAGTGTGCACTTAGCGGGGGGTTAGACTGGGGAATGAGTGTGCACTGGTTGGTACGGACCAGCGACTGAGTGTGCACTGAGGTGGTGGTGGTATATAGACCAGTGACTGAGTGTGCACTGAGAGGGAGGGGAAGGCTAGGCAAGGGACTGAGTGTGCACTGAGGGAGCCATTGAAGAGGGACTAAGTGTCCACTTAGAGGTAGGGGAAGAATAGTCATGAGACTGAGTGTGCACTGGAGAGGGTGGGTTTAGACTAGGGACTGAGTGTGCACTTAGCGGGGGGGTTAGACTGAGGAATGAGTGTGCACTGGTTGATACGGACCAGCGACTGAGTGTGCACTGAGGTGGTGGTGGTATATAGACCAGTGACTGAGTGTGACTGAGGTGGTGGTGGTATATAGACCAGTGACTGAGTGTGCACTGAGGTGGTGGTGGTATATAGACCAGTGACTGAGTGTGCACTGAGGTGGTGGTGGTGGTATATAGACCCGCGACTGAGTGTGCACTGAGGTGGTGGTGGTATATAGACCCGCGACTGAGTGTGCACTGAGGTGGTGGTGGTGGTATATAGACCCGCGACTGAGTGTGCACTGAGGTGGTGGTGGTGGTGGTATATAGACCCGCGACTGAGTGTGCACTGAGGTGGTGGTGGTGGTATATAGACCAGTGACTGAGTGTGCACTGAGGTGGTGCTGGTATATAGACCAGTGGCTGAGTGTGCACTGAGAGGGAGGGGAAGGCTAGGCAAGGGACTGAGTGTGCACTGAGGGAGCCATTGACCAGGGACTAAGTGTCCACTTAGAGGTAGGGGAAGAATAGTCATGAGACTGAGTGTGCACCGGGGAGGGTGGGTTTAGACTAGGGACTGAGTGTGCATTTAGCGGGGGGTTAGACTAGGGAATGAGTGTGCACTGGTTGGTACGGACCAGGGACTGAGCGTGCGCTGGAGGAGTACGGACCAGGAACTGAGAGTGCGCTGGGGGGGTTACGGACCAGGGACTGAGCGTGCACTGGGGGGGTACGGAGGAGGGTCTAAACACGTGCTGGGGGGCTATGCAGGAGGGTCTAAACACACGCTGGGAAGGTGCGGAGGGGGGCCTGGGCGCAAGCTGGGGAGGTATGGAGGATGGGCTGAGCGAAAGCTGGGGAGGTGCGGAGGAGGGGCTGAGCATGAGCTGGGGAGGTGCGGAGGAGGGTCTGAGCGAGAGCTGGGGAGATGAGGAGGGGCTGAGCGAGAGCTGGGGAGATAAGGAGGAGGGGCTGAGCGAGAGCTGGGGAGATAAGGAGGAGGGGCTGAGCGAGAGCTGGGGAGATAAGGAGGAGGGGCTGAGCGAGAGCTGGGGAGATAAGGAGGAGGGGCTGAGCGAGAGCTGGGGAGATAAGGAGGAGGGGCTGAGCGAGAGCTGGGGAGATGAGGAGGAGGGCCTGAGCGAGAGCTGGGGAGATGAGGAGGGCCTGAGCGAGAGCTGGGGAGGTAAGGAGGAGGGGCTGAGCGAGAGCTGGGGAGGTAAGGAGGAGGGCCTGAGCGAGAGCTGGGGAGGTAAGGAGGAGGGCCTGAGCGAGAGCTGGGGAGGTAAGGAGGAGGGGCTGAGCGCACGCTGGGGAAGTACAGTGGAGGGGCTGAGCGCACGCTGGGGAGGTACGGTGGAGGGGCTGAGCGCACGCTGGGGAGGTACGGTGGAGGGGCTGAGCGCACGCTGGGGAAGTACGGTGGAGGGGCTGAGCGCACGCTGGGGAGGTACGGTGGAGGGGCTGAGCGCACGCTGGGGAAGTACGGTGGAGGGGCTGAGCGCACGCTGGGGAGGTACGGTGGAAGGGCTGAGCGCACGCTTGCATGGTACGAAGGAGGGGCTAAGAGTGCTAGGGGTGTACGGAAGAGGGGCTGAGCGAGCGCTGGGGAGGTGCGTAGGAGGGGCTGAGCGCATTCTGGGGAGGTACGGAGGGGGGGGCCGAGATTGCGCTGGGGAGGTACGGAGGAGGGGCTGAGCGTACGCTGGGGAGGTACGGAGGAGGGGCTGAGCGTACGCTGGGGAGGTACGGAGGAGGGGCCAAGCGCGGGCTGGGGCGGTACGGAGGAGGGGCCGAGCGCGGGCTGGGGCGGTACGGAGGAGGGGCCGAGCGCGGGCTGGGGCGGTACGGAGGAGGGGCCGAGAGCGCTGGGGAGGTACGGAGGAGGGGCCGAGCGTGGGCTGGGGCGGTACGGAGGAGGGGCCGAGAGCGCTGGGGAGGTACGGAGGAGGGGCCGAGGGCGCTGGGGAGGTACGGAGGAGGGGCCGAGCGCGGGCTGGGGCGGTACGGAGGAGGGGCCGAGCGCGGGCTGGGGCGGTACGGAGGAGGGGCCGAGCGCGGGCTGGGGCGGTACGGAGGAGGGGCCGAGAGCGCTGGGGAGGTACGGAGGAGGGGCCGAGCGTGGGCTGGGGCGGTACGGAGGAGGGGCCGAGAGCGCTGGGGAGGTACGGAGGAGGGGCCGAGGGCGCTGGGGAGGTACGGAGGAGGGGCCAAGTGCGCGCTGGGGGCTACGGAAGAGGGGCTGAGCGAGAGAGCTGGGGGGTACGGAAGAGGGGCTGAGCGAGAGCGCTGGGGGGTACGGAAGAGGGGCTGAGCGAGAGCGATGGGGGGGGTACGGACCAGGAACTGAGAGTGCGCTGGTGGGGTTATGGACCAGGAACTGAGAGTGCGCTGGTGGTGTTATGGACCAGGGACTGAATGTGTGCTGAGGGATATGGACCAGGGACTGAGCGTGCGCCGGGGGGGTACGGAGGAGGGTCTAAACACACGCTGGGGAGGTGCGGAGGAGGGCCTGGGCGCAAGCTGGGGAGGTACGGAGGAGGGGCCGAGAGCGAGCGCTGGGGCGGTACGGAGGAGGGGCCGAGAGTGAGCGCCGGGGCGGTACGGAGGAGGGGCCGAGCGAGAGGGCCGGGGAGGTACGGAGGAGAGGCCGAGTGAGAGCGCTGGGGGGAGAATGGGGGTACAGAGGAGGAGCTGAGCGAGCGCTGTGGGGGTACGGAGGAGGGGCCGAGAGCGAGCGCCGGGGCGATACGGAGGAGGGGCCGAGAGCGAGGGCCGGGGAGGTACGGAGGAGGGGCCGAGCGAGAGGGCCGGGGAGGTACGGAGGAGGGGCCGAGTGAGAGCGCTGGGGGGAGTATGGGGGTACAGAGGAGGGGCTGAGCGAGCGCTGGGGGGTACGGAGGAGGGGCTTGGCTTGCACTGGGGAGGTATGGACCAGGGGCTTGGTGTGCACTGAGGGGAGGGGTATAGATCAGGCACTGAGGACACACCGAGGAGACGGGGGGTATAGATCAGGCACTGAGGGCGCACCGAGGAGACGGGGGGTATAGATCAGGCACTGAGGGCGCACCGAGGAGACGGGGGGTATAGATCAGGCACTGAGGGTGCACCGAGGAGACGGGGGGTATAGATCAGGCACCGAGGAGATGGGTGGTATAGACCAGGCACTGAGGAGACGGGGATATAGACCAGGCACTGAAGAGACCGGGGGGGGGGAGGTTATAGACCAGGCACTAAGGGTGCACTGAGGAGATGGGTGGTATAGACCAGGCACCGAGGAGATGGGGGGTGGGTATAGACCAGGCACCGAGGAGACGGGGGGCGGGTATAGACCAGGCACTGAGGAGACGGCAGGGGCCATATTCCAGGCACCGAGGGTGCCTGAGGAGATGGGTGGTATAGACCAGGCACCAAAGGTGCACTGAGGAGATGGGAGGGGGGTATAGTCCAGGGACTGAGGGTGCAACGGGGAGGGGCATATACCAGGGGACTGAGTTTGCACTGAGAAGAGCACAAAAAAGATACCAACCTTATTCTGACTGTTTCATTCCTAGGAATCCCTCTTTACTGAGGGGGACGGGACTTTGAGTGACGGTGATAATGCAGATATGAGTGACAGTGAGGAGAGTGAGTACTCAGGCCTGGAGGATTCTGGAAGTGACAGCAGCGAGGAGGAGAAGGAGAGTACAGATGAAGAGGGGGAGCCCTCCAACCCCATCCGCAAGGTATGGCTGCCCAAATTCCCCAGGGGAAACTGTCACCCTGCAGTGGGAGTGACAGACTCCATGTCCTATATCTCCCTTCTGTCTGTGTCACCCTGCAGTGGGAGGGATAGACTCTGCGTCCTATATCTCCCTTCTGTCTGTGTCACCCTGCAGTGGGAGGGACAGACTCCATGTCCTATAGCTCCCTTCTGTCTGTGTCACCCTGCAGTGGGAGGGACAGACTCCATGTCCTATATCTCCCTTCTGTCTGTGTCACCCTACATTGGGAAGGACAGACTCCATGCCCTATATCTCCCTTCTGTCTGTGTCACCCTGCAGTGGGAGGAACAGACTCCATGTCCTATAGCTCCCTTCTGTCTGTGTCACCCTGCAGTGGGAGGAACAGACTCCATGTCCTATATCTCCCGTCTGTCTGTGTCACCCTGCAGTGGGAGGGACAGACTCCATGTCCTATATCTCCCTTCTGTCTGTGTCACCCTACAGTGGGAGGAACAGACTCCATGTCCTATATCTCCCTTCTGTCTGTGTCACCCTGCAGTGGGAGGGACAGACTCCATGTCCTATATCTCCCTTCTGTCTGTGTCACTCTGCAGTGGGAGGGACAGACTCCATGTCCTATATCTCCCTTCTGTCTTTGTCACCCTGCAGTGGCTATATCTCCCTTCTGTCTGTGTCACCCTGCAGTGGGAGGGACAGACCCCATGTCCCATAGCTCCCTTCTGTCTGTGTCACCCTGCAGTGGGAGGGACAGACTCCATGTCCTATATCTCCCTTCTGTCTGTGTCACCCTTCAGTGGGAGGGACACATTCTGTGTCCCGTAGCTCACTTCTGTCCATAACTCTGTTGAACGTTCAGACTCCATCTCCTTTGGTTCCCGCTGACGTTGGCGCTGAGCAGACAGAGCTGGATTTGCAATCAGATTGTTCCTGACAGTCTGCGATTCCCATCAGATGCGTTTCCTGACCCCTGAGTGGAAACACAAATGGCCCCAACAGACTGAAAATGGTCTGCACAGCACAAATATCCATTACTGCTGGAATGTGCCAGGGCCATCTGCACAGAGCGAAGGGGAGGAATTCTTAAGCGGGCGAGCTGCGTTATTAGGGGATAAAGCACTCCCACACATTTAAAGGGATAGTAATATTCCATAATAAAAGCAGTTCTAAATAATCTTCATAATATTTGGACCATGGAGAGTGTTATTTCAATTCTGTCAGAGTTGTAGTTCAAGAGTAATTGAAGTATCCCCCTCCCGCCCCTTTTACTGATGTAACACTGCTCAGCCAGATCAGAAGGGAGTGTCCAGGTAGATTGCAGAGAGGGACAATCTTCAATTAAGATAAGGGAAAAAGCTGAACACCCTGTTAAGGGGGGCAGGGTTTTCATTGTTCTCACAGTAAGAATACTGACCCTTGATGTGAGCTGTCTGGTCTGTGGACTGGATTCCACATCTGAGGTGAGCAGTGTTACACTAGGTAAAAATGGCAGGAGGGGGAACTTTATCATTCAATTACTCTTGAACTACAATACTCACAGTAATGAAATAACACTCTCTATGGCTCAAATACTATGAAGATTAATTGGAGCTGCTGTTTTGTGAAACATTACTATCTCTTTAATTGAAGCTCTTAATATCCTGAAATCTGGAGATGTGTCTATCCTTCAGTGGGTGAAACCCCATTAAATTGGTGGGGATTGTGAGAATTTCTGTTTGTCCCCTGTAGAGCATTTGGTTTGGTCTGCAATTGTACCTCTTCTCTATTTGTACAGATGTGAGAGGAGAGAGGGTGTTCACAGTATGAGAGAACGCGCAGCTATATGTATAAGGAAAGGAGAGAAGCCATTCTGGGGCAATGAAACTGCTCAAGAGGGGAGAAACTGATATCACTCAAATGACCATTTAAATAGAGATTTTAACCCCTGAAAGATAGAGATGTCAATTGCAGAAAAGGATCTGCTGACTGAGGGAAGCGGAGGCTGGTAGTGTCGCTCGGTAGGGTTAATGGAGACTGTCATGGTTTCTGTGCGAGGAAGAGAAGGTTGGCATTGGGGAGCTTAGGAGCCTGGCTCTGCAGATTTCGGTAGTGTAAAAGGCTGGCATTGATTCCAAGGTGGATAAAATGTCATGTTTTCTTTTTTATCTGATTTTAAATCAAATGTTTTTCCTGCTAAAGCACAAGTAAATAGAGTTATACTTGCTACCACTGCACTTGTGTCACAGAGTACCCAGAAGATCCAGTAAATTTACAAAGTGCCCAAAAGTACAGGAAAATGCCAATGTATTACAGTTCACCACAAAGAGCACATACGATACAGAGCTCCCAAAATCACAAATTTCTAAGAAGTGTACATGCAAGTCACTATACAGGAACGCATTACTCAAAACTCATTCCATAGTGCCCCCAGTGCCATACTCTAGCCCAGTGGTTCCTAACACATGTCCTCAGGGCCCACTAACAGACCAGGATTTAAATATATCCTTGCTAGAACACAGGTGAGTTAATTAGAGGTTAAATGAGTCTGATAAAAGGGATAATAATGTTTCACAATAAAAGCAACTCCAATTAATCTTTATAGTGTTTGGTCCATGGAGAGTGTTATTTCAGTACTGTCAGAGTTGTAGTACAAGAGTAACTGAATGATAAAGTGCCCCCCTCCTGCCTCTTTTACTGATTTAACACTGCTCACCTCAGATGTGGAATCTGGTCTCTTGACCTGACAGATCGCAGCAAGGGACAATCTTCTTACTGTGATCATAACGAAAGCCATGCCCCCCCTTGATAGGTTTTTCCTTATGCTCACTGAAGATTGTCCCTCTCTGCGATCCATCCAGACAGTCTTGCTGCTGTGAGGTGAGCAGTGTTACATCAGTAAAAGGGGAGGGAGGGGGATACTTTATCATTCAATTACTCTTGTACTACAACTCTGACAGTATTGAAATAACACTCTCCATAGCTCAAATACTATGAAGCTTAATTGGTGCTACATTTATTGTGAAACATTACTATCACTTGCAAGTGATCTTCAAAAGGAAAGCCTCAAATCCTAGCCTATTAGTGGGGTCTGAGGGCATGGGTTGGGAACCGCTCCTCTAGCCAAAACAGACCAAAGCACAGTCATGCCATCATACCTGAAAAGCACATGACCATGATTCTACTGTGTACGTTCATCCTCTCCTGTTTCACCCATAGGAATCTGGAACTGGATCATCACGCGATGAGGGGCCAATGAAGAGTAATGAGTATGAGAACGATTCGTCTGACGAGGAGGTAAGTCTGCTGTTGTACCTCTGTTTGTTTTATCAGAATTAGAGACCAGATACTTTTACCTCACTCAGACCCTTGGTTAGGTGACTTGTCCAATAAATGCTGTGGAGGGACAGACACACCATGACCTGCAGAGTAGAACAACATTTTGGATGCTGAATATGGGGAGGTGACAGCAGTCCTAGTCAGTGGTTGGACCTCTAGCTGTGTCAGGGATGATGGCATATGTTGTCCTCAGGGTCTGGAGGTCTACAGATTGATTACCTCTGCTATACAGTAACAAGACCTTGATTAACTGTACTTGGCTGCTGAGGGCATCTGGAAGGTATCCACAGAATATACCCCCTTAAAGTTCTAAGGACCTCTCTCAGTTGTCATCTTTTTGTGAGGTGGGGGGTTTGTCTCCTGACAGCACCAATGATATGTGAATCCTTACCAGTGGGGTTCCATTTTCTTGAGTGACCTGTAACTATTTAATATGATATGGTATTCTGTGTTTTTAAAGATTTCTTGATTTGTTTGAAGTGAAAAAAATCACGAAACACAATGCTAAATGGAACCCAAAACAGCACTCACCGGACTTTCATAAAGGCAATGCAGCCAATGAATTGGTGTACATAAATTTATGAAGTTGATGTTTCGGTGGCAACAACCACCTTTCTCAAGACTAACACGATATATATACATATTTTGGGCTGTAAATATAGAAGGCTATTCCCTGTTTAGGAGAGACATGATTAATAGACAAGGTGGAGGTATGTGCTTATATTTGAAACCAGATTTGCATCCAATTTTTTTGGGGTGATATACGTGAGGATACTGGCCATAATGTGGAGTTCTTGTGGGTAGAAATTGAGGCTAACTTGCCATTATACAAATCTCTGGTAAGACCTCACCTTGAGTATACAGTGCAGTTTTGGGCACCAGTTCTGAAAAAGGATATACTAGAACTAGAGAGGGTACAGCGGAGAGCAACACAATTAATCAAGGCAATGAAAGACTTGAAGTATGTGGAACGACTACACAAACTTGGTTTATTTACTCCAGAGGAAAGATGACTAAGAGGAGACTTTATCACAATGTACAAGTATATGACAGGTCAGTACAAGGATCTCTCTGGTGAGCTATTTATTCCAAGGCCTGATCAGGTGACCAGGGGACACTGCTTAAGATTAGAGGAAAGGAGGGTTAGACTTCAGCAGAGGAAGGGTTTTTTACAGTAAGGATTGTTAAATTGTGGAATTCCTTGTCTAAGGAGGTGGTGATGGCAGATACAATGGATACATTTAAGAGAAGATTAGATACATTTCTGTCAAAAGGAAACGTACAGAGTTATACTGTTTATCAGTAGGCAGATCAGGAAGGTCTGATGAAGACTAATTTATTTGATAGCAGAAAAGCTATGAAATCCACATGTCTCTGGGGTATGAGGAGAAGGTTGAACTTGATGGACTTGTGTCTTTATTCAACCTAATTTAATATGTTACACACACACAGTATGTATACACACAGTAAGGAAACACACTCACACACAGTAAGGACACACAGTAAGGACACACACACATTAAGTATACACAAAGACACACAGTAAGGACACACTCGCACTGGGTAAAGACACACAGACACACAGTAAGGAAACACACATTTTGTTTAGCAAAAGCAAAAAAAGTCCTGTCTTGTATAAAAAGAGGTATTGAAGCAAGAGTGGATAACATTATTTTGCCATTATACAAATCATTGGTAAGACCTCACCTTGAGTATGCCGTGCAGTTTTGGGCACCGGTTCTGAAAAAGGATATACTAGAACTAGAGAGGGTACAGCGGAGAGCAACAAAATTAATTAAGGGAATGGAGGACTTGACATATGAGGAACGACTAGACAAACTTGGTTTATTTACTCTAGAGAAAAGACGACTAAGAGGAGACCTTATCACATTGTACAAGTATATGAGAGGTCAGTACAAGGATCTCTGCGGTGAGCTATTTATTCCAAGGCCTGATCAGGTGACCAGGGGACACCCCTTGAGATTAGAGGAAAGGAGGTTTAGACTTCAGCAGAGGAAGGGTTTTTTTTTTTACAGTAAGGTCTGTTAAATTATGGAATTCCTTGGCCAAGGATGTGGTTAGGGCTGCAACTAACGATTATTTTCATAATCTACTAATTAGCCGATTCATTTTTTGATTAATCGGATAAAAATAGAAAAAATGAAATAATGTTTTTAGGCTATAATGTGAGGCCTCAGTCAGGGCCGGCCCAAGACATTGTGCTGCATGGGTCCAAGGATGAAATGCTGACACCCTCAACACCAAAAGCACCCCCACCAAAACCACACCCAATAAAACACGCAGACCTCACACCCACGCAAGAGCCTAACCTCCAACTGCAGGACACGATCCCGGGAGGAAGAGAATCTCCATGAAGCGTGCGTTTGGGCAGCTATGAGAGGTGGGGGAATGATATCTGCAGACCGCAGCTAAGCTAATGACACACACACACACCACCCAAAATACACTGCCACATGCACACAAACCACCCAGAATAGACTGGGCCACACACACCACCCAAAATAGACTGGCACACACACACACGGCCCCACTGTCCACCTCTACATTGTCCACCATTGTCCATCTCCACATTGTCCACCACCTCCATCTATAAGAATGGCAAACAGACCAGCACACCTCTGGAATTGCCCTGCGACATTGGCCTACACTCTGGTCAGGCTCTGACATCCCATTACCGGTGGATATTCTAGTAGCTGGACGTGTTTTGTGAACATTAGCCAAATCTGCATATGGTTTTCTCAAACGGACCTAAAAACCCACAGATTTGCTCCACTACCAGGGTGAGCCTCCCCACACAGAGCTTGTTTCAATTTTATTTTCTGTTCCGTGTTTCAGGTGATATTAACCCTTTGAGTGCCAAGGGATATGCAACGCATTGCTTTGCGATGCATTGCGTACCCCTCTGGCACTCAAAGAGCTAAATTCTTCCTTGGTCTAAGTGCCTTGAAAGGTATTTTGAAAACTTACCACCCCACAGTGGTTTGACTGAACGAAGTGCACACTGAACCGCTCTGCCTCCACCCACCACTGCTTCTCCCTCACGTTGTACGATGCTGCGTAGCTATGCAGCAATGTGACATCTCGGTCATACCCCTTAAGGCGCCCCACTGTCATAGCACTTACTCCTTCTATCCAATAAGGTTACCCCTCATCCACCTGTGGGTGCGACAACTCATGCCAGCGCGTCCACTAGGCGGATGAAATCATCCACTTCTCTTTTTATTTCATTTATAATAATTTAAATTATAAAAATGTATAATAATATTTTGGCCTAGGCAAAAATACACTGCTGAGCACGGCTGGCACCCCCCGTTGAGGGTGTCACCCAGGGCAGTCCGCACTCGCAACATCCCCCTCGTGACGCCGCTAGCTGAATGGAGATCCTGGGACAGATTATCTCCACGGACAGTAAGCTGAATCCGGGGACTGTCCCCGGAAACCGGGGACGTCTGGTTACCCTATTAAAGACATGCGATTGCTAAATGCAAATGCATGTTTTTAAAACAGTCTGTGGCTGCAACTAATCGATTATGAGAATCGCTGACAATGATTCTCATAATCGTTTTTTATCGATTAGTTGTTGCAGCCCTAGATGTGGTAATGGCAGATACAATGGATATAGTTAAGAGAAGATTGGATACATTTCTTATGAGGGAACATACAAGGTTATACTGTGTATTAGTAGGCAGATTAGGAAGGTCTGATGAAGACTAACTTCTTTGCGTCTTTATTGGTGTTATGATTTGTTGCGGCATAGTAAACTCTTATTATTGGGAAAAATCTACTGTAGGACTTTCCTTACTGTGTATTACAGTTATTTCCATTGAAAAGAAATGGATTGTTCCAGTTTTATTATAGCGAAAAATATATTATATATATTATGTTTTTTTCCCATATTAAAACTTTACTGAACCACACAGGTGTGTCAAGAGAAATTAAAGAAATGCTGCAGAATGTGGTTGTCGCAATTTAATGTTTCCGATACCTCCCCATAGCACATCAGGCCATACCAATGAGGGACCCTTTTCATTGTTAAGCCTGTAGCTATATGTTGTGGTATTGCATTCATGGTTATCAAATATTCTAGTATCTATTGCAGTTGTGGAAACATTTAAGATTAACACTTACCTGTCTATGGCTACAAAATCCTAATAGCCTCTTTGAATTTTGTCTTTGTGTGTGTGTTCAAGAGATAACCTCTTCAGTCACTCCTGGATACTATGGCCATGAAGGCGGACATGACAATCTGACTTTTTTTTTTTTCCAAAGTGAAGCAGGCAGATTGCAAGAGCATACTTAACCTTTAAATGACCGGAGGATCGTGTCGCACATTGTAAATCGATGCCTTTCACACACCTCTGGGCCCAAACCCTTTATGGACCAGATGTACAATTCTTCTATTCCTTAACCCTTAAAGTGGAATGTGAACCCCAAATCAACTTTATCAGAGAAGGTCTATTTAACAAATCTACCTCTAATTTGCGTAATCATTAAAAAAAATAAATATAAAGTCACTTTTAGTTTAAGGAAGAAGGCTAATGGAAAAATTGATGGAACTGCCCTCTTTGTCCTAATTTCCCAGCTCTCCCCATGCTTCTTGATGTCTGTGTGCTTAAGACGTGTATTTTGCCCATCTCTAAGAGAAGGTACAGGTTTTGGGAGCAAGATTGACACCTATTTGTGAGGGGCAAAAAGTAACATAGCAAATCTGACTGAAGAACAGACACAAGTCCATCACGTTCAACCCTTGCCTCATCACCCAGAGAAATGAGAATAATATAAGATTTCCTTCTGCCAAATATGTCTTTATCAAATCTTCCTGATTTGCCTACTAATACACAGTATAACCCTTTATGTTCCCTCTTGAAAGAAATGTACCTAATCTTCTCTTAAATGTATTCATTGTATCTGCCATTACCACATCCTTGGACAAGGAATTCCACAATTTAACAGACCTTACTGTAAAAAAACCCTTTCCTTTGCTGAAGTTGAGACCTTCTTTCCTCCAATCTCAAGAGGTGGCCCCTGGTTTATTTGATCAGGTCTTGGAATGAATAGCTCACCAGAGAAACTGTTGTATTGACCTCTCATATACTTGTACATTGTGATAACATCTCTTCTTAGTTGTCTTTTCTCTACAGTAAATAAACAAAGTTTGTCTAGTCGTTCCTCATACATCAAGTCTTCCATTCCGTTAATTAATTTTGTTTCTCTTCGCTGTTCTCTCTCCAGTTTTAGAATATCTTCTTTCACAACTGGTGCCCAAAACTGCACTGCATATTCGAGGGGAGGTCTTACCAATGATTTGTACAATGGCAAAATAATGTTATCCACTCTTGCTTCAATACGTCTTTTTATGCAAGACAGGATTTTGTTTGCCTTTGCTACTGCTGTTTGACACTGGTCACTGTTTCCAAGTTTGTAGTTTACAAGGATTCCCAGGTCTCTCTAGCAACGAGTCGCCTAAAATTATTCCATTAAGTTCCTAAGGAGCATTGGGATTTTTTCTTCCCAAATGCATGACTTTACACTTTCCTACCTTAAACTTCGTATTCCATTTATTTGCCCAGTCTGACCTTTTATGTAAATCCCTCTGTAGAGAACAAATATCCTGATCTGAATTTATTACCCTGTATAATTTAGTGTCCTCTGCAAATATTGATATTTTGATTCTCATATGCCTTTTTTCCCTCACAATTTCTTTCTTTACATTTGTATTTAACCACACTGGCCGTGATCTACTTATTTAGCATTTGTTCCCCACTGGTATATACTGTCGAAATATATTTCTGCAACTGAAATTTAAATTCTGACCATTTTTCCCTGGTATTTTTGCCTTTAAATAATATATCCCAGACTACGTGTTGCATTGAAGGTCTTAACGTTTTGAAGTTGGCTTTTTTAAAAGTAAGAGTTTTGGTTGAACCCATACAGTTTTGCTTTGCCAAACTGATGGCAAATTTAACTATGTTGTGATCACTGTTTCCCAAAGGTTCACTTACATTAATATTGGATACCATGTCTATGTGATTCGCTATCACTAGGTGCAATACGTTATTATTTCTTGTCGGCACCATTTGTGATGTGTAGCTTACTCCTAAGCATGCTCGCAAACCTGCTTCCCTTAGCACTCTGGCAGGTCTCATTTTTCCAGTTGACATGTGGATAATTAAAATCTCCCTTAATTATAGTATGCCCAAACTGCACAGCTTTCCTCATTTGCAATAACAGTTGGGACTAAACATTCTCATCAGTATTTGGAGGTTTGTCGTATGTACCCACCTTTTTTTCTTTCTTATACTCAATGGTTAGCCTCAATTTCTACCCGCAAGGACTCCACATTATGGCCAATTTACTCAAAAATATCTCCACTTATTTTAAAGGAGCAGTAAACTTTTTTATGAAAAAATATATATTGTAGGGATTTTCCTACTGAGTAAAATAAGGGTACTCCCACTTCTGCGAGATTTATATTTCCAGAGTTATTAAGGGTTTAAACCCATGTTTTTTTTACATTAGCAGTGCCCTCTAGTGGTCAAATTCTAATGAGATTTTCTCTTAGATTCTAATGGTGAGGAAAGTCAGAGACATACAGTTCTCCACAGAATGTGATAGAAACTGTCTGTCACTTCCTGTTAGTTCTAACTATCAGGAAGTAAACACTGTAAATTCACTTCCTGTCAGAACTATCAGGAAGTAAACACAGTAAATTAATTTCCTGTCAGTTAGATCTATCAGGAAGTAAACACAGTAAATTCACTTCCTGTCAGTTAGAACTATCAGGAGGTAAACGCAGTAAATTCACTTCTGTCAGTTAGAACTATCAGGAGGTAAACACAGTAAATTCACTTCCTGTCAGTTAGAACTATCAGGAAGTAAACACAGTAAATTCACTTCCTGTCAGTTAGAACAATCATAAAGTAAACACAGTAAATTCACTTCCTGTCAGTTAGATCTATCAGGACGTAAACACAGTAAATTCACTTCCTGTCAGAACTATCAGGAAGTAATCACAGTAAATTCACTTCCTGTCAGTTAGAACTATCAGGAAGTAAACACAGTAAATTCACTTCCTGTCAGTTAGAACTATCAGGAGGTAAACACAGTAAATTCACTTCCTGTCAGTTAGAACTATCGGGAAGTAAACACAGTAAATTCACTTCCTGTCAATTAGAACTCTCAGGAAGTAAACACAGTAAATTCACTTCCTGTCAGTTAGAACTATCGGGAAGTAAACACACAGTAAATTCACTTCCTGATTATTTGAACTTCTACAAATCCTATATAATAATTTGCCAAGTTGTGTGTAACGCCCGACATGCGCAGTAAACACTGCTGCACGTGCGGCAGTCATACGCAGTAGAGACTGCCCTCGTCGAGGCTGATACAGAGCTGGGCGCTCCTCTGCCCCGCGACCGGCTGCCAGAGGCTCTGTATCAGCCGAGGCGCGGGAGACCCGCGACCGGCTGCCAGAGGCACTGTGGCCCATGTAACGGGCTGTTCAACTAGTTTTGAATAAAACATCTGACAGCAGTGGGAGTGACAATGTTTTATTCAGCAGGAAATGCTCTATAAAATATGTGTTTTTATAAAAATAAGTTTACTGCTCCTTTAATAGAACTTGGAGAGAATTAATATACTTTTTGCAATATGTTTTTACCTGAACAACTCATGGGACTGGGGAGGTAAAAGCATGACAGTTCAGCTTTAATGGACCAGAAAGAATTAAAGGGATAGTAATGTTTCACCATAAAATCAGCTCCAATTAACCTTCATAGTATTTGGGCCATGGAGAGTGTTATATCAATACTGTCAGAGTTATAGTACAAGAGTAATTGAATGATAAAATATCCCCCTCCCGTCCCTTTTTACTGATGTAACACTGCTCACCTCAGAGCAGCAAGACTGTCCGGATGGATTGCAGAGAGGGACAATTTTCAGTGATCCTAAGGAAAAACCTGATAAACCTGTCAAGGGGGGCAGGGTTTTCCTTATGATCACAGTAAGAAGATTGTCCCTTGCTGTGATCTGTCCGGTCAAGAGACCAGATTCCACATCTGAGGGTGTCTTACACTAGGTAAAAGGGGCGGGAGGGGGATACTTTATCATTCAATTACTCTTGTACTACAACTCTGACAGTATTGAAATAATACTCTCCATGGCCCAAATACTATGAAGATTAATAGGAGCTTCTGTTTTTGTGAAACATTAATATCCCTGTAAGATTAGGAGGTGGTTAATGTTTGGTGTTTAAAATAAATGTTTTTGTGGTCACACCACCTTCTGGAAGCCTCACTGCGATTTCCTCTTGGGAGACAAATGAAAGTTGCCCTTCTAAGACTGCAGCTATGTTTGTTTAAAACATATATTACAGGAATAACCATAATAATCATTTTTATGTCTGTTTTATTCAAAAGATACTATTTTTGTTAACATCATTAAGTAATGTACGTAGGGCATTTATTTTCTAATGCACTACATGGGGGTACTTGCCTTATAAAGTGATAGCAATAACGCCATCTTGTGTCAGCAAAAGAACATTGCAGATACAAACGTTTAAGGTGTTATAAGTTTTGAATTAAGCAACTTGCATCAGTGGATGTTCCTTGGTTTAATTTATAAAGTGTGTGTATGTGTGATTTATGTGTCTTTATGTAAATATACAGTACCATGTAAACATTTGATTACATCTGCTTGAAACTAGTTTTATTTCATAATTGACCATGTTGTATGTTATGACATATGCGATCAAAAACTTCCTAGCACATCACTTGTCCTTTAGGGGTTAAAATGAAAACATGCTACAATATACAAAACATAAGGAGTATCAAAGCTCACAAGTTTAGGATTGGGTAATCATTTTCTAAACTGGTTCTGCTCCACTACTAACAACTCACTGACTGTTCCACACTACCTGAGCAGTATGATCACTCCAGATCTTCATACTAACTATAACCTCCACTACTAACAACTCACTGACTATCCCACACTACCTGAGCAGTATGATCACTCCAGATCTCCATACTAACTATAACCTCCACTGCTAACAACTCACTGACTATTCCACATTACCTGAGCAGTATGATCACTCCAGATCTCCATACTAACTATAACCTCCACTGCTAACAACTCACTGACTATTCCACACTACCTGAGCAGTATGATCACTCCAGATCTCCATACTAACTATAACCTCTGCTACTAACAACTCACTGACTATTCCACACTACCTGAGCAGTATGATCACTCCAGATCTACATACTAACTATAACCTCCACTGCTAACAACTCACTGACTATTCCACACTACCTGAGCAGTATGATCACTCCAGATCTCCATACTAACTATAACCTCCGCTCCACTACTAACAACTCACTGACTATTCCACACTACCTGAGCAGTATGATCACTCTGGATCTCCATACTAACTATAACCTCCACTACTAACAACTCACTGACTATTCCACACTACCTGAGCAGTATGATCACTCCAGATCTCCATACTAACTATAACCTCCACTGCTAACAACTCACTGACTATTCCACACTACCTGAGCAGTATGATCACTCCAGCTCTCCATACTAACTATAACCTCCACTGCTAACAACTCACTGACTATTCCACACTACCTGAGCAGTATGATCACTCCAGATCTCCATACTAACTATAACCTCCACTACTAACAACTCACTGACTATTCCACACTACCTGAGCAGTATGATCACTCCAGATCTCCATACTAACTATAACCTCCGCTCCACTACTAACAACTCACTGACTATTCCACACTACCTGAGCAGTATGATCACTCCAGATCTCCATACTAACTATAACCTCCGCTCCACTACTAACAACTCACTGACTATTCCACACTACCTGAGCAGTATGATCACTCCAGATCTCCATACTAACTATAATCTCCACTCCACTGCTAACAACTCACTGACTATTCCACACTACCTGAGCAGTATGATCACTCCAGATCTCCATACTAACTATAACCTCCACTACTAACAACTCACTGACTATTCCACACTACCTGAGCAGTATGATCACTCCAGATCTCCATACTAACTATAACCTCCGCTCCACTACTAACAACTCACTGACTATTCCACACTACCTGAGCAGTATGATCACTCCAGATCTACATACTAACTATAACCTCCACTGCTAACAACTCACTGACTATTCCACACTACCTGAGCAGTATGATCACTCCAGATCTCCATACTAACTATAACCTCTACTACTAACAACTCACTGACTATTCCACACTACCTGAGCAGTATGATCACTCCAGATCTCTATACTAACTATAACCTCCACTACTAACAACTCACTGACTATTCCACACTACCTGAGCAGTATGATCACTGCAGATCTCCATACTAACTATAACCTCCACTACTAACAACTCACTGACTATTCCACACTACCTGAGCCGTATGATCACTCCAGATCTCCATACTAACTATAACCTCCACTACTAACAACTCACTGACTGTTCCACACTACCTGAGCAGTATAATCACTCCATATCTCCATACTAACTATAACCTCCACTACTAACAACTCACTGACTATTCCACACTACCTGAGCAGTATAATCACTCCAGATCTCCATACTAACTATAACCTCCACTACTAACAACTCACTGACTATTCCACACTACCTGAGCAGTATGAACACTCCAGATCTCTATACTAACTATAACCTCCACTACTAACAACTCACTGACTATTCCACACTACCTGAGCAGTATGATCACTGCAGATCTCCATACTAACTATAACCTCCACTGCTAACAACTCATACTGCTCAGGTAGTGTGGAATAGTCAGTGAACACTCCAGATCTCTATACTAACTATAACCTCCACTACTAACAACTCACTGACTATTCCACACTACCTGAGCAGTATGATCACTGCAGATCTCCATACTAACTATAACCTCCACTACTAACAACTCACTGACTATTCCACACTACCTGAGCAGTATGATCACTGCAGATCTCCATCTATATATATAAAAGAAGACTTTGTGCCTGCCAAAACACACCCAGGGGAGGCATAAAGCAGGAGTTACTACTCCTATTGGGTGATTCAGTCATGCAGGGAGTTGGCCCGCCCCCACTATGCAGCCCGCCCACCACTATCAAAGTCAGAAAAAAACAATATGGCCGCCACTTGCTCCTACACCACAGACACACACATGCCCCACTCACACAGCACCACACAAACACACACACATGCCCCACTCACACACACACACAGATCAACACACACACACACATGCCCCACTCACACAGCACCACACAAACACACACACACTTGCCCCACTTACACAGCACCAAACAGACATGCCCCCACTCACACACACAGCACCACATACACACACAAAGCCAGAAATACATATGGCTGACACACACACACAGTCACTCACCCTGACTCCCAGAGGCCTCAGCAGGACCTGTACTGCAGCACCAGAGGAACAAAATTGCACTCAAAGGGTTAAGGTAGGTCCTCATTGCTCAATTATTTCTTCACTGTCATCATTTGCCATGCAAGACACAGGACAGACAGCCATCAGATTCACACTTAACCCACTGACTGCCACAGGGTTGTGTATCAAGTTTTACCCCTCAGGGAGTGTGTTCAAACCTCTCACACTGTAAACTTGCATTTCCCTCCCACTTCTCCTCCTTCCCCAGCCTATTACTAACACTTTTCCACATTTATGTTAAGCCCCGCCCCTACTCGCGATTAAGCCCCGCCCCCTTTTAACCCAAATTGCCCCATTGCTCTCTCCACATCAGCACCACATGAGGGACTCCACAAGTAAAAGTTCACAGGTATTACACACTCATGCCCCACTCACACAGCACCAAACACCCATACACACACACAAAGCCAGAAAGAAAGATGGCTGACACACAGTCACTCACCTTGACTCCCAGTGGCCTCAGCAGGACCTGTAGTAAAGCCACTGAATGGTGCTGCATCACCAGGGGAACAAAATGGCACTCAAAGGGTTAAGGTAGGCCCTCATTGCTGAATTACTTCTTCACTGTCACCATTTGCCATGCAAGACACAGGACAGACAGCCATCAGATTCACACTTAACCCACTGACTGCCACAGGGTTCTGTATCAAGTTTTACCCCTCATGGAGTGTGTTACAACCCCTCACACTGTAAACTTGCATTTCCCTCCCACTTCTCCTCCTTCCCCAGCCTATTACTAACACTTTTTCACATTTCTGTTAAGCCCCGCCCCCTACTTGCGATTAAGCCCCACCCACTTTTAACCCAGATTGCCCCATTTGTCTCTCCACATCAGCACCACATCAGTCCCCTCTAGGGACTTCACAAGTCAGTGTTCCCAGGTATGAACACACTTCCCACTGCTATTTAACTCTGACATGCCTCTCTATACCTTAACCCTTTGAGTGCCAGAGGGGTACACAACTCATGAGCACATGTGTTTCTGCTCATATATGTTACGTGTCTGTGTGTGTACATCTCTGTTACATATGTGTGTCCATGTGTGCATCTCCAGTGTGTCTGTGTGTACATGTGTTTTGCATGTCTCTGCCGCTCACTGTGTGTATGTGCATACCTCCCAATATTTCACAGGGCCAAAGAGGGACACGTTAGTTTTAGGTGATATTATTGGGGGTGTGGCTGGTGGGCGGGGCATTAGTAAGAATTTTTAGGTTATTTCATGACCTATTACTGGCTATTTATGTAACTGAATAAATGATTTAGTGCAAGACCAAAGTATTTTATTTGCACAGACTAATGTATAAACACATATACTGAAGTTTATTGCTTTATTGCTGTAGAGCAAAGTAATACACACCACACAGTCAGGGCTGGTGCAAGGATTTTTGCCACCCTAGGCAAAACCTAATTTTGCTGCCCATTTCGCTCCGCCCCTTGTGTCCCACCCCTTTATACCCTGCCTACTTATACTCAACCTCTTTTCATGATTGTCCTCTCTCTGCCCCCTGAGCCACTCTGCCCCTGTTCTGGAGATGCCTGTAAGAGATGCCCCCCACCAGCTCCAACTTGCCCCTTATCAGCTTCACTTTGGCCCACCAGTTCCACTTTGCCCCCATCAACTCCAACTTGCCCCCATCAACTCCAAAGTGCCCCCACCAGCTCCATTTTGCCCCCTCGGCTCCACTTTGCCCCCCATCCGCTCCAACTTGCCCCCACCAGCTCCACTATGCCCTCTCAGCTCCAACTTTCCACTATCAGCTCCACTATGCCCCCAGCAGCTCCAACTTGCCCCATCCGCTCCAACTTGCCCCACCAGCTCCACTTGCCCCCCCTCAGCTCCACTTGCCCCCCCTCAGCTCCAACTTGCCCCCCCTCAGCTCCACTTTGACCCTCATCAGCTCCACTTTGACCCTCATCAGCTCCAACTTGCCCCCACCAGCTCCTCTATGCCCCCTCAGCTCCAGCTTTCCCCTAACAGCTCCAACTTGCCCCCATCGTCTCCACTTTGCCCCACATCTGCTCCAACTTGCCCCCTCAGCTCCAACTTGCCCCCCATCACATACCTGTATCTACCGCGCAGTCTTCTGTTCAGTAATGCAGAGCGAGGCAGGAGATCATGACTCCCAGCACGCTCTGCATTACTAAAGATCCGACCAGATGAGGGAGCGCTGTAGCAACATAGACCTGACTGTGTTGTGGTTCCTGGCGTGGTGTGTGTGGGCGCAGCTCTTCTCCGCTGCATGCCCCCGCCCCCAGTACGTGTGCGCCCTAGGCCGGCGCCTACCTCGCCTATAGGTGGAGCCGGCCCTGCACACAGTCTGACCTCCTAAAAAGAGGGACAACAGGGTGGGAAAGAGGGACAGAGGGATTTGGCCCTCAAAGAGGGACTGTCCCTCCTAAAGAGGGACACTTGGGATGTATGGTATGTGTCTGCCTGTATGCTGCATATGTCTGTGTTTATCAGTGTGTCTGCATTTCACACACATGCGCCCAATGGTCATAACATGACGGGCAACGCCGTCCCATGTTGCTAGTACTAACTATAACCTCCACTGCTAACAACTCACTGACTATTCCACACTACCTGAGCAGTATGATCACTCCAGATCTCCATACTAACTATAACCTCCACTACTAACAACTCACTGACTATTCCACACTACCTGAGCAGTATGATCACTCCAGATCGCCATACTAACTATAACCTCCACTACTAACAACTCACTGACTATTCCACACTACCTGAGCAGTATGATCACTCCAGCTCTCCATACTAACTATAACATCCACTACTAACAACTCACTGACTATTCCACACTACCTGAGCAGTATGATCACTCCAGCTCTCCATACTAACTATAACCTCCACTACTAACAACTCACTGACTATTCCACACTACCTGAGCAGTATAATCACTCCAGATCTCCATACTAACTATAACCTCCACTACTAACAACTCACTGACTATTCCACACTACCTGAGCAGTATGATCACTCCAGCTCTCCATACTAACTATAACATCCACTACTAACAACTCACTGACTATTCCACACTACCTGAGCAGTATGATCACTCCAGATCGCCATACTAACTATAACCTCCACTACTAACAACTCACTGACTATTCCACACTACCTGAGCAGTATAATCACTCCAGATCTCCATACTAACTATAACCTCCACTACTAACAACTCACTGACTATTCCACACTGCCTGAGCAGTATGAACACTCCAGATCTCCATACTAACTAGAACCTCCACTGCTAACAACTCACTGACTATTCCACACTACCTGAGCAGTATGATCACTCCAGATCTCCATACTAACTATAACCTCCACTACTAACAACTCACTGACTATTCCACACTACCTGAGCAGTATGATCACTCCAGTTCTCCATACTAACTATAACCTCCACTGCTAACAACTCACTGACTATTCCACACTACCTGAGCAGTATGATCACTCCAGATCTCCATACTAACTATAATCTCCACTACTAACAACTCACTGACTATTCCACACTACCTGAGCAGTATGATCACTCCAGATCTCCATACTAACTATAACATCCACTGCTAACAACTCACTGACTATTCCACACTACCTGAGCAGTATGATCACTCCAGATCTCTATACTAACTATAACCTCCACTACTAACAACTCACTGACTATTCCACACTACCTGAGCAGTATGATCACTCCAGATCTCCATACTAACTATAACCTCCACTACTAACAACTCACTGACTATTCCACACTACCTGAGCAGTATGATCACTCCAGATCTCCATACTAACTATAACCTCCACTACTAACAACTCACTGACTATTCCACACTACCTGAGCAGTATGATCACTCCAGATCTCCATACTAACTATAACCTCCACTACTAACAACTCACTGACTATTCCACACTACCTGAGCAGTATGATCACTCCAGATCTCCATACTAACTATAACCTCCACTACTAACAACTCACTGACTATTTCACACTACCTGAGCAGTATGATCACTCCAGTTCTCCATACTAACTATAACCTCCACTACTAACAACTCACTGACTATTCCACACAACCTGAGCAGTACGATCACTCCAGTTCTCCATACTAACTATAACCTCCACTACTAACAACTCACTGACTATTCCACACTACCTGAGCAGTATGATCACTCCAGATCTCCATACTAACTATAACCTCCACTACTAACAACTCACTGACTATTCCACACTACCTGATCAGTATGTTCACTCCAGATCCCCATACTAACTATAACCTCCACTCCACTACTAACAGCTCACTGACTATTACACACTACCTGAGCAGTATGATCACTCCAGATCTCCATACTAACTATAACCTCCACTGCTAACAACTCACTGACTATTCCACATTACCTGAGCTGTATGATCACTCCAGATCTCCATACTAACTATAACCTCCACTACTAACAACTCACTGACTATTCCACACTACCTGAGCAGTATGATCACTCCAGATCTCCATCTATATATATAAAAGAAGACTTTGTGCCTGCCAAAACACACCCAGGGGAGGCATAAAGCAGGAGTTACTACTCCTATTGGGTGATTCAATCATGCAGGGAGTTGGCCCGCCCCCACTATGCAGCCCGCCCACCACTATCAAAGTCAGAAAAAAACAATATGGCCGCCACTTGCTCCTACACCACAGACAAACACACATGCCTCACTCACACAGCACCACACACACACAAACATGCCCCACTCACACAGCACCACACACACATGCCCCACTCACACACACAGCACCACATACACACACAAAGCCAGAAATAAATATGGCTGACACACACACACAGTCACTCACCCTGACTCCCAGTGGCCTCAACAGGACCTGTAGTGCAGCACCAGGGGAACAAAATGGCACTCAAAGGGTTAAGGTAGGCCCTCATTGCTCAATTATTTCTTCACTGTCATCATTTCCCATGCAAGACACAGGACAGACAGCCATCAGGTACACACTTAACCCACTGACTGCCACAGGGTTTGTTTATCAAGTTTTACCCCTCAGGGAGTGTGTTCAACCCCCTCACACTGTAAACTTGCATTTCCCTCCCACTTCTCCTCCTTCCCCAGCCTATTACTAACACTTTTCCACATTTATGTTAAGCCCCGCCCCTACTCGCGATTAAGCCCCGCCCCCTTTAACCCAAATTGCCCCATTGCTCTCTCCACATCAACACCACATGAGGGACTCCACAAGTTAAAAGTTCCTGGGTGTTACACACACACCACCACCACACACACACACACAATGCCAGAAAGAAATATGGCTGACACACTCACTCACCCTGACTCCCAGTGGCCTCAGCAGGACCTGCACTACAGCCACTGAGGAACAAAATGGCACTCAAAGGGTTAAGGTAGGCCCTCATTGCTCAATTATTTCTTCACTGTCATCATTTGCCATGCAAGACACAGGACAGACAGCCATCAGGTACACACTTAACCCACTGACTGCCACAGGGTTGTGTATCAAGCTTTACCCCTCAGGGAGTGTGTTCAAACCCCTCACACTGTAAACTTGCATTTCCCTCCCACTTCTCCTCCTTCCCCAGCCTATTACTAACACTTTTCCACATTTATGTTAAGCCCCGCCCCCTACTCACAATTAAGCCCCGCCCACTTTTAACCCAGATGGCCCCATTTGTCTCTCCACATCAGTCCCCTCTAGGGACTTCACAAGTCAGTGTTCCCAGGTATGAATACATTTCCCACTGCTATTTATCTCTCACATGCCTCTCTATATCTTAACCCTTTGAGTGCCAGAGGGGTGCACAACTCACGAGCGCATGTGTTTCTGCTCATATATGTTGCGTGTGTGTTTGTGTGCATCTCTGTTACATATGTGTGTCCATCTCCATTGTGTCTGTGTGTGTGCGTGTCTTTTGCATGTTTCTGCCGCTCACTGTGTGTATGTGCATACCTCCCAACATTGCACATGGCCGAAGAGGGGCACTTTAGTTTTAGGTGATATTGTTGGGGGCGTGGCTGGTGGGCGGGGCATTAGTAAGAATTTTTAGGTTATTTCATGACCTATTACTGACTATTTATGTAACTGAATAAATGATTTAGTGCAAGACCAAAGTATTTTATTTGCACAGACTAATGTATAAACACATATACTGAAGTTTATTGCTTTATTGCTGTAGAGCAAAGTAATACACACCACACAGTCAGGACTGGTGCAAGGATTTTTGCCACCCTAGGCAAAACCTAATTTTGCTGCCCATTTTGCTCCGCCCCTTGTGCCCCACCCCTTTATACCCCACCTACTTATACCCAACCTCTTTTCATGATTGTCCTCTCTCTGCCCTCTGGGCCAGTCTGCCCCTGGTCTGGAGATGCCTGTAAGAGATGCCCCCCACCAGCTCCAACTTTCCCCTTATCAGCTTCACTTTGGCCCACCAGCTCCACTTTGCCCCTATCAGCTCCACTTTGTCCCCCATCAACTCCAACTTGCCCCCCATCAACTCCACTATGCCCCCATCAGCTCCAACTTGCCCCCATCAGCTCCACTTTGCCCCCCATCTGCTCTAACGTGCCCCTACCAGCTCCATTTTGCCCCCTATTCAGCTCCATTTTGCCCCCTATTCAGCTTCAACTTGCCCCCTCAGCTCCAACTTGCCCCTTCAGCTCCACTTTGACCCCCATCCTCTCCAACTTACCCCCATCAGCTCCAGCTTGCCCCCCATCCGCTCCAACTTGCCCCCACCTGCTCCAACTTGCCCCCACCTGCTCCACTATGCCCTCTCAGCTCCACTATGCCCCCATCAGCTCCAACTTGCCACCATCAGCTCCACCTTGCCCCCCATCCACTCCAACTTGCCCCCATCAGCTCCACTTTGCCCCCATCTGCTCTAACGTGCCCCCACCAGCTTCACTTTGCCCCCTCAGCTCCAACTTGCCCCCTTAGCTCCACTGTGACCCCCATCCTCTCCAACTTACCCCCATCAGCTCCACCTTGCCCCCCATCCACTCCAACTTGCCCCCACCAGCTCCACTATGCCCTCTCTGCTCCAACTTTCCCCTATCAGCTCCACTATGCCCCCCAGCAGCTCCAACTTGCCACCATCCGCTCCAACTTGCCCCCCCATCCGCTCCAACTTGCCCCCCCCTCAGCTCCACTTTGCCCCCCTTCGGCTCCAACTTGCCCTCCCCTCAGCTCCACTTTGACCCTCATCCGCTCCAACTTGCCCCCACCAGCTCCAACTTGCCCCCATCATTTCCACTTTGCCCCACATCTGCTCCAACTTGCCCCCTCAGCTCCACTATGCCCCCTCAGCTCCAACTTTCCCCCCATCACATACCTGTAGCTCCCGCGCAGTCTTCTCTTCAGTAATGCAGAGAGCAGCGGGAGATCATGAATCCCAGCGCGCTCTGCATTACTAAAGATCCGACCCAATAAGGGAGCGCTGTAGCGACACAGACCTGATTGTGTTGTGGTTCCCGGCGTGGTGTGTGCGGGCGCAGCTCTTCTCCGCTGCATGCCCGCGCCCCCAGTACGTGTGCGCCCTAGGCCGGCGCCTACCTCGCCTATAGGTGGAGCCGGCCCTGCACACAGTCTGACCTCCTAAAAAGAGGGACAACAAGGTGGGAAAGAGGGACAGAGGGATTTGGCCCTCAAAGAGGGACTGTCCCTCCTAAAGAGGGACACTTGGGATGTATGGTATGTGTCTGCCTGTGTGTTGCATATGTCTGTGTTTATCAGTGTGTCTGCATTTCACACACGTGCGCCCAATGGTCATAACATGACGGGCAACGCCGTCACACGTTGCTAGTACTAACTATAATCTCCACTCCACTGCTAACAACTCACTGACTATTCCACACTACCTGAGCAGTACGATCACTCCAGATCTCCATACTAACTATAACCTCCGCTCCACTACTAACAACTCACTGACTATTCCACACTACCTGAGCAGTATGATCACTCCAGATCTCTATACTAACTATAACCTCCACTACTAACATCTCACTGACTATTCCACACTACCTGAGCAGTATGATCACTCCAGATCTCCATACTAACTATAACCTCAGCTCCACTACTAACAACTCACTGACTATTCCACACTACCTGAGCAGTATGATCACTCCAGATCTCCATACTAACTATAACCTCCACTACTAACAACTCACTGACTGTTACACACTACCTGAGCAGTATGATCACTCCAGATCTCCATACTAACTATAACCTCCACTACTAACAACTCACTGACTATTTCTCAATACAAGAAATAAGCCGGTTGATCTGCCTTCTCCTTCAGAGCTCCAAATGTCTGCAATAATCTACCTGAAAAAATCATATCTTCTCCAAGTCTAAAATCCCTAAACATAACTGCTTCATTGTATTCAAGATATTATTTTTTTAACATTGTTTCTAAATTTTGTGTAAGTATCTAGCTTTTTACTGTAAAACCTCTCCAGGACATAATTGAACACGAGAGGAATCTCAGTGTATTCCTGGTAAAACCTATATGTAAATAAAGCTTACCCAGTGAAAAGCGCTGGTAATCATGAATTTCCTGGTGTGACAGAGTGGTACCCAGACCTCAGACTGGTACTGTGAGTCAGTCCTGATACTACCGCAGGAGGACAAGGCAGGTGTACACCAAGCACTACGTTGCATGTTCCTCTGTGATCAAGGGGTTAATGAATGTTTTCTTTCTGTAAGTGCTGGTTTAGTGGGAAGACTAATGTGTACAGCATTGAGGAGCGTAGGGGTCTGCAGTGCGCCCCTTCTGAAGGTTTGAGAAGTGTCAGAATGTTATTTGCGTTATTTTTGTTTCAATAGAAGAAATTATTTCTACATCTATGTAATATAGGAATTGACTTATACATAACATATAATATAGAAATTGATTAGGTTCTTGGTAGATCTAAACATTTATTGTTGCTGTTCCATGTTATTGGTGGAACCCTCTCTTCATTTTTTTTGGGGGGGGGTCTGTGCTCTAGAGAGGGAGGCCATTGCCTTTTGGGGTTATGGGGGACATTGCCTTCTGGGGTTATGGGGGACATTGCCTTCTGGGGTTATGGGGGACATTGCCTTCTGGGGTTATGGGGGGCATTGCCTTCTGGGGTTATGGGGGGCATTGCCTTCTGGGGTTATGGGGGGGGACATTGCCTTCTGGGGTTATGGGGGGGGACATTGCCTTTTGGGGTTATGGGGGGCAGCTGTTGCCTTTTGGGGCTAAGGGGGGGTTGGTGGTGTTGCCTTTTGGGGTTATGGGGGGTGTTGCCTTTTGGGGTTATGGGGGGGCGTTGCCTTTTGGGGCTAAGGGGGGGGTTGGTGGTGTTGCCTTTTGGGGTTATGGGGGGGCGTTGCCTTTTGGGGCTAAGGGGGGGGTTGGTGGTGTTGCCTTTTGGGGTTATGGGGGGGCATTGCCTTTTGGGTCTATGGGGGGCATTGCCTTTTGGGTCTATGGGGGGGCGGCTGTTGCCTTTTGGGGCTAAGGGGGGGTTGGTGGTGCCTTGTGGGGTTATGGGGGGCATTGCCTTTTGGGGTTATGGGGGGCATTGCCTTTTGGGGTTATGGGGGGCATTGCCTTTTGGGGTTATGGGGGGGCATTGCCTTTTGGGGTTATGGGGGGGCATTGCCTTCTGGGGTTATGGGGGGGCATTGCCTTTTGGGTCTATGGGGGGCGGCTGTTGCCTTTTGGGCCTAAGAGGGGGGTTGGTGGTGTTGCCTTTTCGGGTTATGGGGGGACATTGCCTTTTGGGTCTATGGGGGGGCGGCTGTTGCCTTTTGTGCCTAAGGGGGGGGTTGGTGGTGTTGCCTTTTGGGGTTATGGGGGGGGCATTGCCTTTTGGGTCTATGGGGGGTGGCTGTTCCCTTTTGGGCCTAAGGGGGGGTTGGTGGGGTTGCCTTTTGGGGTTATGGGGGGGCATTGCCTTTTGGGTCTATGGGGGGGTGGCTGTTGCCTTTTGGGCCTAAGGGGGGGGTTGGTGGGGTTGCCTTTTGGGGTTATGGGGGGGCATTGCTTTTGGGTCTATGGGGGGGTGGCTGTTGCCTTTTGGGGCTAAGGGGGGGTTGGTGGTGTTGCCTTTTGGGGCTAAGGGGGGGCGGCTGTTGCCTTGTGGGGCTAAGGGGGGGGTTGGTGGTGTTGCCTTGTGGTGTTATGGGTTGGAGGCCGTTTGTTGTTAAGCAAAGCAGGAGGCCAGCACCTTTGGTCAGAGAACAGAGCTCCCCATAAACAATGGCCATATTCTGTGGACGTGAAACTTTAACTGTTTAAGGACTTGAGGGGCGCGCAGCTCATTGAGCATTGCATTACCTCTGGTCCTTTTAAAGGGTTAAATATGGCTGCAAGAAAGTTTGAGGTGTATTAATATTTGGATAAAACGTCACCAAGAAATGGTAATAACTTTATTGTAACAAATATCCATTGTTAATATTAAGAAACACTTAATGTTTATTGACACAAACAGAAAAACAAATATGAAGATGTGCATTGTCCTCGTTGCGCCGTGTTACCGTGTTTTATCATGGGTAGGAGAGTTCCAGTGGCCACATGGCGCCTCCTACTCTTCTCTAACAAATCCAGCCTGGGAACCAACTGCTGCTTCCGCCAGATAGTATTCAGAGCTATGTGATGACCAACATTATTATTAGTAGGAGTCGGCATGGTTATATAACGGATAGATCATGTCAGACTAATTTACTTGCATTTTATGAAAGGGTAAGTAGTAATATGGACAAGGGAATTGATGTTGATGCTGTATGCACACATGGGTGCTAATGGTATACACTTAAGGAACTTAGTTCAGTAATACCAAGACCATTGTACTTAATTTTTATTGGTTCACATTCATCAGGCATAGTGCCCTGTGATTGGAGGAAAGCTGATGTAGTTCCATTATTCAAAAAGGGTACAAGATCTAAACCAGGAAATTATAGACCTGTGAGCTTGACTTCTATCGTGTGTAAGATATTAGATGGGTTATTAACAGATAGTATGCAGAACTATGTGACTTTCATAGTGGGTAAGATATTAGAAGGGTTACTGACAGTATTCAGAACTATGTGAAGACAAACAATATTAGTAGGAGTCTGCAAGGTTTTATGAGGAATAGATAATGTCAGACTAATTTATTTTCAATTTACGAAAGAGTAAGTAGTAATTTGGATAAGGAATTGCTGTTTTGGATTTTACAAAAGCCGTTGATACAGTGCCTCACAACAGGTTACTGCATGAAGTAAAGGGGTTTGATTCGGGCAATGTTATCTGTACATGGATGGAGAACTGGTTAAAGGGATAGAAATACAGTAAAATCTCAGGTATAATACGCACCTGATTATAATACACATATGCAAATTATACCCAAGATTTTTGGTAAAAAAGTTAGTTCCTATGTATAATAAGCACCCCCTACTTGCCTGCCCCCCTTTCTGCAATCAGACTCCCCAACCGGATCCAGCGGGCGGCATTTTTGCGCTCACAGCCCGCTTCCTCTCTGTTGCAATACTGCAAAAACTTTAAATTCCACGTTGATCACCGGGATCCCCCCTCTGGAGTCCAGGCAGCCGTGAAATAGGGGCAGCGGGCGGCATTCTTGCATTTGCCGCCCGCTTCTTCCGCTCCCGGAACGCCTCTGCCTATCTGGGTTGCCCTGTCTGGACCGGCCATAGATTGATGACTCCAGAGGGGGGGATCCTGGTTATCAGGGTGGGATTTAAAGACACACTAATGTCCCAGAAAAATTGTATCCAGTTTTGTAGAGTTTAAAATAATAAACAATGTGCTCCAAACCCTATCTCTCAAACGTCAGCGTCTAGCTGACAGCAAGAGATCCCGGTGTGGGGACCAGCCTGTGGTCTGCAGCAGAGCCGAAATCACGTCATTTCAAAAGAATTACTTCATTGGAAAGGTCTACAAAGTTTGCCTGGTTTGCAAACACACTTTGTAGACCTTTCCCATGAAGTAATTCTTTTTAAATAAAGAGATTTCAGCTCTGCTTCAGAGCTTCCTCGAGTCACACGACTCAAATCTCCTGGTGTCAGCTTTACAGCCGACATCAGGAGAAGGGGAGGGGGGCGGCATTGAAGACCTATATCTCTCAAACCATAGCGGTTAGAGAGATCTGAACATTGTTCATTATTTGAAACTTTATAAAACTGGAGACAATTTTTCGGAGACATTACTGCCCCTTTAAAGTTTTTGCAGTATTGCAGCACAGAGGAAGCGGGCGGTGAGCGCAGAAATGCCGCCCGCTGCCTCCAGATGGGGGTGCTGAACTTCAGGGGGGCAGGCAAGTAGGGATATTGAGGTGGGGTATTTTTTTTTTTTTTTAACTCGTGTATAATACCCCCCCCCCCCAATTTCACATAA
Source organism: Rhinophrynus dorsalis (assembly GCA_037306005.1). NCBI lineage: Eukaryota > Metazoa > Chordata > Amphibia > Anura > Rhinophrynidae > Rhinophrynus > Rhinophrynus dorsalis. The sequence continues at coordinate 2,905,841 of CM074723.1, read as the reverse complement.
GGTGAAATGAGGTAAAAATGTGCGTATCATACCCGAGAATTTACAGTACTTAATATGGAAATAAAAATATGTTGGAGGGTTTATCCCCCTGAGTAAAAGAAAGGTACTCCCACAGCTGAGAAATGTTTTATTCAAAAGTTTTTACAGCTTAAACTTTAATTGTAGCTACAGTATCACAGTGGCCTAAAATTATAAAGTGACTGGTCATTTGACAATAAATAACCATAGGGTGGTGTAGCAACAGTGCCACTGTACAATTTCATATGTACATTAAAAGTCAGAGATGCTCAACTAGGAATGAACCTGCATTACAAATTTGCAGGCTCTATAGGAATGGTGTCCTACCCATGGTGCAGTCTCTATAAGAATGGTGTCCTACCCAGGGTGCAGTCTCTTTTAGCCCACTAGTATCATGCTGGTCCTGCCATTACAGCAGTCCAACCACAAAATGCCAGGCAGTTCCTCTCTGAACAAGAGAAGCAGCCAACCCCAGATGTATGTTTTGGCCTTGTTGTGTCTCATCAGTGATGTGTAGCTGGTCTCTTTAAGCACTGTGAGCAAGGGGTCCAGTGCTGGATTCCCCCTATTACCCTTGGGGCGACTAACCCAAGGGTAATTTGCATATGTATATTAAAACTCAGAGATGCTTAACTAGGAATGAACCTGCAATACAAATTTACAGGCTCTCTAGGACTGGTGTCCTACCCAGGGTGCAGTCTGATTTAGCCCACTAGAACCTTTCATAGGGCAGGACTAATGATATGCTTTAGGATATTTCCTTTCTAACAGCAGTCCAACCACAAAATACCAGGCAATTCCTCTCTGAACAAGAGAAGCAGCCAACCCCAGATGTACTTTTCAGCCTTGTTGGGTCTTATCAGTGAGGTGTAGCTGATCTCTCTAAGCAGGCTCTATAGGAATGGTACCCTACCCAGGGTGCAATCTCTTTTAGCCCACTAGTGCCTTTCACAGAGAGGAAATATCCTAAAGCATATTATATTGGTCCTGACATTACAGCAGTCCAGCCATGAAATGCCAGGCAATTCCTCTCTGAACAAGACAAACAGCCAGCCCCCGACATACATTTTGCCCTTGTTGGGCCTCGTCAGTGAGGTGCAGCTGATCTCTCTAAGCACTGTGAGCGAGGGGTCCAATGCTGACTCTTTCCTAGCTGAGCATCTCTGACTTCCACTTTACATATGCAAATTACCCCTGGGATTAGTCGCCCCAAGTGTAATAGGGGAATCCAACACTGGGCCCCTTGCTCACAGTGCTTAGAGATATCAGCTGCACCTCACTGATGAGGCCTAAGGACAAAACGTACGTCTGGTGTTGGCTGCTTCTCTTGTTCAGAGAGGAATTGCCTGGCACTTTGTGGTTGAACTGCTGTAATGACAGGACCAATATGATATGCTTTAGGGTATTTCATCTCTGTGAAAGGCACTAGTGAGCTACAAGAGACTGCACCCTGGGTAGAACATAATTCCTACAGAGACTGCAAATTTGTTTTGCAGGTTCATTCCTAGTTGAGCATTTCTGACTTCCACTGTATTGTACAATTTCAGGCTACTGATAGTGTGTGTATATGTAGGGAGGGTGACCTGTGTGTAGGTAGGTAAAATGTCTGTGTAGGTAGTGTGTGTGTATGTATGTATGGAGGCTGATCTCTGTGTGTGGGTAGGTAGTGTGTGTGTGTGTGTGTGTATATATATATATGTAGGGAGGGTGATCTGTGTAGGTGGTATGTGTGTGTGTATATGTAGGGAGGATGATCTGTGTAGGTAGGTAGAATGTGAGTGTGTGTGTGTGTGTATATATATAATATATTAGTGATCTGTGGGTAGGCAGAGTGTGGAGTTGTGTATGTATGTGTAGGGAAGCTGATCTGTGTGTAGGTAGTCTGTGTGTATGTATAAATATATATGTGTGTAGATAGTGTGATGTAGGTAGAGGGTGTGTAGATATGGTGTGGGGGGTGGTCCAGGGTAGGGGAGCACTGGAGTGTGGGTATGTAGAGTGTGTGGAGTGGGTATGTGTCTATAGGGGGTGAGCAGCAGAGTGTGGGGTTTATCTAGAGGAGGTTTAGTTCTTAGGAAAGGGTATGGAGAGGTAAGCAGCAGAGTGTGGGGTTTATCTAGAGGAGGTTTTGTTATTAGGAAAGGGTACGGGGGGTAAGTAGCAGAGTGTGGGGTTTATCTAGAGGAGGTTTTGTTCTTAGGAAAGGGTATGGGGAGGTAAGCAGCAGAGTGTGGGGTTTATCTAGAGGAGGTTTAGTTCTTAGGAAAGGGTATGGGGGGTAAGTAGCAGAGTGTGGGGTTTATCTAGAGGAGGTTTTGTTCTTAGGAAAGGGTATGGGGGGTAAGTAGCAGAGTGTGGGGTTTATCTAGAGGAGGTTTAGTTCTTAGGAAAGGGTATGGAGAGGTAAGCAGCAGAGTGTGGGGTTTATCTAGAGGAGGTTTAGTTCTTAGGAAAGGGTATGGAGAGGTAAGCAGCAGAGTGTGGGGTTTATCTAGAGGAGGTTTTGTTATTAGGAAAGGGTATGGGGGGTAAGTAGCAGAGTGTGGGGTTTATCTAGAGGAGGTTTTGTTCTTAGGAAAGGGTATGGGGGGTAAGTAGCAGAGTGTGGGGTTTATCTAGAGGAGGTTTAGTTCTTAGGAAAGGGTATGGGGGGTAAGTAGCAGAGTGTGGGGTTTATCTAGAGGAGGTTTTGTTCTTAGGAAAGGGTATGGGGGGGTAAGTAGCAGAGTGTGGGGTTTATCTAGAGGAGGTTTTGTTCTTAGGAAAGGGTATGGAGAGGTAAGTAGCAGAGTGTGGGGTTTATCTAGAGGAGGTTTAGTTCTTAGGAAAGGGTATGGAGAGGTAAGCAGCAGAGTGTGGGGTTTATCTAGAGGAGGTTTTGTTATTAGGAAAGGGTATGGAGAGGTAAGCAGCAGAGTGTGAGGTTTATCTAGAGGAGGTTTTGTTCTTAGGAAAGGGTATGGGGGGGTAAGCAGCAGAGTGTGGGGTTTATCTAGAGGAGGTTTTGTTCTTAGGAAAGGGTATGGGGGTAAGTAGCAGAGTGTGGGGTTTATCTAGAGGAGGTTTAGTTCTTAGGAAAGGGTATGGGGGGTAAGTAGCAGAGTGTGGGGTTTATCTAGAGGAGGTTTTGTTCTTAGGAAAGGGTATGGGGGGTAAGTAGCAGAGTGTGGGGTTTATCTAGAGGAGGTTTTGTTATTAGGAAAGGGTATGGGGGGTAAGTAGCAGAGTGTGGGGTTTATCTAGAGGAGGTTTTGTTCTTAGGAAAGGGTATGGGGGCGTAAGCAGCAGAGTGTGGGGTTTATCTAGAGGAGGGTTTGTTATTAGGAAAGGGTATGGAGAGGTAAGCAGCAGAGTGTGGGGTTTATCTAGAGGAGGTTTGTTCTTAGGAAAGGGTATGGGGGAGTAAGCAGCAGAGTGTGGGGTTTATCTAGAGGAGGTTTTGTTCTTAGGAAAGGGTATGGGGGCGTAAGCAGCAGAGTGTGGGGTTTATCTAGAGGAGGTTTTGTTCTTAGGAAAGGGTATGGGGGGGTAAGTAGCAGAGTGTGGGGTTTATCTAGATGAGGTTTTGTTCTTAGGAAATGGTATGGGGGTAAGCAGCAGAGTGTGGGGTTTATCTAGAGGAGGTTTTGTTCTTAGGAAAGGGTATGGGGGCAGTAAGCAGCAGAGTGTGGGGTTTATCTAGAGGAGGTTTTGTTCTCAGGAAAGGGTGTGGGGGATTAAGCAGCAGAGTGTGGGGTTTATCTAGAGGAGGTTTTGTTATTAGGAAAGGGTATGGAGGGGTAAGCAGCAGAGTGTGGGGTTTATCTAGAGGAGGTTTTGTTCTTAGGAAAGGGTATGGGAGCAGGTAAGCAGCAGAGTGTGGGGTTTATCTAGAGGAGGTTTTGTTATTAGGAAAGGGTATGGGGGCAGTAAGCAGCAGACTGTGGGGGCAGTAAGCAGCAGACTGTGGGGTTTATCTAGAGGAGGTTTTGTTCTTAGGAAAGGGTATGGGGGGGTTAGCAGCAGAGTGTGGGGTTTATCTAGAGGAGGGTTTGTTCTTAGGAAAGGGTATGGAGAGGTAAGCAGCAGAGTGTGGGTTTATCTAGAGGAGGTTTTGTTCTTAGGAAAGGGTATGGAGAGGTGAGCAGCAGAGTGTGAGGTTTATCTAGAGGAGGTTTTGTTCTTAGGAAAGAGTATGGGGGTAAGAAGCAGAGTGTGGGGTTTATCTAGAGGAGGGTTTGTTCTTAGGAAAGGGTATGGGGGGCAGTAAGCAGCAGAGTGTGGGGTTTATCTAGAGGAGGTTTTGTTATTAGGAAAGGGTATGGGGGGCAGTAAGCAGCAGAGTGTGGGGTTTATCTAGAGGAGGTTTTATTCTTAGGAAAGGGTATGGAGGGGTAAGCAGCAGAGTGTGGGGTTTATCTAGAGGAGGTTTTGTTCTTAGGAAAGGGTTTGAGGGGGTAAGCAGCAGAGTGTGGGGTTTATCTAGAGGAGGTTTTGTTCTTAGGAAAGGGTATGGGGGCAGTAAGCAGCAGAGTGTGGGGTTTATCTAGAGGAGGTTTTGTTATTAGGAAAGGGTATGGGGGGGTAAGCAGCAGAGTGTGGGGTTTATCTAGAGGAGGTTTTGTTCTTAGGAAAGGATATGGGGGGAGTAAGCAGCAGAGTGTGGGGTTTATCTAGAGGAGGTTTTGTTTTTAGGAAAGGGTATGGGGGGGTAAGCAGCAGAGTGTGAGGTTTATCTAGTGGAGGGTTTGTTCTTAGGAAAGGGTATGGGGGGAGTAAGCAGCAGAGTGTGGGGTTTATCTAGAGGAGGTTTTGTTCTTAGGAAAGGGTATGGGGGGTAAGCAGCAGAGTGTGGGGTTTATCTAGAGGAGGTTTTGTTTTTAGGAAAGGGTATGGGGGGTAAGTAGCAGAGTGTGAGGTTTATCTAGAGGAGGTTTTGTTCTTAGGAAAGGGTATGGGGGGTAAGCAGCAGAGTGTGGGGTTTATCTAGAGGAGGTTTTGTTCTTAGGAAAGGGTATGGGGGGTAAGCAGCAGAGTGTGGGGTTTATCTAGAGGAGGTTTTGTTCTTTGGAAAGGGTATGGGGGGCGTAAGCAGCAGAGTGTGGGGTTTATCTAGAGGAGGTTTTGTTCTTAGGAAAGGGTATGGGGGCGTAAGCAGCAGAGTGTGGGGTTTATCTAGAGGAGGGTTTGTTCTTAGGAAAGGATATGGGGGGAGTAAGCAGCAGAGTGTGGGGTTTATCTAGAGGAGGTTTTATTCTTAGGAAAGGGTATGGGGGGAGTAAGCAGCAGAGTGTGGGGTTTATCTAGAGGAGGTTTTGTTCTTAGGAAAGGGTATGGGGGGTAAGCAGCAGAGTGTGAGGTTTATCTAGAGGAGGTTTTGTTCTTAGGAAAGGGTATGGAGGGGTAAGCAGCAGAGTGTGGGGTTTATCTAGAGGAGGTTTTGTTCTTAGGAAAGGGTATGGGGGGTAAGCAGCAGAGTGTGGGGTTTATCTAGAGGAGGTTTTGTTCTTAGGAAAGGGTATGGAGAGGTAAGCAGCAGAGTGTGGGGTTTATCTAGAGGAGGTTTTGTTCTTAGGAAAGGGTATGGGGGGAGTAAGCAGCAGAGTGTGAGGTTTATCTAGAGGAGGTTTTGTTCTTAGGAAAGGGTATGGAGGGGTAAGCAGCAGAGTGTGGGGTTTATCTAGAGGAGGTTTTGTTCTTAGGAAAGGGTATGGGGGGGTTAGCAGCAGAGTGTGGGGTTTATCTAGAGGAGGGTTTGTTCTTAGGAAAGGGTATGGGGGGTAAGCAGCAGAGTGTGGGGTTTATCTAGAGGAGGTTTTGTTTTTAGGAAAGGGTATGGGGGGTAAGTAGCAGAGTGTGAGGGTTTATCTAGAGGAGGTTTTGTTCTTAGGAAAGGGTATGGGGGGTAAGCAGCAGAGTGTGGGGTTTATCTAGAGGAGGTTTTGTTCTTAGGAAAGGGTATGGGGGGTAAGCAGCAGAGTGTGGGGTTTATCTAGAGGAGGTTTTATTCTTAGGAAAGGGTCTGGGGGGAGTAAGCAGCAGAGTGTGGGGTTTATCTAGAGGAGGTTTTGTTCTTAGGAAAGGGTATGGGGGGGTAAGCAGCAGAGTGTGAGGTTTATCTAGAGGAGGTTTTGTTCTTAGGAAAGGGTATGGAGGGGTAAGCAGCAGAGTGTGGGGTTTATCTAGAGGAGGTTTTGTTCTTAGGAAAGGGTATGGGGGGTAAGCAGCAGAGTGTGGGGTTTATCTAGAGGAGGTTTTGTTCTTAGGAAAGGGTATGGAGAGGTAAGCAGCAGAGTGTGGGGTTTATCTAGAGGAGGTTTTGTTCTTAGGAAAGGGTATGGGGGGAGTAAGCAGCAGAGTGTGAGGTTTATCTAGAGGAGGTTTTGTTCTTAGGAAAGGGTATGGAGGGGTAAGCAGCAGAGTGTGGGGTTTATCTAGAGGAGGTTTTGTTCTTAGGAAAGGGTATGGAGGGGTAAGCAGCAGAGTGTGGGGTTTATCTAGAGGAGGTTTTGTTCTTAGGAAAGGGTATGGGGGAGTAAGCAGCAGAGTGTGGGGTTTATCTAGAGGAGGTTTTGTTCTTAGGAAAGGGTATGGAGGGGTAAGCAGCAGAGTGTGGGGTTTATCTAGAGGAGGTTTTGTTCTTAGGAAAGGATATGGGGGGTGTAAGCAGCAGAGTGTGGGGTTTATCTAGAGGAGGTTTTGTTCTTAGGAAAGGGTATGGAGGGGTAAGCAGCAGAGTGTGGGGTTTATCTAGAGGAGGTTTTGTTCTTAGGAAAGGGTATGGGGGGTAAGCAGCAGAGTGTGGGGTTTATCTAGAGGAGGGTTTGTTATTAGGAAAGGGTATGGGGGCAGTAAGCAGCAGAGTGTGGGTACAGTCGATGTTTATGCAGAAGTGGTTGTTTATAGGTAGGGGTGTATACATATATGTGTGTAGGCGGGGGGGTATGTATTGGGAAGGGATGCCACCGGAGTGCAGTGGTTTGTTGATAGGTAGGAGCGTGTGTTTTGGAGATGTAAGGACTAGGGGGTAGGTACTGGGGGACAGGGTGTAGTACTGGAGGGGCTGTAGGTATTGGGGAGTTTTGGGGAGATGTAGGCATTGAGGGGGTGGGTAAGGAAGAAATTATAATTTCGGGGTAACCCAACGTCCCATAAGGAAGGGATTATAATTTTAGCGTTACCCGACATCCCATAAGGAAAGGATTATAATTTTGGGGTAACCAGATTTCCTATAAGGAAGGGATTATAGCTTTGGGATAACACGACATCCCATAGGGAAGGGATTATGATTTTGGGGTAACCAGATTTTCCATAAGGAAGGGATTATAATTTTGGGGTAACACGACTGCCATAAGGAAGGGATTATAATTTTGGGGTAAACTGACTGCCATAAGGATGGGATTATAATTTGGGGGTAACCCAAAATCCCATAAAGAAGGGATTATAATTTTGGGGTAACACAATGTGCCCTAAGGACGGGATTATAATTTTGGGGTAACCCAACTGCCATAAAGATGGGATTATAATTTTTGGGTAAAACAATGTGTCATAAGGATAGGATTATAATTTTGGGGTAATCTGATTGCCTTAAGGGCGGGAGTATAATTTTGGCATAACACGTCTCCTAAGGAAGGGATTATAATTTTGGGGAAACACGATGTCCCATAAGGAGGGGATTATTATTTTGGGGGTAACCCGACTGCCATAAGGACGGGATTATAATTTTGGGGTAACCCCACATCCCATAAGGAAGGGATTATAATTCTGGGGTAGCACAATGTGCCATAAGGGAGGGGAGTATAAATTTGGGGCAACACAATGTCTCCTGAGGAATGGATTATAATTTTGGGGTAACACAATGTACCAAAGGATTATAAATTCCCCAAAACACCATTGATTTCAATTGGGACTTTAACCCCTGAAGTGCCATGGGTATCGCACACTTTGCAGAGCACATGACAAATTCCCCCAGTCACCTTTTCGATGTAAATGGGGATTTTAACCATCTGAATGCTAGAGAAGACTGTATAGGATCACCTCTTTAGCATTGAAAGGGTTAAATGCTCTATTTAAATGGGATTTTAGTTATTTTGTACATGTGGCCCATCATTCTGTGTCACTTGGTGGGAACTCTCTCTTATAGTTGTCTGTTTTAACCTTTTGTGTGCCAGTGGTGTGTGCAACATATTGGCCTCTAGTGCTCAGTGTTAAAGGCACAGAGCCCCCCACTCCCGATCACTGAGGTGCAGCATGTCTGGCATGAACTTAAAGGGATAGTAATACTTAAAATGTAAAAAACAAAATGTTGTAGGGTTTATCCCCCTGAATAAAACAAGGGAACGCCCACAGCTGAGAGGTGTTTTATTCAAAAGTTATTACAGCTTAAACTTTATTTTTTTAGGTGCAATATCACAGTGGCCTGAAAATGTACAGTGGCGCTGTTGCTACACCATCCTATGGAGATTTATGGTCTACAGACCAGAGCTGTCCATAGGATGGTGTAGCAACAGCGCCACTGTACGTTTTCAGGCCACTGTGATATTGCACCTAAAAAATTGACGTTTGAGCTGTTATAATTTTTTAATAAAACACCTCTCAGCAGTGGGAGTCCCCTTGTTTTATTTGGGGGGATAAACCCTACAACATATATTTTTTACATTTTAAGTATTACTATCCCTTTAAGGTCATAGACTGATCTCTAGCCTCAGAGAGGTCAGGTCCTGGGCTCTGGTTCTTCACATCTCGGGCTCTGGTTCTAGGCTCTTGTTCTTCATGTCTAGGCCTCTGGTTCTGGGCTCTGGTTCTGGGCTCTGGTTGCCCACGTTCAGGCCTCTGGTTCTGGGCTCTGGTTGCCCACGTTCAGGCCTCTGGTTCTGGGCTCTGGTTGCCCACGTTCAGGCCTCTGGTGCTGGGCTCTGGTTGCCCACGTTCAGGCCTCTGGTGCTGGGCTCTGGTTGCCCACGTTCAGGCCTCTGGTGCTGGGCTCTGGTTGCCCACGTTCAGGCCTCTGGTGCTGGGCTCTGGTTGCCCACGTTCAGGCCTCTGGTGCTGGGCTCTGGTTGCCCACGTTCAGGCCTCTGGTGCTGGGCTCTGGTTGCCCACGTTCAGGCCTCTGGTTCTGGGCTCTAGTTGCCCACGTTCAGGCCTCTGGTGCTGGGCTCTGGTTGCCCACGTTCAGGCCTCTGGTGCTGGGCTCTGGTTGCCCACGTTCAGGCCTCTGGTTCTGGGCTCTGGTTGCCCACGTTCAGGCCTCTGGTGCTGGGCTCTGGTTGCCCACGTTCAGGCCTCTGGTTCTGGGCTCTGGTTGCCCACGTTCAGGCCTCTGGTGCTGGGCTCTGGTTGCCCACGTTCAGGCCTCTGGTTCTGGGCTCTGGTTGCCCACGTTCAGGCCTCTGGTTCTGGGCTCTGGTTGCCCACGTTCAGGCCTCTGGTGCTGGGCTCTGGTTGCCCACGTTCAGGCCTCTGGTGCTGGGCTCTGGTTGCCCACGTTCAGGCCTCTGGTGCTGGGCTCTGGTTGCCCACGTTCAGGCCTCTGGTTCTGGGCTCTGGTTGCCCACGTTCAGGCCTCTGGTTCTGGGCTCTGGTTGCCCACGTTCAGGCCTCTGGTTCTGGGCTCTGGTTGCCCACGTTCAGGCCTCTGGTTCTGGGCTCTGGTTGCCCACGTTCAGGCCTCTGGTTCTGGGCTCTGGTTGCCCACGTCCCGGGCTCCAGTCTCTGCTGGTCTCTGTTTTTCCTTTCCTGCACTTGTTCTGTTGACTTTTGCCATCACTAATCCCTTCTCTCCCAGTTCCCCTCTCCCCCCTCTCCCTGGTAGGAAGTATTTAGTGAGCGCACAATGAGTTTTACAGCTGCTCCCAGGTAATGAATGAGACTCTGGGCAGCCGCTAGTAACACCCCCCCCCCCCTACACACACGCAGACATACACACACACACACACACACACACACACACACACACACACACACACACACACACACTCACAAAGACATAGACACACACACACAGACACTTATATAAATACATATAAAATATACACACACATATACATACACACATGCACTCACAGAGACAGACACACAGACATATACACACAGACGTGTATATATATAATATATATATATATATATATGTGTGTATATATACACACGCACACGCAGTCACAGACACACAGATATATATATATATATATATATATATATATATATATATATATATATATACACACACAAACAGAGACATGCACACACTTACACACAGAGAGACCCACACACACAGATGCACTCACAGAGACACACACACATACAGACATATATATATATATATATATATATATATATATATATACACACACACACACGCACACACATTCTCCCTCTCTCCCCCCCCTCCTCTTTTCCGGGGAAGTAGAAGTGTGTGTTGGGGGGGGAGACATTCAGTAGCTGCTCGTTGTGCGGTGCCCCCCCTTGTACTTGGCAGTCTGCTCCTTCCTCCCCCTGTTGTGCTCCTAATAAAACTGGATGGGATTCTGGGCCGACAGCACATCATCTTCCCCTCTCAGTTTAACCCCTGCCTCATGAATCTCACACACACAAACAGTGGCACCGCCAGCCTCTCTCATTTGTGCACAGTGACACTACCAGCCTCCCTCACCTGTGCACAGTGGCACTGCCAGCCTCCCTCACCTGTGCACAGTGGCACTGCCAGCCTCCCTCACCTGTGTACAGTGGCACTACCAGCCTGCCTCATCTGTGTACAGTGGCACTACCAGCCTGCCTCATCTGTGCACAGTGGCACTGCCAGGCTGCCTCACCTGTGCACAGTGGCACTGCCAGGCTGCCTCACCTGTGCACAGTGGCACTGCCAGCCTCCCTCACCTGTGCACAGTGGCACTGCCAGGCTGCCTCACCTGTGTACAGTGGCACTGCCGGGCTGCCTCATCTGTGTACAGTGGCACTACCAGCCTCCCTCACCTGTGTACAGTGGCACTACCAGCCTCCCTCACCTGTGTACAGTGGCACTGCCAGCCTCCCTCATCTGTGCACAGTGGCACTGCCAGCCTCCCTCATCTGTGTACAGTGGCACTGCCGGCCTCCCTCATCTGTGTACAGTGGCACTGCCGGCCTCCCTCATCTGTGCACAGTGGCACTGCCGGCCTCCCTCATCTGTGCACAGTGGCACTGCCGGCCTCCCTCACCTGTGCACAGTGGCACTACCAGCCTGCCTCATCTGTGCACAGTGGCACTGCCGGCCTGCCTCACCTGTGCACAGTGGCACTGCCGGCCTGCCTCACCTGTGTACAGTGGCACTGCCAGCCTGCCTCATCTGTGTACAGTGGCACTGCCGGCCTGCCTCATCTGTGTACAGTGGCACTGCCAGCCTCCCTCATCTGTGTACAGTGGCACTGCCGGCCTCCCTCATCTGTGTACAGTGGCACTGCCAGGCTGCCTCATCTGTGCACAGTGGCACTGCCAACATCTGTGCACAGTGGCACTGCCAACATCTGTGCACAGTGGCACTGCCAACATCTGTGCACAGTGGCACTGCCAACATCTGTGCACAGTGGCACTGCCGGCCTGCCTCATCTGTGTACAGTGGCACTGCCAACATCTGTGCACAGTGGCACTGCCAACATCTGTGCACAGTGGCACTGCCAACATCTGTGCACAGTGGCACTGCCAGTCTTTCTTCCCTTCAGTGAAGCACAGGAGGAGCCAGCCTTTCTCTCCTGCATGTTACTAAAGGGCACAACAGCTGGTCTGCCCTTCAATAACACACAGCAGGTGGTACCTTCCTGTCTCTTTCATAGCTCCTTTTGCCAACCTGCCCCTTATCTACACACTGTGGTGCTGCCAGCATGCCCCTAATTTACACAAGGTCATTGCCAGTCTGCCACTCATCTATACACACACACACACACACACACACACACACACACACACACACACACACACACACACACACACACACACACATATATACACATACACATATATACAAACACACATATATATACACACACACATATATACACACACACACATATATACACACACACACATATATACACACACACACATATATACACACACACATATATACACACACACACATATATACACACACACATATATACACACACACACACATATATACACACACATATATACACACACACATATATATACACACACATATATATACACACACACACACACACACACATATATACACACACACACTTACACATACATACATACATATACACACACGATGGCACTTCCAGCCTGTCACTCATTTATAAACTCACACACAAAGATGGCACTGCCCCCTGCCCCTCCTTTACACACACACACACTTCCACTACTAGCCAGCACCTCCTTTACACACACGGTGGCACTGCCAGTCTCCCCTTTTAGTGCACACAGTATGCCATTCTGTCATCTAATACACAGTTCTAGGTATGGCCACCTTGACCCTCTGCCGCGCCCATGGCGTATAAGGCCGTGCTGTCTGCCTCGCTGTAGATAGTGCCACACTGCTGCACTGTGACTGGGATGTACAATGTAGGACAGGTTTGCCAGCTTGGTAGAGCAGCTATTTGGACAGTGACCATGCCAAGCCAATCCCTCACAGGTCCTAGTGCCAGCTGGCGGGCTCTGTAATGAGGTCACTGGTTTATTCTAAGAGTCTCCTGCTGGCCTGGCTCTGAGTGGACTGTGCATGACTGACGGTTCTAGGTGTATTTGGGGTTCTAAGTACGATGTGGCATAGAAAGTGCTCAGAGCAGCTGCACCCGCTGTCTAGCAGGTGAAATATGGTAAGGAAAACAAACACCAACATGGGGTGACTCACAGATGCCCAGACAAACGCCCACATGGGGTAACTGACAAATGTCCACAGATGCCCAGACAAATGCCCACATAGGGTAACTCACAGATGCCCAGACAAATGCCCACATGGGATAATTCACATACATAGGGTAACTCACAGAAAGATGCCCAGACCAATGCACACATGGAGTAACTCATAGAAATATGCCCAGGCAAACACCCACATGGGGGTAACTGACAAACGCCCACATGGGGGTAACTCACAGATTCCCAGACAAATGCCCACATAGGGTATTTTACAGATGCCCAGACAAACGCCCACATGGGGTAACTCACAGAAAGATGCCCAGACAAACGCCCACATGGGGTAACTCACAGAAAGATGCCCAGACAAACGCCCACATGGGGTAACTCGCAGATGACCAGACCAATGCCCACATGGGGTAACTCACAGATGCCCAGACAAACGCCCACCTGGGATAACTCACAGAAAGATGCCCAAACCAATGCCCACATGGGGTAACTCGCAGATGACCAGACCAATGCCCACATGGGGTAACTCGCAGATGACCAGACCAATGCCCACATGGGGTAACTCACAGATGCCCAGACAAACGCCCACCTGGGATAACTCACAGAAAGATGCCCAAACCAATGCCCACATGGGGTAACTCGCAGATGCCCAAACGCCCACATGAGGTATCTTTCAGATGCCCAGACACATACCCACCTGGGGTATCTCACAGGTGCCCAGAGAAATGCCCACCTGGGGTATCTCTCAGGTGCCCAGAGAAATGCCCACCTGGGGTATCTCACAGGTGCCCAGAGAATCGCCCACCTGGGGTATGTCGCAGATGCCCAGACAAACGCCAACCTGGGGTATGTCGCAGATGCCCAGAGAAACGCCCACCTGGGGTATGTCGTAGATGCCCAGACAAGCAGTCACTTGGGGAAACCCACAGAAAGGTGCACAGACAACACCCAAATGGGGTAATTTGCTGACAGATGCCCAGACCAGCGTCTGGGGGTGATTTGCAGGTGCCCAGAAGAAGAGGTGCAGTTCTGGGATGAATAAATTGCACCGTTGATTTTAATGGGGCTTTGTGCTGTTTTTAGCCCTGTTTTGCTCAGTTGAACTGGTATTTGCACCCTGTAGAGCAGTAGTGCTGACGCACTAATTCTCCCTTTTCCTTTGTACATATGGCCCGTGGAGGTCACCTTCCCCAGCAGTAAAACGCGTGGGTGCCACAGAAAGGGCTCTGACAGATGTTTTCTTTTCTCCTAAAGAGAATCCTCAATAAATGATCTTTTCTTTCCTGTTTTCTCATCGTTCTCCCCCGTCCTCCTGTGTTTTCCTGTCTTCTCTCCTGTCCATCTCGGTGACCAACCGTAACGCACAAAATAGCCCCGGGAGAGGACACTCTTCTATACACAGCGGGGTCTGATCTCATCAGGGGTCTGTAATCCTAAAACAGGAGACACGTGGAACCGTAACGGCTTTGTGCCTAGCTACTAAAAAATACTGACAGAAGTGTAAAATTAACTCCTCGTGGGACTCGTCAAAAGTGACTTCACAGAAAATGCAACTGTGACCCTTTACAGACCAACGTACCAAATATATCCCAGGAAATAGTGGATGCGCAAAAGATTTAGTGGCGAACATATCGGCGTCGCTAAATGTTAGCTTATTTGTTATTTCAACCCTGTGAGCGCCAGATGGGTATGCAACACATTTCTTTGCAATGCTTTTCATAGCTTTCTGGCGTTCACAGGGTTAAAAGGTAACTGAACGAGACACGTTCATATGTAGTAAATGTATTGAGGGCTAATAATGACTATTCTGTATTTAGTGAAACTTGAACCGACTCCATTTAGACCTTCACATCAGTGACCGCTTTTGGTGTCTCTAATTATTTGTCCAATAAAACTTAAAATGTCTCTTTTTGAATAAAAGTTCTGAAATTGTCCAGCAGTTCGGTATGTACAGACGTTCGGCACCATCACCGCTAATAACCAGGCGCTCGCGTTCACCAAGACCGTTATTAATGCTGAGACAGGCCGATCCAGGCTCTCTAACAATGACCGGTGGCCAAGGCCACTACTCCTGGTTACTAACCCTTTTAGTGCCAGAGAGATACTCAACGCATTACAGAGGTACACCTCTGACACTAAAGGGTTCAGGACCAGAAGGGGTTATTTTATTTAAATCAGAGTGATGTGTGGACAATCACTATAACAGAACGTTTAATTCTGATGATTTGTGACCAATTTACGTCCCTTCGATAGATTTGCCTCCATGAGGCTGATGTAGTAACAAGAATCGGAGCAATTCCGGAGCAAACCAAATGTGCCGTTAAAGGTAAACTTTCCCTGTTGAGTTAAATGACTTTTTAACTCTTGATTGCGTTAGAGACCTCTTTGGCATTCAGATAGTTAAAAACGGCGGTGCAAATCAGTGGGAATTTTCAGATATTTCATGTTCTTCCCTATGGTGTATTTGGTTTGTGCCATAATTGGGTTTTACTTTGTGGGTATTGCCCTTAAAGGAAAATGATCACCCCCCCCCCCTGAGATGGCTGAGATGAGAGAGCAGTATTTCTGAATGGAAGAGCAGTGGCCACTGATCACAATCAACTGAATGTTAACCCTTTGAGTGCCAGACTGTACACAACACATTGCTCTGGAGCTCAGTGGGTTAAAGAAATGGTTCCTGTTCAGGAGAATTTACACACAGTAAAACGCACGTTTAGCATTCTGTTTTATGGATGTGACACAGGAACCATTTTACACACGTGTTGGGTGTGTATCTATATATAACGCTAGCCTGCGAAGCTCCCTGTGTGTGTAACTGCACATGCGCAGTAGAGACTGGCCGAACGTGCTGATTTGGAGCGGGGATCTCCAGACAGCTCACCGCCTGTCTCTGCGCCTGGCTACGGGGCAGCAGCAGGGGCCGCTGGGTGGCAATTTAGCCCGTGTGTACTGGCTTTCATACTAGTTTATGTATATATGACCATAGACAAGATGGATACATGAAGTTACCATATTCTTTAGTGTACACCGTGTCAAGAAAAGGCACAGAATAAGTTGTTAGAGGCTGCTGAAGAGGCCTTCATCCTGCAGTGGACCTAGTGACCTGTAAAGTAACATTTGGACCTCTCGTTCTGCTGCTAATGACTCCTCCTCCTCCTATTCTACATCGTATCCTGCTGGCTTTGCTGCATCGTTTGCCTACTATTAAAGGGATAGTAATGCTTGCTCTTAACAAACTTTAATATTGTAGATATTAAAAATATAAATGCAATGATGTATGTGTTGTCTCTCAAACATTTATAGTTTGAGAGAGATGAGCTTTTAAAATTTCCTCCCTCCTGCCCCTTTTACAGACATCAGAGCTGTAGCTGACAAAGAGATCCTGGTCCCGGGACCGACCAGTTGCTCTTTAATAGAGCCGAAATAACTTTGTCTAGAAAGAAATACTTCATTGAAAAGGTCTACAAAGTGCGCTTGCAAACCAGACACGCTTTGTAGACCGTCCCAATGAAGTAATTCTTTGTAGACAATGTTATTTCGGTTCTGCTGAAGAGCCACCCTCCTGTCCCAGGACCAGGATCACCTGCTGTCAGCTAGAGCGCTGATGTCTGTAAAACGGGTGGGAGAGAGGAAATTTTATAAGCTTACATCACTCAAGCACTACTATCCCTTTAAATTAATTTTAATCCTCAACAACACACCATTGACCCTGCTTGTTCACGGGGGGGGGGAGGTATTCAGTGGCTCAGTCATTGTGATTGCATTACCTGTGCTTAATTTGGGATTTCCTTAAAGGAGCAGTAAACTTTTTTTTTATGAAAACACATATCTTACAGAGCATTTCCTGCTGAATAAAACAAGGTCACTCCCACTGCTGCCAGATGTTTTATTCAAAATTTATAGCAGTTTAAATAATCAGGAAGTGAATTTACTGTGTTTACTTCCTGATAGTTCTAACTGACAGGAAGTAAATTTACTGTGTTTACTTCCTGATAGTTCTAACTGACAGGAAGTGAATTTACTGTGTGTTTACTTCCTGATAGTTCTGACTGACAGGAAGTGAATTTACTGTATGTTTACTTCCTGATAGTTCTAACTGACAGGAAGTGAATTTACTGTGTTTCATTCCTGATAGTTCTAACTGACAGGAAGTGAATTTACTGTGTTTACTTCCTGATAGTTCTAACTGACAGGAAGTGACTCGGCGGTTTCTATCACATTCTATGGAGAACTGTATGTCTCTGACTTTTCTGACTTTCCTCTCCATTAGAGTCTACCAGGAAATCTAATTAGAATTTGACCACTAGAGGGCACTGCTAATGTAAAAAAAAAACGGGTTTAAACTGTAATAACTCTGGAAATATAAATCTCTCGGCAGTGGGAGTACCCTTATTTTACTCAATAGGAAAATCCGTACAATATATATGTTTTCATAAAAAAAGTTTACTGCTCCTTTAAAATCTGACCTGTTAATGTGTTTAGCTATTCCCAAGTCCCTATCGGTGCAACACCATTAAATCTGTGAATGGATAATCAATTGCATGTCTTGTCTCCTGTGGTGCAGATTGCTTGCGCCACTGTAACCTCCTGAGTATGGCCCTGTTGGCACACCTGGCTGGGAACGCTACGGATCTGCCCTGGGGACTTAGGTTTGTACAGTTAATTTCTGGGCTTGGTGAGTTACATGTCTGCTTCCCGATTTCAGGGTTAACACAATGTTTCCCTGCCCACATTGACGCAAATCACTTTATTGTAACCCTCCATACTTGTTTCTCGGGACTGTTGCGCCAGGAAGGGTCCCAGCCGCGCCCGTCCCATCCACAGACGTTTCAGGATATTCTTACAATCCAAAAGAAGGATTTGCTCCATTAGATGAAGGGTTTCACGCTAAGGGAGGGGGGCGACGCAGAACCAAAAGCACATTGATAAACTGGGGCAGTTCTGGGGCAAAGCAACCACACGTTCGCAGACAAGTAAATATTCCCAAAATATTGACTAAAATTCCATTTTGACTCTTTGAATGTTTGAAAGTGCTCCAGCGCATTGCGAGGCAACGTGTTGGCGACCTCTCTGCCATTCGAGGTGTAAACGTTCCAGTTAAATGAGTGGAGGTGTGTGTATTCGTTCTCCCTGGGGCAGTCGATCTGCTCCATAAGGACCCACAGGAATCAATCAGCCGGTGGCTGGCACTGCCAGAGATACACTGCGTCCTTCCCTTGTTGACTCGTCTGGATCTGCCTCTCAAGACACCTCCTTATCCTCTGTGGCACCCGGTAAATATTGATCGGCTTTTTTTAGATTGATTGGTCCGCACCCACCTAAAGCCAGACGCAGTGGGAGGAGGCAGAAGGGACAAACAGAGGGACTTATTGGAGAAACAGCCGGGGAGGGAGCCAACGGACTAATAAAGATTAATAATCCTGTCTGTTCTGTCACCGATTCACCGGCAGCCGCTCTGAAGACTGGACTTCATTCACCTGCCTGCCATCCTGCTCCTTCTGAGTGGGAGAAATCTATTAAAGGGGCCCCGTTACCTAAATACTATTTGGGTGATTTTCAAAATCCCCTCATTTGATGTTTGAGCAAGTTTTTATTTAGGAAATACAGATGATGGTAATTAAGACATGCCTACATTGCCTCCACCAGTTACTGACACTTAACCCTCTCCGTGATAGAGCAGTGCATTACTGAGCAGTGTCAGTGAGTGAGGAGGTAATGTAGGGATAAGACAGGAAGTCAGTGCTAGGAGGTGGGCAATGCATTACTGAGCAGTGTCAGTGAGTGGGGAGGTAATGTAGGGATAAGACAGGAAGTCAGTGCTAGGGGAGGTGGGTAATGCATTACTGAGCAGTGTCAGTGAGTGGGGGAGGTAATGTAGGGATAAGATAGGAAGTCAGTGCTAGAGGAGGTGGGTAATACATTGCTGAGCAGTGTCAGTGAGTGGGGAGGTAATGTAGGGATAAGATAGGAAGTCAGTGCTAGGGGAGGTGGGTAATGCATTACTGAGCAGTGTCAGTGAGTGGGGGAGGTAATGTAGGGATAAGACAGGAAGTCAGTACTAGGGGAGGTGGGTAATGTATTACTGAGCAGTGTCAGTGAGTGGGGGAGGTAATGTAGGGATAAGACAGGAAGTCAGTGCTAGGGGAGGTGGGTAATGCATTACTGAGCAGTGTCAGTGATTGGGCAAGGTAATGTAGGGATAAGATAGGAAGTCCGTGCTAGAGGAGGTGGGTAATACATTGCTGAGCAGTGTCAGTGAGTGGGGAGGTAATGTAGGGATAAGACAGGAAGTCAGTGCTAGGGGAGGTGGGTAATACATTGCTGAGCAGTGTCAGTGAGTAGGGAGGTAATGTAGGGATAAGACAGGAAGTCAATGCTAGGGGAGGTGGGTAATGCATTACTGACCAGTGTTAGTGAGTGGAGAGGTAATGTAGGGATAAGACAGGAAGTCAGTACTAGGGGAGGTGGGTAATGCATTACTGACCAGTGTCAGTGAGTGGGGAGGTAATGTAGGGATAAGACAGGAAGTCAGTGCTAGGGGAGGTGGGTAATGCATTACTGACCAGTGTCAGTGAGTGGAGAGGTAATGTAGGGATAAGACAGGAAGTCAGTACTAGGGGAGGTGGGTAATACATTACTGAGCAGTGTCAGTGAGTGGGGAGGTAATGTAGGGATAAGACAGGAAGTCAGTGCTAGGGGAGGTGGGTAATGCATTACTGAGCAGTGTCAGTGAGTTGGGAGGTAATGTAGGGATAAGACAGGAAGTCAGTGCTAGGGGAGGTGGGTAATGCATTACTGAGCAGTGTCAGTGAGTGGGGGAGGTAATGTAGGGATAAGACAAGAAGTCAGTACTAGGGGAGGTGGGTAATACATTGCTGAGCAGTGTCAGTGAATGGGGGAGGTAATGTAGTGATAAGATAGGAAGTCAGTGCTAGGAGAGGTAGGTAATGCATTGCTGAGCAGTGTCAGTGAGTGGGGAGGTAATGTAGGGATAAGACAGGAAGTCAGTACTAGGGGAGGTGGGTAATGCATTACTGAGCAGTGTCAGTGAGTGGGGAGGTAATGTAGGGATAAGACAGGAAGTCAGTGCTAGGGGAGGTGGGTAATGCATTGCTGAGCAGTGTCAGTGAGTGGGGGAGGTAATGTAGGGATAAGACAGGAAGTCAGTACTAGGGGAGGTGGGTAATGTATTACTGAGCAGTGTCAGTGAGTGGGGAGGTAATGTAGGGATAAGACAGGAAGTCAGTGCTAGGGGAGGTGGGTAATGCATTGCTGAGCAGTGTCAGTGAGTGGGGGAGGTAATGTAGGGATAAGACAGGAAGTCAGTACTAGGGGAGGTGGGTAATGTATTACTGAGCAGTGTCAGTGAGTGGGGAGGTAATGTAGGGATAAGACAGGAAGTCAGTACTAGGGGAGGTGGGTAATGTATTACTGAGCAGTGTCAGTGAGTGGAGAGGTAATGTAGGGATAAGACAGGAAGTCAGTGCTAGGGGAGGTGGGTAATGCATTACTGAGCAGTGTCAGTGAGTGGGAGAGGTAATGTAGGGATAAGACAGGAAGTCAGTACTAGGGGAGGTGGGTAATGTATTACTGAGCAGTGTCAGTGAGTGGGGAGGTAATGTAGGGATAAGACAGGAAGTCAGTACTAGGGGAGGTGGGTAATGTATTACTGAGCAGTGTCAGTGAGTGGAGAGGTAATGTAGGGATAAGACAGGAAGTCAGTGCTAGGGGAGGTGGGTAATGCATTACTGAGCAGTGTCAGTGAGTGGGGAGGTAATGTAGGGATAGGACATGAAGTCAGTGCTAGGGGAGGTAGGTAATACATTACTGAGCAGTGTCAGTGAGTGGGGAGGTAATGTAGGGGTAAGACAGGAAGTCAGTGCTAGGGGAGGTGGGTAATGCATTACTGAGCAGTGTCAGTGAGTGGGGAGGTAATGTAGGAATAAGACAGGAAGTCAGTGCTAGGGGAGGTGGGTAATGCATTACTGAGCAGTGTCAGTGAGTGGGGAGGTAATGTAGGGATAAGACAGGAAGTCAGTGCTAGGGGAGGTGGGTAATACATTGCTGAGCAGTGTCAGTGAGTGGGGGAGGTAATGTAGGGATAAGACAGGAAGTCAGTGCTAGGGGAGGTGGGTAATGTATTGCTGATCAGTGTCAGTGAGTGAGGAGGTACTGTAGGGATAAGACAGGAAGTCAGTGCTAGGGGAGGTTGGTAATGCATTGCTGAGCAGTGTCAGTGAGTGGGGAGGTAATGTAGGGATAAGACAGGAAGTCAGTGCTAGGGGAGGTGGGTAATGTATTGCTGAGCAGTGTCAGTGAGTGGGGGAGGTAATGTAGGGATAAGACAGGAAGTCAGTCCTAGGGGAGGTGGGTAATGCATTACTGAGCAGTGTCAGTGAGTGGGGAGGTAATGTAGGGATAAGACAGGAAGTCAGAGCTAGAGGAGGTGGGTAATGTATTGCTGAGCAGTGTCAGTGAGTGGGGAGGTAATGTAGGGATAAGACAGGAAGTCAGTGCTAGGGGAGGTGGGTAATGCATTACTGAGCAGTGTCAGTGAGTGGGGAGGTAATGTAGGGATAAGACAGGAAGTCAGTGCTAGGGGAGGTGGGTAATGCATTGCTGAGTCGTGTCAGTGAGTGGGGGGGTAATGTAGGGATAAGACAGGAAGTCAGTGCTAGGGGAGGTGGGTAATGCATTGCTGAGTCGTGTCAGTGAGTGGGGGGGTAATGTAGGGATAAGACGGGAAGTCAGTGCTAGGGGAGGTGGGTAATGCATTGCTGAGCAGTGTCAGTGAGTGGGGAGGTAATGTAGGGATAAGACGGGAAGTCAGTGCTAGGGGAGGTGGGTAATGCATTGCTGAGCAGTGTCGGTGAGTGGGGAGGTAATGTAGGGATAAGACAGGAAGTCAGTGCTAGGGGAGGTGGGTAATGCATTACTGAGCAGTGTCAGTGAGTGGGGAGGTAATGTAGGGATAAGACAGGAAGTCAGTGCTAGGGGAGGTGGGTAATGCATTACTGAGCAGTGTCAGTGAGTGGGGGAGGTAATGTAGGGATAAGACAGGAAGTCAGTGCTAGGGGAGGTGGGCAATACATTGCTGAGCAGTGTCAGTTTGTGGGGGAGTCAGTGCTATGCAGTAACCTGTTGTGAGGCACTGTATCAAAGGCTTTTGCAAAATCTAAGTATACTACATCTACAGCAATTCCGTTGTCCAAATTACTACTTACCATTTAATAAAATGCAAGTAAATTAGTCTGACATGATCTGTTCTTCATAAAAACATGCTGACTCCCACATAGTTCTGAATACTGCCAGTTGGTAACCCTTCTAATTTGTTACCCACTATGGAAGTCAAGCTCACAGGTCTATAATTTCCTGGTTTGGATCTTGCCCCGTTTTTGAACAATAGAACTACATCAGCTTTCCTCCAATCACAGGACACTATGCCTGATGAATGTGAATCAATAAATATAAAATATAATGGTCTTGCAATTACAGAACTAACGTCTTTAACTACCCTTGGATATATATCCTCAGGTCTAGGTGCTTTATTCACCTGTGTGCATATAATACATAGACATCCGTGCAGTATGTATGTACTACATACAGATTTCTGTGAAGTCTGTATATAATAGATAAGACCTCTGTGCAGTGTGTGTGTATAATAAATATAGGACTCTGCAGTGTGTTTATAATACATACAGATCTCTGTTCAGTGTGTATATAATTAGTAAAGGCCTCTGTACAGTGTGTATATAATACATACAGGTATTTGTGCAGTGTGTATATAATTAGTAAAGGCCTCTGTACAGTGTGTATATAATACATACAGGTATTTGTGCAGTGGGTGTATATAATACATACAGATCTGTGTGCAGTGTGTATATAATTAGTAAAGGCCTCTGTACAGTGTGTGTATATAATACATACAGGTATTTGTGCAGTGTGTGTATATAATACATACAGGTCTCTGTGCAGTGTGTATATAATTAGTAAAGGCCTCTGTACAGTGTGTATATAATACATACAGATCTCCGTGCAGTGTGTGTGTATATAATACAGATCTCTGTGCACTGTGTGTATATAATACATACAGATCTCTGTGCAGTGTGTATAATACATACAGATCTGTGCAGTGTGTATATAATACATACAGATCTCTGTGCAGTGTGTGTATATAATACATACAGGTCTCTGTGCAGTGTGTATATAATACATACATATCTCTGTGCAGTGTGTATATAATACATACAGGTCCCTGTGCAGTGTCTGTATAATAAATACAGATCTCTGTGCAGTGTGTGTGTGTACTATACATACAGGTCTCTGTGCAGTGTGTGTATATAATAAATACAGATCTCTGTGCAGTGTGTATATAATAAATACAGATATCTGTGCAGTGTGTATATAATACATACAGGTCTCTGTGCAGTGTGTATATAATACATACATATCTCTGTGCAGTGTGTATATAATACATACAGGTCCCTGTGCAGTGTCTGTATAATAAATACAGATCTCTGTGCAGTGTGTGTGTGTGTACTATACATACAGGTCTCTGTGCAGTGTGTGTATATAATAAATACAGATCTCTGTGCAGTGTGTATATAATAAATACAGATATCTGTGCAGTGTGTGTATATAATACATACAGATCTCTGTGCAGTGTGTATATATAATACATACAGGTCTCTGTGCAGTGTGTGTATATAATAAATACAGATCTCTGTGCAGTGTGTGTATAATAAATACAGGTCCCTGTGCAGTGTGTGTATAATACATACAGGTCTCTGTGCAGTGTGTGTATATAATAAATACAGATCCCTGTGCAGTGTGTATATATAATACATACAGGGCTCTGTGCAGTGTGTATATAATAAATACAGATCTCTGTGCAGTGTGTGTATAATACATACAGATCTATGTGCAGTGTATATATAATACATACAAATCTCTGTGCAGTGTGTGTATATATAATAAATACAGATCTCTGTGCAGTGTGTGTATATAATAAATACAGATCTCTGTGCAGTGTGTATAATACATACAGATCTATGTGCAGTGTGTATATAATACATACAGATCTATGTGCAGTGTGTATATAATACATAAGACCTCTGTGCAGTGTGTGTATAATAAATACAGATCTCTGTGCAGTGTGTGTATAATACATACAGATGTATGTGCAGTGTGTATATAATACATACAGATCTCTGTGCAGTGTGCGTATATATAATAAATACAGATCTCTGTGCAGTGTGTATATAATAAATACAGGTCTCTGTGCAGTGTGTGTATATAATACATACAGATCTCTGTGCAGTGTGTATATAATAAATACAGATCTCTGTGCAGTGTGTGTATATAATAAATACAGACCTCTGTGCAGTGTGTGTATATATAATAAATACAGATCTCTGTGCAGTGTGTGTATAATAAATACAGATCTCTGTGCAGTGTGTATATAATACATACAGGTCTCTGTGCAGTGTGTATATAATACATACAGGGCTCTGTGCAGTGTGTGTATATAGTAAATACAGATCTCTGTGCAGTGTGTGTATATAATAAATACAGATCTCTGTGCAGTGTGTGTATAATACATACAGATCTCTGTGCAGTGTGTGTATAATACATACAGGTCTCTGTGCAGTGTGTATATAATAAATACAGATCTCTGTGCAGTGTGTGTATAATAAATACAGATCTCTGTGCAGTGTGTGTATAATACATACAGGTCTCTGTGCAGTGTGTATATAATAAATACAGGTCTCTGTGCAGTGTGTATATAATACATACAGGTCTCTGTGCAGTGTGTGTATATAGTAAATACAGATCTCTGTGCAGTGTGTGTATATAATAAATACAGATCTCTGTGCAGTGTGTATATAATAAATACAGGTCTCTGTGCAGTGTGTGTATATAATACATACAGGTCCCTGTGCAGTGTCTGTATAATAAATACAGATCTCTGTGCAGTGTGTGTGTACTATACATACAGGTCTCTGTGCAGTGTGTGTATATAATAAATACAGATCTCTGTGCAGTCTGTATATAATACATACAGACCTCTGTGCAGTGTGTGTATATAATAAATACAGATCTCTGTGCAGTGTGTGTATATACATACAGATCTCTGTGCAGTGTGTGTATATATAATAAATACAGATCTCTGTGCAGTGTGTGTATATAATACATACAGATCTCTGTGCAGTGTGTGTATATAATAAATACAGACCTCTGTGCAGTGTGTGTATAATACATACAGATCTCTGTGCAGTGTGTGTATAATACATACAGATCTCTGTGCAGTGTGTATATATAATACATACAGGTCTCTGTGCAGTGTGTGTATAATACATACAGATCTCTGTGCAGAGTGTATATAAT
Source organism: Rhinophrynus dorsalis (assembly GCA_037306005.1). Classification (NCBI taxonomy): domain Eukaryota; kingdom Metazoa; phylum Chordata; class Amphibia; order Anura; family Rhinophrynidae; genus Rhinophrynus; species Rhinophrynus dorsalis. The sequence continues at coordinate 2,880,593 of CM074723.1, read as the reverse complement.
ACATACAGATCTCTGTGCAGTGTGTGTATATAATACATACAGATCTCTGTGCAGTGTGTATATAATACATACAGGTCTCTGTGCAGTGTGTGTATATAATACATACAGGTCTCTGTGCAGTGTGTGTATATAATAAATACAGATCTCTGTGCAGTGTGTGTATATAATAAATACAGATCTATGTGCAGTGTGTGTGTGTGTGTGTGTGTGTGTATAATACATACAGGTCTATGTGCAGTGTGTGTATATAATACATACAGGTCTCTGTGCAGTGTGTATAATACAGGTCTCTGTGCAGTGTGTGTGTATAATAAATACAGGTCTCTGTGCAGTGTGTGTATATAATTACAGATCTCTGTGCAGTGTGTGTATATAATACATACAGGTCTCTGTGCAGTGTGTGTATATATAATAAATACAGGTCTCTGTGCAGTGTGTATATAATAAATACAGATCTCTGTGCAGTGTGTGTATAATACATACAGATCTCTGTGCAGTGTGTGTGTATATAATAAATACAGGTCTCTGTGCAGTGTGTGTATATAATACATACAGATCTCTGTGCAGTGTGTATATAATACATACAGACCTCTGTGCAGTGTGTGTATATAATAAATACAGATCTCTGTGCAGTGTGTATATAATACATACAGGTCTCTGTGCAGTGTGTATATAATACATACATATCTCTGTGTAGTGTGTATATAATACATACAGGTCCCTGTGCAGTGTCTGTATAATAAATACAGATCTCTGTGCAGCGTGTGTGTACTATACATACAGGTCTCTGTGCAGTGTGTGTATATAATAAATACAGATCTCTGTGCAGTGTGTATATAATAAATACAGATCTTTGTGCAGTGTGTATATATAATACATACAGGTCTCTGTGCAGTGTGTGTATATAATAAATACAGATCTCTGTGCAGTGTGTGTATATAATAAATACAGATCTCTGTGCAGTGTGTATATAATACATACAGGTCCCTGTGCAGTGTCTGTATAATAAATACAGATCTCTGTGCAGTGTGTGTGTACTATACATACAGGTCTCTGTGCAGTGTGTGTATATAATAAATACAGATCTCTGTGCAGTATGTATATAATAAATACAGATCTCTGTGCAGTATGTATATAATAAATACAGATCTCTGTGCAGTGTGTATATATAATACATACAGGGCTCTGTGCAGTGTGTATATAATAAATACAGATCTCTGTGCAGTGTGTGTATAATACATACAGATCTATGTGCAGTGTATATATAATAAATACAGATCTCTGTGCAGTGTGTGTATAATAAATACAGGTCTCTGTGCAGTGTGTGTATAATACATACAGGTCTCTGTGCAGTGTGTGTATAATACATACAGATCTATATGCAGTGTGTGTATAATAAATACAGATCTCTGTGCAGTGTGTGTATAATACATACAGATCTCTGTGCAGTGTGTATATAATACATACAGATCTCTGTGCAGTGTGTATATAATACATACAGGTCTCTGTGCAGTGTGTATAATACATACAGGTCTCTGTGCGTGTATAATACATACAGATCTATATGCAGTGTGTGTATAATAAATACAGATCTCTGTGCAGTGTGTGTATAATACATACAGATCTCTGTGCAGTGTGTATATAATACATACAGATCTCTGTGCAGTGTGTATATAATACATACAGGTCTCTGTGCAGTGTGTATAATACATACAGGTCTCTGTGCAGTGTGTATATAATACATACAGATCTCTGTGCAGTGTGTGTATAATAAATACAGGTCTCTGTGCAGTGTGTATAATACATACAGGTCTCTGTGCAGTGTGTGTATATAATAAATACAGGTCTCTGTGCAGTGTGTGTATATATAATAAATACAGATCTCTGTGCAGTGTGTGTATATAATACATACAGATCTCTGTGCAGTGTGTGTATATAATACATACAGATCTCTGTACAGTGTGTGTATAATAAATACAGGTCTCTGTGCAGTGTGTGTATAATAAATACAGGTCTCTGTGCAGTGTGTGTATAATAAATACAGGTCTCTGTGCAGTGTGTGTATATAATAAATACAGGTCTCTGTGCAGTGTGTGTATATAATACATACAGATCTCTGTGCAGTGTGTGTATATAATAAATACAGATCTCTGTGCAGTGTGTGTATATATAATAAATACAGATCTCTGTACAGTGTGTATATAATAAATACAGGTCTCTGTGCAGTGTGTGTATAATACATACAGATCTCTGTGCAGTGTGTGTATAATACATACAGATCTCTGTGCAGTGTGTGTATAATACATACAGATCTCTGTGCAGTGTGTGTGTATAATACATACAGATCTCTGTGCAGTGTGTGTATAATACATACAGATCTCTGTGCAGTGTGTGTATAATACATACAGATCTCTGTGCAGTGTGTGTGTATAATACATACAGATCTCTGTGCAGTGTATATAATACAGGTCTCTGCATTGTGTGTATAATAAATACAGATCTCTGTGTAGTGTGTGTATATAATACATACAGATCTCTGTGCAGTGTGTGTATAATACATACATGTCTCTGTGCAGTGTGTATATAATACATACAGGTCTCTGTACAGTGTGTATATAATAAATACAGATCTCTGTGCAGTGTGTGTGTATATAATAAATACAGATCTCTGTGCAGTGTGTGTATATAAGAAATACAGATCTCTGTGCAGTGTGTGTATATAATAAATACAGGTCTCTGTGCAGTGTGTGTATATAATAAATACAGGTCTCTGTGCAGTGTGTGTATATAATAAATACAGATCTCTGTGCAGCGTGTGTATATAATAAATACAGGTCTCTGTGCAGTGTGTGTATATAATAAATACATATCTCTGTGCAGTGTGTGTATAATAAATACATATCTCTGTGTAGTGTGTATATGTAATACATACAGGTCTCTGTGCAGTGTGTGTATATAATAAATACAGATCTCTGTACAGTGTGTGTATATAATAAATACAAATCTCTGTGCAGTGTGTGTATATAATACATACAGATCTCTGTGCAGTGTGTGTATATAATACATACAGATCTCTGTGCAGTGTGTGTATAATACATACAGGTCTTTGTGCAGTGTGTGTATATAATACATACAGATCTCTGTGCAGTGTGTATATAATACATACAGGTCTCTGTGCAGTGTGTGTATAATACAGATCTCTGTGCAGTGTGTGTATATAATACATACAGGTCTCTGTGCAGTGTGTGTATATAATACATACAGATCTCTGTGCAGTGTGTATATAATACAGGTCTCTGTGCAGTGTGTGTGTATAATACATACAGGTCTCTGTGCACTGTGTGTATATAATACATACAGGTCCCTGTGCAGTGTGTATATAATACATACAGGTCTCTGTGCAGTGTGTGTATAATACAGATCTCTGTGCAGTGTGTGTATATAATAAATACAGGTCTCTGTGCAGTGTGTGTATATAATACATACAGATCTCTGTGCAGTGTGTATATATAATAAATACAGGTCTCTGTGCAGTGTGTATATAATACATACAGGTCTCTGTGCAGTGTGTGTATATAATAAATACAGGTCTCTGTGCAGTGTGTATATAATACATACAGATCTCTGTGCAGTGTGTGTATAATACATACAGATCTCTGTGCAGTGTGTGTATAATAAATACAGATCTCTGTACAGTGTGTGTATAATAAATACAGATCTCTGTACAGTGTGTGTATAATAAATACAGATCTCTGTACAGTGTGTGTATATAATAAATACAGATCTCTGTGCAGTGTGTATATATAATAAATACAGGTCTCTGTGCAGTGTGTGTATAATAAATACAGATCTCTGTACAGTGTGTGTATAATAAATACAGATCTCTGTACAGTGTGTGTATAATAAATACAGATCTCTGTACAGTGTGTGTATATAATAAATACAGATCTCTGTGCAGTGTGTATATATAATAAATACAGGTCTCTGTGCAGTGTGTATATATAATAAATACAGGTCTCTGTGCGGTGTGTGTATAATACATACAGGTCTCTGTGCAGTTTGTGTATATATAATAAATACAGATCTCTGTGCAGTGTGTATATATAATAAATACAGATCTCTGTGCAGTGTGTGTATATAATAAATACAGATCTCTGTGCAGTGTGTATATATAATAAATACAGATCTCTGTGCAGTGTGTGTATATAATACATACAGATCTCTGTGCAGTGTGTATATATAATACATACAGATCTCTGTGCAGTGTGTATATATAATAAATACAGATCTCTGTACAGTGTGTGTATAATAAATACAGATCTCTGTGCAGTGTGTGTATATAATAAATACAGGTATCTGTGCAGTGTGTGTATATAATAAATACAGATCTCTGTGCAGTGTGTATATATAATAAATACAGATCTCTGTGCAGTGTGTATATAATAAATACAGATCTCTGTGCAGTGTGTGTATATAATAAATACAGATCTCTGTGCAGTGTGTGTATATAATAAATACAGATCTCTGTGCAGTGTGTATATATAATACATACAGGTCTCTGTGCAGTGTGTGTATATATAATAAATACAGATCTCAGTGCAGTATTACTACCTGCTCCTCTGCTCATATTAACCAGCGGGTGATCTGTTAGTAGCAGGACTTGCCTCTGGCAGGGAAGGGGTGGTGGAATGAGATCTTCGGGTTTCCGCAGTGATCTCAGTAACACTGCAGCCTGGCTTCTGTTCCAGACATCAGACGGTTAAACATTCACCTGCAGCGGGGGAGGCAGCCTTGTTATTGGGGGGGGGTGAGTCGGCTTCTTGTAAAGTGATCCTGGGGCTCAGGAAGAGGGGAAGATGGGGGGAGAGGTTATTGTCCCGAGGGGGAGGGGGGAGATGAGGAGAGAGTGAAGTATTCCAGAGGTGAGCTGGCTTCCTCCCTCCCCAGACAGACACAGGGGACCCCCCCCAGCCCCCACCTGCTCCATCACCCCCCTCCCCCACAGCTGGAGCAGTTTAACTCCGGGGGATGGAGGGGAGGGGGGACACCAAATACTACAGACTTCTACTGACTTCTCACCGCCACCGGCCATTATCGGATCACTGGCACTCCGCAGTACCCTATAGATCCCTCCTGTCTGTGTCACCCGCAGTACCCTATAGACCCCCCTCCTGTCTGTCACCTGCAGTGCCCTATAGATCCCTCCTGTCTGTGTCACCCGCAGTGCCCTATAGATTCCTCCTGTCTGTCACCCGCAGTACCCTATAGATCCCTCCTGTCTGTCACTCCGCAGTACCCTATAGATCCCTCCTGTCTGTGTCACCCGCAGTACCCTATAGACCCCCCTCCTGTCTGTCACCCGCAGTACCCTATAGACCCCCCTCCTGTCTGTGTCACCCGCAGTACCCTATAGATCCCTCTCCTGTCTGTGTCACCCGCAGTACCCTATAGACCCCCCTCCTGTCTGTCACCCACAGTGCCCTATAGATCCCTCCTGTCTGTGTCACCCACAGTACCCTATAGACCCCCCTCTTGTCTGTGTCACCCGCAGTACCCTATAGACCCCCCTCCTGTCTGTGTCACCCGCAGTACCCTATAGACCCCCCTCCTGTCTGTGTCACCCGTAGTGCCCTATAGATCCCTCCTGTCTGTGTCACCCACAGTGCCCTATAGATCCCTCCTGTCTGTGTCACCCGCAGTACCCTATAGATCCCTCCTGTCTGTGTCACCCGCAGTGCCCTATAGATCCCTCCTGTCTGTGTCACCCGCAGTACCCTATAGATCCCTCCGGTCTGTGTCACCCACAGTGCCCTATAGATCCCTCCTGTCTGTGTCACCCACAGTACCCTATAGACCCCCCTCCTGTCTGTGTCACCCACAGCACCCTATAGACCCCCCTCCTGTCTGTGTCACCCACAGTACCCTATAGATCCCTCCTGTCTGAGTCACCCACAGTACCCTATAGATCCCTCCTGTCTGTGTCACCCACAGTGCCCTATAGACCCCCCTCCTGTCTGTGTCACCCGCAGTGCCCTGTAGATCCATCCTGTCTGTGTCACCCGCAGTACCCTAAAGACCCCCCTCCTGTCTGTGTCACCCGCAGTGCCCTGTAGATCCCTCCTGTCTGTGTCACCCGCAGTGCCCTATAGATCCCTCCTGTCTGAGTCACCCACAGTACCCTATAGATCCCTCCTGTCTGTGTCACCCGCAGTACCCTATAGATCCCTCCTGTCGGTGTCACCCACAGTGCCCTATAGATCCCTCCTGTCTGTGTCACCCACAGTACCCTATAGATCCCTCCTGTCTGTGTCACCCGCAGTGCCCTATAGATCCCTCCTGTCTGTGTCACCCGCAGTACCCTATAGATCCCTCCGGTCTGTGTCACCCACAGTGCCCTATAGATCCCTTCTGTCTGTGTCACCCACAGTACCCTATAGACCCCCCTCCTGTCTGTATCACCCACAGTACCCTATAGACCCCCCTCCTGTCTGTGTCACCCACAGTACCCTATAGATCCCTCCTGTCTGAGTCACCCGCAGTACCCTATAGATCCCTCCGGTCTGTGTTACCCACAGTGCCCTATAGATCCCTTCTGTCTGTGTCACCCACAGTACCCTATAGACCCCCCTCCTGTCTGTGTCACCCACAGTACCCTATAGACCCCCCTCCTGTCTGTGTCACCCACAGTACCCTATAGATCCCTCCTGTCTGAGTCACCCACAGTACCCTATAGATCCCTCCTGTCTGAGTCACCCACAGTGCCCTATAGACCCCCCTCCTGTCTGTGTCACCCACAGTGCCCTATAGATCCCTCCTGTCTGTGTCACCCGCCGTGCCCTATAGATCCCTCCTGTCTGTGTCACCCGCCGTGCCCTATAGATCCCTCCTGTCTGTGTCACCCGCAGTGCCCTATAGATCCCTCCTGTCTGTGTCACCCGCAGTACCCTATAGATCCCTCCTGTCGGTGTCACCCGCAGTGCCCTATAGACCACTCCTGTCTGTCACCCACAGTTCCCTATACATCCCCCTCCTCTGTCACCCGCAGTAACCTATAGATCCCCCGCCTCTGTGTCACCAGCAGTACCCTATAGATCTCCCTCCTGCCTGTATCACTCCGCATTACCCTATAGAGACCTCCTGTCTGTCACCCTCAGTACCCTATAGACCCCTCCTGTCAGTGTCACCTGCAGTGCCCTATATATCTGCCTCCTGTATATGTCCTCTGCAGTGCCCTATAGATCCCCTTCCTGCCTGTGTCACCCGTAGAACCCTATAGAGCCCTCCTATTTGAATCATCCTACAAAGGGAGATACAGACTCCATGTCCTATAGCTCCCTTCTCTCTGTATCCTACACTGCAGGGATAATGTGATTAGTCCTGTATCTGTATCCTACACTGCAGGGATAATGTGATTAGTCCTGTATCTGTATCCTACACTGCAGGGATAATGTGACTGGTCCTGTATCTGTATCCTACACTGCAGGGATAATGTGATTAGTCCTGTATCTGTATCCTACACTGCAGGGATAATGTGATTAGTCCTGTATCTGTATCTGTATCCTACACTGCAGGGATAATGTGACTAGTACTGTATCTGTATCCTACACTGCAGGGATAATGTGATTAGTCCTGTATCTGTATCCTACACTGCAGGGATAATGTGATTAGTCCTGTATCTGTATCTGTATCCTACACTGCAGGGATAATGTGATTAGTCCTGTATCTGTATCCTACACTGCAGGGATAATGTGATTAGTCCTGTATCTGTATCCTACACTGCAGGGATAATGTGACTAGTCCTGTATCTCTATCCTACACTGCAGGAATAATGTGATTAGTCCTGTATCTGTATCCTACACTGCAGGGATAATGTGATTAGTCCTGTATCTGTATCCTACACTGCAGGGATAATGTGATTAGTACTATATCTGTATCCTACACTGCAGGGATAATGTGATTAGTCCTGTATCTGTATCCTACACTGCAGGGATAATGTGATTAGTCCTCTATCTGTATCTGTATCCTACACTGCAGGGATAATGTGATTAGTCCTGTATCTGTATCCTACACTGCAGGGATAATGTGATTAGTCCTGTATCTGTATCCTACACTGCAGGGATAATGTGATTAGTCCTGTATCTGTATCCTACACTGCAGGGATAATGTGACTAGCCCTGTATCTGTATCCTACACTGCAGGGATAATGTGATTAGTCCTGTATCTGTATCCTACACTGCAGGGATAATGTGATTAGTCCTGTATCTGTATCCTACACTGCAGGGATAATGTGATTAGTCCTGTATCTGTATCCTACACTGCAGGGATAATGTGATTAGTCATGTATCCGTATCCTACACTGCAGGGATAATGTGATTAGTACTGTATCTGTATCCTACACTGCAGGGATAATGTGATTAGTCCTGTATCTGTATCCTACACTGTAGGGATAATGTGATTAGTCCTGTATCTGTATCCTACACTGCAGGGATAATGTGACTAGTCCTGTATCTGTATCCTACACTGCAGGGATAATGTGACTGGTCCTGTATCTGTATCCTACACTGCAGGGATAATATGATTAGTCCTGTATATGTATCCTACACTGCAGGGATAATGTGACTAGTCCTGTATCTGTATCCTACACTGCAGGGATAATGTGATTAGTACTGTATCTGTATCCTACACTACAGGGATAACGTGACTAGTCCTGTATCTGTATCCTACACTGCAGGGATAATGTGACTAGTCCTGTATCTGTATCCTACACTGCAGGGATAATGTGATTAGTCCTGTATCTCTATCCTACACTGCGGGGATAATGTGATTAGTACTGTATCTGTATCCTACACTGTAGGGATAATGTGATTAGTCCTGTATCTGTATCCTACACTACAGGGATAACGTGACTAGTCCTGTATCTGTATCCTACACTGCAGGGATAATATGATTAGTCCTGTATATGTATCCTACACTGCAGGGATAATGTGACTAGTCCTGTATCTGTATCCTACACTGCAGGGATAATGTGATTAGTACTGTATCTGTATCCTACACTACAGGGATAACGTGACTAGTCCTGTATCTGTATCCTACACTGCAGGGATAACGTGACTAGTCCTGTATCTGTATCCTACACTGCAGGGATAATGTGATTAGTCCTGTATCTCTATCCTACACTGCGGGGATAATGTGATTAGTACTGTATCTGTATCCTACACTGTAGGGATAATGTGATTAGTCCTGTATCTGTATCCTACACTACAGGGATAACGTGACTAGTCCTGTATCTGTATCCTGCACTGCAGGGATAATGTGATTAGTCCTGTATCTGTATCCTACACTGCAGGGATAATGTGATTAGTCCTGTATCTGTATCCTACACTACAGGGATAACGTGACTAGTCCTGTATCTGTATCCTGCACTGCAGGGATAATGTGATTAGTCCTGTATCTGTATCCTACACTGCAGGGATAATGTGATTAGTCCTGTATCTCTATCCTACACTGCAGGGATAATGTGACTAGTCCTGTATCTGTATCCTACACTGCAGGGATGATGTGATTAGTACTGTATCTGTATCCTACACTGCAGGGATAATGTGATTAGTCCTGTATCTGTATCCTACACTGCAGGGATAATATGATTAGTCCTGTATCTGTATCCTACACTGCAGGAATAATGTGACTAGTCCTGTATCTGTATCCTACACTGCAGGGATAATGTGATTAGTACTGTATCTGTATCCTACACTGCAGGGATAATGTGACTAGTCCTGTATCTGTATCCTACACTGCAGGGATAATGTGACTAGTCCTGTATCTGTATCCTACACTGCAGGGATAATGTGACTAGTCCTGTATCTGTATCCTACACTGCAGGGATAATGTGATTAGTCCTGTATCTCTATCCTACACTGCAGGGATAATGTGATTAGTACTGTATCTGTATCCTACACTACAGGGATTACGTGACTAGTCCTGTATCTGTATCCTACACTGCAGGGATAATGTGACTAGTCCTGTATCTGTATCCTACACTGCAGGGATAATGTGATTAGTCCTGTATCTCTATCCTACACTGCAGGGATAATGTGATTAGTCCTGTATCTCTATCCTACACTGCAGGGATAATGTGATTAGTACTGTATCTGTATCCTACACTGCAGGGATAATGTGATTAGTCCTGTATCTGTATCCTACACTGCAGGGATAATATGATTTAGTCCTGTATCTGTATCCTACACTGCAGGGATAATGTGACTGGTCCTGTATCTGTATCCTACACTACAGGGATAATGTGATTAGTCCTGTATCTA